>CP099839.1:11985301-12522543 GCA_030062745.1 Capitulum mitella | reverse complement strand
CGTCCTATATATGTTTTCCCATAACCGACTGCATGACACTGAGAAACGGTTTGAATCTTAGGGCTGGGGATGATGACGCATAGTTAAAGGCACCAGGGCACAAGTAAAGGTCTGTACCGATACACATCTAATTTCTCAGATTTGTTCAATACATACGCTGAAACGTTGAGTTAAAGACACACTAATTTTTGCTGCTGCTGCCAGCGTGCGGCGTAGCCGCAGTAAGAGATTGACGGTAACTAATTTCAGCGTTCCTTTATTTCTGCGAGAAAAGCCTATCCATGTAAATTTTATTGATCTTAGTGGTTTTTGTGACGGCTTTTCATGATTAAATTTTGCAAAAATGTATTAGTTACCAATCTACAAAATTGGCGGAGCTTTTATTCGCGAGAGTCTGTTTATTTCCAAAACATGGCATTTTTTCAAACTTTTTTAGGTTCTGGTATTACTTACGTCTGCTGCAAGCCAGTTCTGCCAATATCTACCCATTCTGAGTAATTCATCGCTGGTTTTCACGGTGATGCATTTTGGCCCACTAGTTATTCGTGATCTGACCTCAGGTCAATGACTGGAAGTCATTGATACTTTGCCCAATGACGGTAACTATATGTCAGCTTCACTCACACTAAAAATGTTATAAATATTCCGTCAATTTCTGAAAAAACGACGACGACGTGTTAAAAATGGGCTTGACCGGAGATCAATGACCCGAAAAAAATTCGAAAAGTCCGAGATAGCAGATTTGTTGTATGCATCAACATCACTAATCCCTGAAAGTATCATTGAGATATCTTGTTTTGCGAGAGAGTTCAGGGGCGTTAAACTTTTTTTTTTTGGGATAGGTCTGTTTGACCTGCCCTAGGTCAAGTATCTGACTGATCTGAGGTGACTTTTGACGCAAGGTGTAAAAATGAGGAAGCTAAAAGGTACACAAAGTTTCCCCTTGACTCTGTGTTCGTTCGTTCTCTCGCTAGTCCCAGAAAAACCCCAGGGGGGGCTGTCAACTCCTCCCCAGTCGTGGACGGGTTAAGCTTCGTAAATATGTTTCCGCCTTTCGTTCACACTTGGCCTAAAGTTCAGGTTTTTCAATGGGGATCAAATGCAACATTTTTTTCCACCCACATCAGGTTTTACAGAGACTTAAGGCGATAGTACTAATTCAGAACCAATGATCTTCGCCGGACAACATTGAACATGTGTGTTTAGAAATGTATAGGGTTCAACGGCGACGAAGAAAAGGTTTCGAAAGTAAACGCAAATCATAGCTGTCCATCACAGAAATAGTTCCTTATGGTATCCGCACACTTTGACAAGCAGGAAACGTTGAACTTGCTGTCCCCTTATCACCCCCGTAAGGCGACGGCAGAAGCTTTGCCATAGCGTGTCGAGCAAACAGTAGGTGCCGTAACATTGTCACCCAACATTGCATGCCTCCGAAACGCGGGAAGCAAAACAGAGACATTATGTGGTCATCATTAACTATCACATAGTATCCATTAATAGAGCCCCGCCACAGCCTCTGGTGCCTCAAAAGAGGCTGTCTTCTGACCGCAAGCTCTGAAAGTAATCGCAAATTACGCATACTATATATATATGTATATGCATTTGTATATAATCAGCATTGGCCAATATGACATACGATAAGACAAATGACGTTTCATTTTATATCTCAGGCTTCATCAGAATGGCTACGTTTCGCCGAAGCATATGCAACTACAAATTCGACCAAATGTACACTAACCTTATCGAAAGCCACTGTCTACACAAGAAAGAATCCAAAACGGAAAAAAGCGGAGATGAAGTACTGCATATATATATATATATATATATATATATATAGATAGATAGATAGATATGTATGTATATTATTGCTACATATCATAAGAAAGACTGCGTATTTCCGTCTCGCAGTGGGTGCGTTGAACATACAGCACCGGCTCCGACTCGACTCATGACCACACCCCTCCAGCACGGCGGCCGGCTGTCACCACCCAGCGACACTGACCGCCGGCTGCATCACGAGCCATCGATCCGATAGCGAATGATCACGCACACTAAGACCATAACAAAGCATCCGACAAGCAGCGCCAAGGCCCGCAAATAGCGGCGCCTATAGGGGTCCGTTAGGTGTCCTTCACTGCCGAGGTGAGCTCATCCATCAGCAACCAGGCCAACATGCCACGAGTGTTACAGGTCTCTGAGAACGTGAACAATTATAACTTATATATAACAAGAACATTTATATACATAATGTAAATGCTGAAAGAAATGGATCAGACACCTGTGATTGTTAAACCAAGGAAGAAAACAATGAAAAATTGAAATTTCCGCCGCTTGCAGCACTGCAGTCGGCAGCTGTTTCATTCGCTGCTTCACTCCGTTCAAAAGACTATATTGTTGAAGATTTCAGAACAACGCAGTTTGGCTTACGGACCGATGTATATCAGTATAGCGTAGGCCACATGTCCATGTCATCCTGCCTTTCTGCGTCGCTGTCAGGTTTTACAGGTTTTCACTCTGCAGTGGTTTGCTAGTTGTTCCCCGATTTTGTCGGGATCTCTTACAAACCACCCACTTAGCGCACACAAACGGCAAACAATGCCAGTCAAATCTGTTGAGAAAGCGCTCAATGCATCCATTCCCTACGAAAGATATGGAATGGACACTGAACGACCAGGATTAAATTAACAGAACTGAAAAAGGCAGTCAGGAATTTCATCATTCTATCAGTTTCAAAATCAAGCTTTGACGTGTTCTCATCAGATCTGGCCCTCCTGGTCGTAAAACCGTAACATAAGATTGCGACTCATATGTTTATGTGCATTCAATAAACGTTTATGAGCTTCAAGGAGAGCATGGACGTGAGTTTGCGGTGGAATACCCCGGTATAATCCATAAATATTATTTTTTTACGTCCTCCCGTCAATTGGGCATCCAAAGGTACCTCTATTCTTGTCCATGGATTACGGTCAAGAAGAACTCAGCATTTGGGAAACTGGTCAAATGCCCAAGATCCCAAAATTAAGCATTCGTATGTACTGAAAGTAAAGTATAACACGTCTCGACATAACAGTAAGTCCCAAAACACTCTTGGATTTTGTTCTAAAAGCATGATTCTCAGCAGCTGGTTACTATCATTACAACCATGAAGCGTCAGTTTGTGCCAAGAATAACCTACTGACAACTGATATTCCATCTCTCCTCACAGCTCCTCTTGTATACTGCATACGTCATCGCATCGGTCCATTTGACAAAACATTGTTCGAAACCATACCATAACGAAATCTGGATAGTTCAGAACCGTGGACTAGTTTTCGTTTCGTCTCGGTCTCATTAAAAACAGAGCAGAGGCCTCTCGCATCTTCTTTCACCTTTACGAGACCTTTACGGCCTTTCCGAAGCCTTAACGAGATCCAAACGTACCGTTCAACTTGCAAACGCCTCCTCACCTGCCACAAGAAAGTGCCACGGCGCCATGGCGGGCTCTCTGCGCGTGACGCGGCCGGAAGACGCCTCACTCTGGCGTTCTCCGGCGATATCTCGGCAGCCGCCGTCGCCGCGGCCGACTGCTCCGTGACCGCGCCGGTCTGAGCGGTGCGCGCCGATGACGCTGTGTGCCGGCAGAGGCGCGGCCGACTGCTCGGTGACCGCGCCGGTCTGAGCGGTGCGCGCCGATGACGCTGTGTGCCGGCGGAGCCGCGGCCTGCGCAGCCGAGCCGCCGTCGGTCTGAGCCCGGTCCGGAGCTGCGCCCCTCACACGGACGACGGTCGGCACCGGGCCGGCGCCAACCGCCGCGGCGTCGGCTCCTCCCGGCACTTGGACTTTACCTAGATCATGTCGCATGTCGGGTACTACAGCCATTTCGTAACCATCACCTAACACAGGGGCCTTGAAATTAGCCTATTCAGCCAAGTCATCCGAATGAAGAATGACCGAAACCTTTTCTGGATAAGTGTTCCATGTTAAGATTCCTAGATCCGGCACTGTATTTCTGAATTACTTTTAAATACGTTTTAAAACTAAGGGCTAAAAATTTAACATCAGAATCAAAGTACGTACTTGGAACACCGTATACGAGAGGATGAAAATAGGTCGTTTATCCTCTTGTTTTGCTCTCCCAAAGGCGCGTCTGACGCGTTTGGACGCTTTTGCATGTATGATAAACTAGTTCTGCTCACGATGTTTAATTTCAGCTCGTTTTGTTGTAATCTGTGCGATAAATTCGCAGCCCTTGCATGGAACCAAATTAGCCCCCTCATGAATTTCAAGTTAAATTCTCCGCATAAAAACAGGGTTGAGCCACTAAACAGTCATAGTAGAAATAAGAAGTCCATTGACTTTCCCTGTAAAAACTATTGAGATTTGACTCATGAATGCGACCCAACGTTGTCAACACTAAGAACTAGCTTTATATTCGATACATATTCATATCATTAGACCGTTTTTGTGTGTTTGCAGTACAATATCAAGCCTTTGGAACTGTCTATCCCGCACTAATCGGCTCTGGAAAACGAAACATATGGGTCGCACAATACACAGCTCATTGCGTCTTAACATTTTTAAAACTGTAACCCGAGTTCAAACGTTAATTGGCGCAAAAATTCGGGAACTCCTTAAGAACAACTTTGAAAACAACTAAAACAACTCTTAGATGGTTTTGAGTGATACACCTCTGTAAAATCTTGAGGGTTCAAATTGGCGCAAAAATCGAAATTTATGTAAAATAACAGGGGATCTCTCGAATGTCCATTGATGATGCACCCATGTAAGATCTCAAGGGGTTAATTCGCAGCAGCGGAATGATCAGCAGCGGCATTGACCGACCATGAAGAATGGCACCGGGAAGAGCAAACGTCCGGGCGCGGGAAGCGGTCACGTAGGCCACCAGACATCGCCACATGTGACTCAGGGGGACCACTCACAGAGCGGACAGGCGGCACCGCAGACGATCGGCCGACCCGCCACCCCACCACCACGCCTAGCTCACGTCTTGTCCGTCGTTATCGCGGTCACCGCCAGCTGTGGGGGGTCTTTCAGCCGTGCCCAGTGGGGCGCAACACGGCTGAACCAGACGGCGGCCGAGACCACCGATCGCCAAATACAGAACGTGACATCACACCAGATATGACCAATATGTGAAGGCATGGAAAATGCTAGTGAATTTTTTATCTGCTCTCCTTGCCTCCATTCCTCACAACAGACCAGATTTCGATCGTCGGGGCTGGAGTCAGAGATGCACCGGGGGCTGAGCCTCAGCTGGAAAGAGTTATTCACGTTTCACCAGGCGTCTTCAGTCGGGACGCAGAGCACAATGCACAGTTCACTGCGTCTCACCGTCGTTACAACTGCAACCCGACTCAGAAGCGCCTATGGTGCGAAAATTCGGAATTCTGTAAAAAGAACAGTGGATCTCTTGAATGTTCATTGGTGATACACTCATGTAAGATCTTAAGGGTCTTCATTAGCTGACTTGAGCCTCTCCAGGGCAGCGGATGGGGGGGCACGGGGGGGGCAGGTGCACCCATCCAAAAATGGGGAAAACATGTGATTTTGCCCCCTCCAAATCCTGAGAAGAGGCCCAGAACCTGCGGAGGGCCCCAAAAATGGGATAAAGTAAATGCGTTAACGTGCGTATTACGTAAATACAGACTTCTAGTTGTGACCAAAAGGCTTCTGCTCCCCAGAAACCATTTTCGTACCTGGAAGATCTCTGGACCTGACCATCGGACCAGGAGCCATCTGTAAATTTTGGGCTCTTTGAAAGTCACGGGCCCCAACGCGGCTTCATAACAGCCACGGCCCCCCCAACTCCCGGTGCCCCCCCGAATACATTAGGTTCCTGGGCCTAGCCAGAAGCCATGACCTTCATACGCCCACAAACAAATCGAGGGCCCTTGGTCAAGACAAAAGACTCTCCAGATACGTAGATGGGATTCCAAAGACGTTCAGGGGCCTTCGGCGTCTCTCGGGGCCCTTTGAAATCCCCGAGGGGCCGCAATGAGCCCCTAAAAGCCACTCGAAATAATGGGCCCCCTAAATACACAGAGGGTCCTGATCAAGTCCGAGGACCTTCAGATGTGTGGAAGGTGGCTGAAGAGGGACATGGGCCCTTGCCGTACCTGTGGACCTTTCGAGGTCAGAGGACCCAATGGACCCTAAGCAGTCGCGGGACCCATCCTTCAAGTGGGTGACCAAGTTCACAGGGACCCTGGCCCCTCTCTAGAACACCCTGTACATGCCTAGAATCTCTGGACCTGATCAAGGCTGGTGGCCCTTGGTGTGTGTAGGATCCGTTGAATTTCAGTCGCCCCAGTGAGCTCCTATAAGGCAGGAGAGTTGAAATTCAGGAGCCACATGAACTCCTGAATTTCAGTAATGACCAAAATACACAGGGTCCCTGCCTGGCCACGGGCCCTGACCACCTGCAGGTACCCCAGATACACCGAGATCTCATGGTCAAGTTCAGAGACCCTCCAGACATGCATAGGGTATTCGGGAGAAGCCCAGGGGCCCTTGGTTTATCCAGGGTCGTCCGGCCGAGGAGTCGAGTCTATACCTTCCGGCGCGGCGGCCCTTGTGCGAGCCGTCAAGAGCGCCGCTGATGACGCCGCGCGGTGTGGCCACGGCGAGGTCAGGTTAAGCGTCTTCCGGTGCTCCGACTGCCGGCCGGTTCCGTGACGAGCCGACCGGCAGGCAGTTGTACAGGCGACGTCGGGCGGGAGAGATTACCGGCGCGGGGATCCCTCTCCCGTCCCTGTGTGCTCACCTATAGCGTCACTGGAAGCCTGCTTCGTTATCAGCGCACAAGACGGGCAGGTGGCGACCGTTGACGCAACAATCAGCTACAGGGGCCCCTGACTTCCAATGGACCCCCGGATACAGAGGGAAACTTACAGTGATGTACCCAGGATCTCGTCCTGGAGGATGTCAAATATAGTCAAATGAGAGGTGAGGCCTTGCAGCCAAGGGGCCCTCTTCGCGGCTTAAGGGTCCCATTTTTGAATTTGGGGCCCGTTTTTGATGTCTTAGGCGCCCTACGGGTTTTTCAAAGTTTAAACTGCCAAAAAGTGGTGGGGCCTTCGGCCCCAGGGGGCCCTTACCATTCTTAGGGTAGCGGTCCCCTTTGGATACGCTACAGGACCTCTGTTCAAGTCCAGAGACCGTCCACATATGTGCATGGGCCTTTAGGGAGGGCCACGAGCCAATACTGTATTTAGGAACTGACTGAAAGTCAGGAGTCCTGCTTTCGATGGCCGCAGGGGTGTCGAATTCTATTCTTTTGAGAGGGCCCTGGCCCACCCAATGTTGATTTGGGCCCACGCAATGTTGGTTTGCCCCCCCCCATATTTTTCTGCCGATTTTAAAGGAAAATGAGTGGTAAGAATCAAAACAATGTCTGCAGTAGGTAAGGAATTGGTGGAAGGTAGAGAATAAAATATAAAGCGATGCATTTATCTATATTCCTATCTTCTATCTGCATTTACCTACATACTTGGGGGAAAATGCGATTTTATAATTGATAAATGGTAACGAAAAAATTATAAATTTCCAGTGGTGAAAGTAAGGCGGGCTTAATCCAATGAGAAACGCACATTGGGGGGAGGGTGGGGGGGGAATTGTCAAGCCCTCAGCTCGGCCTTTTCCAATCATTTTCAGAAATCAACGCCCCTGGATGGTCCTCTTCAGAAAAACCTACACATATCTAGTCTATGGACCTGGCAGGTGCAGGTCCTTTGTTTATTCGAGGGCCATTTCAAAGGAGAGGAAGTTCAGGGCCCGTGCTCTGCTAGTCACTTATCATGGATCAGCATAGTCTACGAGCGAGAGACATAACGGAGGTTTACCTGTAGGCAATCCGTCCCAAGAGGGCCAAGTTAGTTGCGAGCCAGTTTAACGCTAATGGTCTACAGCAGAAGTGATGTCTCGCTAAGGAACGACACGAACAAATCGTTGTAGACGGGGGGGGGGGAGAATCATAACCTTCACGGCGCCCGTGGAGTCAAAAGGAGTGACGTACCTGAAGAACCCTGAAGGCAGGCCATGCCTTTAATGTATTTTTGTACTACTGCTTTAGGAACATGCAATACTGTTGTGTAGTATGTAATATTTTTAATAATATGTATATATATATATATATATATATATATATATATATATCATTACAAACAATGCCATTTTTAAGCCTTCCTTGCATACTCTTAATGTTTCTGATGATGGGGACCCATTGCCGACGGAGGGGGCCCACACTGTTTGGAGGCCCCTCAAAAGTTGCTTGCCCCTCATCCGAAATACGATCCGCCGCCACTGCTCGCCACATTCAATGCTCAGTGGCGTGTGCGTGAATGTGTGTGCGTGTAGGTGTGGGGATAGTGGCAGAGGAGCTCAGTTTGGCGAACTTTACGCCCCAGTTCACTTATTAAGAGGTATGATAGTGCGGTTCTGTGTACAGGCAATGTCGTCCTTTATCGTATTCAGAGGTCATAAACAATATGGATTTACGAACGTCTTCGGTAACATAAATGATTCGGAAAACGACCATTTGATGATGTAAATCATCTATCAGCAGCCGAAAAAAACTTTCCGGCCGGCGCTGTTGGAATCAGTATTCCTACATTGAATGTTAAAAGCATTTCTTCCGACGAAGTGGTTTTAGTTCTTCATTGTGGCCCAGCTTATCATAATTTAGCACTTGTTTGTTCCGGCGAAGCAACCAACCGACGAGACAAAAAACAACTAGCGTTGGCATGAATTATGCGTTACTGTCATCAGCAATTCTTTTGGCGTTCCACGCCGGTTCAGTGAGTCTGTAGTGGCACATGCATTTCCAAAGACGTGGCCAGGTCCGTAGGTCCATATACATAGGTGTTTTCACGAGTCAGGATCTCGCCTCATGCCACAAAAAAAGGAAAACACAATTCATTGGCAACGGGCAGTGACGGTACAAATGTATATGGGTGAATGCTAAGTAATTGCCACATGCGTGCATGCATGTATTTGTATTTGCATTTGTACTTACATGTTCAGGGCAGTCCATAAATCACCAAATCACCGGCCGGAAGCCAGCCAAGGCGCCCAAGCAGGTCTGAGGCTCTTCTGTATTTCCGGCGACCGGATGTAAATAGGTATGTAGATAGTGGTCCCAACACAGGCATCTGTGAGGGCTAAGGGTGTGCATGTGCATGTGCATGGCCATGGGGCGTCTGTGTCATACAGTGTTTTCTTTGCTATACAAATCCTCCAGCACCCTGTAATTAGGCGCCTGGCACAAATAACTCCATATTTGGGAACTTTTGCGTTCCGGGGTCAGGATTAGGCAACAACCTTGGTTTACCATGCATCTGTTTCAAACATGACCCACTTCAGTACGTTATGGCTGATTTATATAAAACTGACACACGTGATGTCGTACGAAACTGCTTTTGTTCCACTTATGAGATTCTTCATATCTTGTTATGCGGCTTACACATCATTTGGTTCCGCCCCGACCGATGGTTTTAGCGATGACATTGGTCAAAATTCAAATGCTTATTTATCTGTTTTGCTGCATCCTCTTACCACAAACGTTGCCGTTTCGCGACTCCGGTAGCGCAGCAAGCAGAGCGTTAATTTTGGGTCCGGGGGTCGTTGGTTGGATTCACGGTCTAAGTAGAGGTGTCCGTCCGGCTTTTCCATTTTCCAGTGGAAACAATGAATTACAAAGTAAATTCGTGACGTTTATATACATTACACCTTGCACACACACACACACACACACACACACACACACACACACACACACACACACACACACACACACACACACACACACACACACACACACACACACACACACACACACACACACACACACACACACACACACACACACACAACCCCCCCCCCCCCCCCCCCCCCCCCCCCCCCCCCCCCCCCCCCCCCCCCCCCCCCCCCCCCCCCCCCCCCCCCCCCCCCCCCCCCCCCCCCCCCCCCCCCCCCCCCCCCCCCCCCCCCCCCCCCCCCCCCCCCCCCCCCCCCCCCCCCCCCCCCCCCACACACATACACACACACACACACACACACACACACACACACACACACACACACACACACACACACACACACACACACACACACACACACACACACACACACACACACACACACACACACACACACACACACACACACACACACACACACACACACACACACACACACACACACACACACACACACACACACACACACACACACACACACACACACACACACACACACACACACACACACACACACACACACACACACACACACACACACACACACACACACACACACACACACACACACACACACACACACACACACACACACACACACACACACACACACACACACACACACACACACACACACACACACACACACACACACACACACACACACACACACACACACACACACACACACACACACACACACACACACACACACACACACACACACACACACACACACACACACACACACACACACACACACACACACACACACACACACACACACACACACACACACACACACACACACACACACACACACACACACACACACACACACACACACACACACACACACACACACACACACACACACACACACACACACACACACACACACACACACACACACACACACACACACACACACACACACACACACACACACACACACACACACACACACACACACACACACACACACACACACACACACACACACACACACACACACACACACACACACACACACACACTATGTTTATGTATGTATGTTTATGTAATATGTTTCCCCCGGTTTCCAGCCGGTTTCCAGCCGGCGACCCCGCTACCGCTCTGAAGATTTATAAAATGTGACATTGGCGATGAGCTGGAGCCCACCGTCTCAGTTCCGTTACACGAAAACATCTTTCATGACCCCTGCTTATATGCTGAAGAAGCTCGACGGCCGACTAGAAGATTCCGCAGCTATCTTTAGGCTAACAAATGTCGCCTTCAAAACGAGTCTAACAGAAGTACAGCGATGACCTGATGGCGTCTTCCTGCATTGCTTATTTCCGCTCTCTCTCTCTGAGTCTGTGTGTTTTTCTTCCTTGCCTGGACCAGGAAGGTAGTGCACATTCGCTTTGATTAGTGAGAGCTCTGATTAAGTTCAAATGGAAAGGACGTGGTCGTTCCGTATATTCGTCCCAGTATAGCGAACAAACGGGACGAAACATTACCAGTCAAAAACACTGGGGCGCTTAATGACACACTGCGCTGGTACCAGGGCATGCCTGCTGAAGGAATAAAAAAGCGTTGACAAACAAGCTTTCAGTGAAGTTTCATATGTGCTCAAGTTTGAGGATGGTTGGCGTCTCTACAGCTCTGTGAATGTTCACAATTTCATGGACGGAAATTTCGCACGACCATTCGCCATTTCGAATCAAGAATACCGCGGCATAAATGACTAAACGCAAATCCAAACAAGTCTTCAGAAACAGTGAACGCGCGGAGCGCTTCGTGCCCGCGAACGCCATAATTGCACTGCGAGTATCACAGACATCTGTGCCGCAAACATCAACCACGAGTTCTAAAACCAACCAGCAGGTGGCAGTTAGGCCTGTCGGGATCGCCAACGTTCATCAATAATCACTTTGGGAAACAGGACGTCGTAGCAACAGCACCCGTGCCGCATTGTAGCATCCAGCAACTGCATTCAGCACCGTCTGAAGGGGCGAGGGGTTTTGGAAAATTTGCTGCAGTTAAAATAGAGACATAATGCTAGAAACGTGACAATGCAAGAGACGTTCGTGACGTTTGGGCTCCATCGCCCCACAGCCCCAAACAGACGGTGACAAAACGAAAACACGTGATTCATCAGCAAATTCAACGCCTTCAAGTTCGGACAGCTGAGGGGCGACCAGATCACCGAGGCCTTGCCAGTTTTCCCACGCATGCAACCGTACGGTCGTGCGCAGTTGTCGAAATACACTGAACTGGCTCGCTAACAACGACAGGCGACTTCTCCGGCGTCGACCAGAGGCGCCGCGGCGCCCGCACCAGCCGGCCACCGCGGGTCGAAGTGGACCGACGCTCCAGCGTGCTGAGGGCCGGAGTGGACGGCCACTCCGGCGATGTGGGGTGGACGCTGCTCCCCGGCGCCGGCCGGCGGACGTGGACGCCACGCCGAGTCCGGACGGACGGCGTGTCCAGCGCTCGGTGCGGGCCGGCTATATCAGGTCCATGGTGTTTTTCTTCTTGTCGCTGACTGGCGCCAGCCGGTTGGGCTTGCGTGTGGACATCTCGGGCGAGAATGTCGGCATGCCTGGGGGCGGAAGGCGTCCCGGTCAGCGCCGGTCACGTGATGGCCACGTGCCGCGGCTATAGTACGTCGACGCTCTCGGAAAACAGACCACTGTATTGGCTGGTGTGGCGCCAATACGAGAAGGAGTTAAAGTCAGTGGCTGAAAGAGAACCAAGTTTTGGCCATTAAAGACGGATAGGCTTTAGTCATTACCAGTCATCGTGCCATCGTTCTCTTATGTCTCCATGGCATGATCTTTGAGCATCCAATGAGCTACAGCTAGAACATGAGTACACATGATGTCAAATTATGGACACGTGCTAATGCAGTGCAGGAAGGCTTTCACTACTGTGAAATGAGTTTGATGGAAGAGATTCCACAGGCGAAACAAGAAGTCTGAAGAACTTATTGCTAGTGAAAACCCGACGTCAGACACACAGACAAAACTTGACTGTAATATGAATCTTCACGGTCCAGCCATTTCCGCATTCACAACTCTTCCTGCCCGTCCAATTACCCCGTTGACGGGACAGCGGCACTAAGCCAGTGTCCCAACGTTTGTAACTAGACAGCGTTGATCGCCACATCTTTGCCGTCAGCCGTGCTGTCCAGCACTGCACTCTTCAGCAGGATCATGTGGCAGAAGACGAGCCACTTGATAGCCAGGCAACGTGAGGAGAATCCCCTTCCAGACAGCGGTCAGTCCATGCAGCAGGCCATTACAATCGACAAGAAATCAGTGCGTGCGTACTCACCATCGGCACACTCTTACACGGGGCCAGGTGGACGGGCAGCGTGCGGATACGGCATGCCGGGCAGTACATCGGCCCTCGGACCACTGGTCCGAAGCATTGTCCGGCTTCTCGCGAGCAATCGAGCACGCCAGACCGGCCAGGCCGACGGCACACTGACGTGCAAACACGGCGGGCACGGCAAACTGGGGAGACAAGCTGTGGCCGAGGTATGCGGTCTCAGGAGCAGTTTGTACCGTGACGTGAGAACTAGAACCGAGATGAGCCCGGGGCTGCCAAGCGTTGTCAGGTTTCACCCGGGGAACCACAGTGAGTGCACCGTAGGGATGCCAGAGGTGGTCCACGCTTATCCCCTGAGAAATGGTCTACAGAACACTGAAAGCTGGAACTGAAAAATACATGGGGACGGAGTGCAGAAGTATTTTCACAGGGAACACAAAAGAGCACACGACAAAGAGGCAGCTAGGCGCATAAAAAAATAAAAATAGATTAGGGAGGACGATGGCGCGCCTGTTTACGTCAGTCCCGTGCATGGCTGCAGAAAGTCGACCCTGTCCAAGGGCCCGACCTCAACATAACCACACAGCGAGACGCAAGCAAATCGACGCGTCCGAACTCAAGCGCGTCTTCCCGAAAACGCCACAAGGCACAGTCCCGTCACGACGCCGTCACGCTGCGTGACGGCGGCAGGGAAGCTGCAGGCCGGCCGTGACGATCGTGCGACCCCCTCGTCGGCATCACAAGGGGGGTGCGAAACGTCACGAGTCCGTGACGAAGAAAGCCATGTACCTAGCCAATGCTTGGACGTCGACCAGAAATTCAGTGAAGCGTCCAGCAACGTTTGGGAGCCGGAAGGGCTCACGCTGTCTAAGCTCTCAGTGGGGGAGTGGTCCTCTGAAACGCAGCAGGCACATCGAGTTAGCCTCGACCGGCTCGCTCCGGGCTCGGGATCGGGCCAGTGTCCGACTGCCAGCGACTCCCCGTTCCGTCCTCACGCCAGGGTACAAACTGCCCCGTCCTCCCTGAAGCTGGTGACGGAAGGGGCGGTGAAGGAGGGGGTGGCGGGGGCTCCAAGCCTCACCGCCGGCCCCGCGCACGCGCACAGCACTCCACACAACAGGAAAAGGGCGAGAGCGAGAGAGAGGGCGGGCGGTGCCCGGCGGTGAGCTGGTACCGAAGGTCGACAAGCCGAGGTGGCCGGTCGGCGAGTTGCCCCACGAGCTGCTCCTGGAGCTGTTGCTGTTCAACGAACCGTTCAGCGATCCGTTGAAATTCCCCAACGTGTTGAGGGCGTTGTGACTAAAGCTCATACCGAAGCTATTGCCCACAGTGGGACGAAAACGATCTGTAACTGACGTTGTGGCACGTTATCGCGGGGATGGAGGAGCGGTGGCACGGGCACACGAGAAAGCCCTATCAGAACAAAATAATACACATGTTCACCACAGGGAAACAAGGGGTGGGGCTGGGGAGGGGTAAAGAAGGTTTTTTATTACGGCAACACCAGACCGTATTGAACACAATAAAGCTGCAATAGAAGTGTTCGCTTTTGGTGGATATTTATATGATCTATGCCGGTACGGATGGTCTGTGTACAGGCAAAACAATACAAAATATCAGTCCCTTATAATATTAAGTTAGAGACTTGGGCAGTGTTCTTTCTTGCAAATAATTTGCAAATGGTCCTGAACACTGAAGTTAAACTGAAACAAAACCCTCGCAGTTCTACAAGGTAAATCTGTCGTCTGTCGCCTTTAAACTTGCCAAAATCGGGTTTATTATCAGTATAAGGTAAAGGTGTTTTGCTTAAGACGTCCATAATACATATCATGTTACGCCAGGGATGATCACAACACAATGTTTTTTTTTTGAAGAGTATGCAAGGCTTCACCTTGACTAAGTTTGGCCGCTTTTTCTGCTGTTTGCTGCGTTTTGAACAGTATTTCTGCTTGCCGGTTCCCAGTGGGCTTGAAGTATTGACCAGCAATATTTTCTTCGGCACCCCGTTCCAACCGCTGGAACATATGAATCCTTATTATAAAGCCGAATAGGCCTTCATCATTTCCTTGTTTAACTTAAGAGATTCCAAATAAATATCACACAGTTTCGACCCATGACAGTGCATACTGTGTACAATATACAATGCCATATTATCCTGACATGTTTTAAAACACCTGCAACTTTCCAAATTTACAAACCTCGTACAGAATTACTCCCGCAGGAAACTAGACATCGAGTAACGCTCAAAATGACAATAAAATCTAAGACTAAAGAAGTCGCGTAATAAGTAGGATTCTCTTAATGGCTACGTCAATGATTATTTCGATTTTCAAGCTAACAGACTAGATAAAATAATCTAAAACCTCAAACTAAGAAGAAAGGAAGTGCGGAGCGAGCTCCAGAGAGCTCGCTTCAGAGGCGTAGATACCACCGCGTCGGGTCCTGACGCCTGCAGCGGCAGACTCAGCGTGTCCCACCTTGAGGAACTTGTCCTCCTCGTCGCTGTCCCAGGCGATGCCGAGCCGTGCCGGGGCCGTCTGAGAGGGCGCCCGACCCCCTGTCTGGCCACCCTTGGAGCCGTTTAGACTGGGTCCGGCCAGGAGATTGGACGGTCCTGGCAACAAGTAAAACATACCGCGATATTTAAACAAAACATGCCGCTTTATTCAAAAAATCTGTTAATCGTACCATGTCATTGCAAAACATCATTTCAAATGTCAGCAAATCATCTAAAATGCCACTTTATCACACAAGCCTAGGGACCCACGGAGAACGTGCGCGAGTGGAGTTACCATTCGCATGGCTTATGAGGACAGATGAGCAATGCTGTTGGTCTCTGAGAATTTGTGCCTCTATATCTCACATCAGAACTTCTTCCTGCCCAATGCCCAAATGTCATTCCCTTCTACATTCCGTTTTCACTGTTCTAGGAGCCATTTGGTGGCCCCAGCTGTACAGGATCCTACGCCCCTAATCAAAAGGTAACGTGTATGACTGTTTCATTAGCGTAACAGGCAGTTGACTTCACCTGCAGGGGGAAGCTTGGTCTTCACCACCTGGACGTCGGGCAGCCGCCATCGTTGGTCGATCTCGTCCCAGACGGCCTGCTTCTTGATGGCCTCGACGTCAGCGTAGTTGCAGTCCTTGCGGATGGTGGGCTGTATGCGCTCCATCAGCTGCTGCATCAGCTTGAGCTGCTGGTCCTGGCGTCGGATCGTCTCCAGGTAGTCGTCCCGCTCGGTGGCGAACTCCCGCTGGATGTCGCGGATCTCCTGCTCCTGGGCCCGTAACTGCCCGCGGCACAGCCAACACGTCAGAACACGTTATTAGCCTGCAGACGCGTCAGCAGATGCGAGTGATAAGCTGACAACGATGATCAAAAGCAGGGGTAAAGGATCGCAAAATCATTTGGGTGCCTCAGCCCTGGGTTACTGACTTCTCCGGATTTGGGCCATTTTGTTTTGCTATTTTGAAAAAGCTGGGCGGCTGACTGCCAGGCTGGTGGGGGCCGAGTAGCAAGTTTGGGGAGGGCTGGAACCCCCAACTGCACAGGATCCTACACCTCTAATCAAAGGTAAAGTGTATGACTCTTTAATTAGCGTAAATGCTCATGCTTTGTCATGTGCTGCAATCGCCCTAGCTCTTAAAATGCATTATCCAGCTTCGAAGAAAACAATGAGAGCGAAACTATGACTGAGGACTCCAAAGGCCTCTCCAAAGTCGATTAGAAAGATAATCGTTTTTACCAAAATGAAATTTCGAAGGAAGCCCGTTACGACCCTAATTAAGATTTTAGGCCCGATACGATCCTTATGTTTTTAGTCTTAATAGTGAAGAGTCGACATACCATGGTACTGAAAGTGTCCTGCAAGTGTCGCTACGTTTAAAGTTTCGTGTCTTTTTGACGTTACGTGAAGGTTAAACCTCAAAATCTGGTGGGTCATACTGCGTGACGTATGAGGTAACATCCCAATTTTTTAATGTTGCAGAAACGCCTTAAATATAAAGTGCATAGAAAAACTGGCTTCGGTACTCTCCAACTAAGCACCTAACAAGCTTTCTCGGCCCTTTCCAAACCCCAGCAGGAGCCATCGAGCCGTACGTACCCGGACTTTCATTTTCTTGGCCAGCTCGGTGCGGGCCTTGAGCGTGGCTTGCACGTCGTCGTACGCCTTGACCAGGACCTCGTCCTCGTCCTCGCCCTCAGCTGCGTTCCGGCCGAGCGCCTCGGCGATCTCCTTGCGGCGCCGCTGCACCTCCTCGTTCACCTTCTTGCGCTTCTGCACCGCCTGCTGGTTGTTGGCGAGCTCGCCGCCCACCATTTGACTTTGCAGCGCGCGCAGCCTGAAAGACGGCAAATGGCTGTGACCGGCGTTCGTTGTGGTAACTTGGAGGGAACGTGATCTCGGCTGGCCATTTGGTGGTGCTGTGCTTTAGCCTATCGCTGGTATGCGTCAGCCAGTGGCTTAGACGCTGTCTTGCAAGGAACACGAGCTCATAGTTTGTGATGAGACCACCCGTAGTGTTTTGCCGTTACTGGAGGGACATTGTTCTGATTCACGCAATCAAATGAACGTAAACCCAATACGCAGCATTTGTAAGACTTACTGAATATCCGTGTCCTTGCGAGGGCATGCTATCAGCAAATGCTTCAGTCAATGTCCGCGGATTCACAGGGTTTCTGAACATGATTGAGGCTAGATGGAAAATATTCATTGGCAACACGGCAGCTGAAGTATTTCAGAAAATAAGTGATGGCCCTGTTAGTGTGATGAACGCATGCTGTAACCTCTGAGCAGACAACGGTTTCGTACTTTTCGTAGACTTCTGGGTCCACGTTTTCGGGAATAGTGCCACCAGTCAGCAATGATTTCTGATGCTCCAACTCCTCCTGAAACACGGTCATAGCACATAGCATGTGTGACGTTTCCGCTGTTCCAAGTGTCCCAGCGAAATTCTCCCACAACGTTGTGTACCTAACACGTCTGGTGCTCAGGCACCACTGAAACATTACTGTATCACGTGTGAATATAACACATCAGTCAATGCTACGCATTCTGTAAGACTTTAGAGAACACTTTATTCTTGTCAGTATCTGACATTAATATACCCTCGACAGCACAGTGGAACTGTGACAAACCCTCCATCATCTCCACACCTGACGTGGCAACAAAGCAAAATTGAACGTTTAGTTTGATCCTCTGGCTATGCAGCGATACCATGTGTGTCCCTTTCACTTTACACAGGAGCCTTACAGGTGACCTAAAAGGAAGTTAAACAAATGAATTCCTGCCTGCATCAGGTCTTATGGGACGTAACCTATATGACGCTTTTGAGGGGCCCAAGTCGACTGCAGGCAACAAACGGGAACTTGATTACCACTATGATGAAAAGAGAATTTCCGATTATTTCATGATCCCTCTGAGGTAATTATGAGGATATGGTTTTCGCTTAAGAGTACCTTCACACAAGTAAGGAATGAGACACAAAAACTCTGATGCCATGAATGATGCCCTTGCATTAGATCAAGTAAGCCTGAGTACCATCAAACACTTAAAAAGTTTGTTATTTGATGACGGCCGTCTCCGTACCATGATTCTTTCATGGTACGTCTTTCATGACATGTCTTCGAGAAAGAGGCCACAGGTCAGTGGCCTGGCAAAGTACTGACTTCAGATTTGCAGAGGATGCGTCCAAAGATTCAGACAAAGACGCAGCTATGAAAAATCTCAGCGACTGCAGCAACATTTCTGGGGAAACTTGCCAAAAACCTTGGGTAAGAGGGATTGCCCTAATCAGCTCTGTTCTGGCGATGATTAAAATATGCCACCGCAGTAAGCATCTGGAAGATGATGCCATCTCAGAAGCAAAACGCCACGAAGAGTGCTAACCGCAACGCAAAACATACGTGGTTACCTGGCATAAGTCATAGTACACCAAACCCAAGGCACCCCATCCAGCACGTGCTGGACGGGGTGTCTTGTACCCCATCAAGCTCAATAAGAACCCCAGAACAACAAAAATACATCACAGCTGTTCGACGTCGACAAAAAGTCACGTCATTTCACGGGCCAGACAGTCGTTGCCGGCTACTTAACTTGCACGGCCCATTCGGGTACGTCACGGATTCGTTGCTGAACATCGTATTCAAACTATCAAATGTTTCTCGACAGCAGTGGCAGGCGGCAAACACCTGGCAATCCATTGCATCATGGGGCAGTAGTGGCAACGCATCGGACGCAATAGCATGGCTTAGAAAAATATGAAAAGCTTCGCGACAAATAGGACAAATAATGGCGTTCCTCATTTACCGTATGGACCACGTTTGCATTAGTCGATGGTAAAACTGACGCGCGAAATTAAGTTTACAGTATTTAAGCGTGTAATAACGTAAACAACGGGATCCATCATAATTTCGGTGTCTGTTTAGGCGATTAAAACGGAAACAAAAGCACCTACAACTTTCCAAGTGGCCTTTATACCTCAGCAGTGAACTGAAATCAAGCTTCGCGTGTTTCATGTGTTTAGTACACAATGAAAAAAAAAACGCAATGAGAGAAAAAGAGTGAAGAAATGCACTTTTCAGTCAGTGCTGTGGTTTTCCAGGAGAATCGCGTCGTTGACAATCCGACTGTGAACAGTGTGGGGGAGCACGGCCAATGAAGAGGTTTATTAAATTTGAACCATACGATGAGACAAAAAAGCACAAAACAAGTAACTTACTTTCAACTTTCTCTCCCTTTCTTCGAACTCCTGTCTTATTTTTGCCGCTTCACTTTCCAATTTCTTTTTACTATGACTTCCACTGCTTTTTCCTGCTTTCTTCTGTGCTTCTAATTCTTTTTTCATCCTTTCCACTTCTTCTTCATACTCAGCTTTTAGCTTTTCCCTTTCTTTTGCTAATGCTTCTTCGTCAACCACTGCAAAGGAAAAATGATAACTGGATACAACTGACAAGGAAAGGACGCCATTAATATTCATTTTCGACAAACACAACACGCAAATATCACTCAATGATTCAGCGTCTCGAAATTTCCGGGCCAACTGTCTGCATACCGTTAATTTGCATGTGATTCATATTGCAAGTACAACTAATAATGAAGCATTAACTCTCTTACAACTGGCACACCCTAATGGTCCGAGACATCAAACCAAGGATGCATAATGTTTTAGCTACACGTACAACATGCAGTAAAATCATTACACTTACACTCACACTCACGCTCATATTCAAACGCACACATGCATTGTGAATAATGGAAGACGTCCATTGACGAGGTAATTTAATCACTTCGGGGCGCTATCAAAGCTAAACGACTTCTTTTGATCTTACACAGGGCCATGTGCCTTGAGCAGTAGTATTTTGAATACCCCGGACCATGCATGAGAGAGCATCCCCAATTTATTTGAACAAAGTTTCGCCTCTGGATCAGTGACTAAATGCATGCGCATGTTCGTAATGCTCACGCGCGTTTATGTCCCATCAAAACTTGAATTACGTGAAGCATGGCCCCAAGTCCTTTGCATATCATGTTGCGGGCATGAGGAGTACTGCGTAATAGTGTGGTTCCTTCGATATTGATAAGCTTCGAGATTCTCTAAACGCAATATAAAGCTTCAGTCGTCAACGAGCAACTATTAACACACTACGATTTTTTGTGATACTCGGGCAGACAGTAATTATGAGCGTGTGCTTTATGGAACTGGTATGCTAGTCTGTCCACAAGGAGTATGCTTGATTTGTTATTTTTCTTGTTCTTTTCTGACAGCTGGCGTCACATTACATTATCCTCATTGATTATCTCAAGAAAGTGCGAGCCTAAGCAGTTCGACCGTGTTGATGAGATGCACGTAGCACGCAGATCCACCTCCTGACTCGAGCACTGACCTTTCTCCATCTTCACGGGCACCGGACCGCCGTCGCCCAGCTGTTCCTTCAGCTTCTTGATCTCCTCCTGGTACTCCCTGAGCAGCGTATCCTTGGGGTCCTCGTTGATTTTGGGCTTGTTCTTGATCTGTTTGGCACGGTTGGCGTAGCGCAGGGTGCTCAGCGTCTCGTCGTAGTTGTTGTCGGCCGGCGAGAGGCAGGCTACCATCATGGTCTTGGTGTTGCCGCCCAGCGAGTCCTGTCGGACGGAGGCAGAGCGTCCCGTCAGAGACCGGCCGGGCCCGGTGTTGGCCGCTAACGACGACCATTGTCCACAGGGAACCCATTGGTCCGGGGCGGCGGGGTTGGCGCACGCAACTTACACCACGCACCAACGGTGGACCTAATGAATTAGACCCCGTGGGATCGCCGCTCGGGATGCAGGGCGCCGATCCGTCTGCTCGCTGGTTTCAACAATCCTCCTCGTTGTTGGGCTGCCTAGGACGTCTCTGTTTATATTGTGCCGTTAATGGTGGCGGACGCAGCGCGTGTTGCGTCTAGAACGGCGCAGGCACGCACTAACGGCCGACCTTGCCCCAGATGCCACCCCTCGGTGCTACTCCCACGCTCAGTCCGACAACCCTTCTGCGGACCCCTCCCCTCTCCTCCGCCGGCCGCCGGCGTCGTCCCAAATGGTTGCCGGGTGTGGGCGGCGACGCCGCACGCAAGTCTGGGAGGAGCACCTGGGTCCGCCGCCGGCGAACCAGTGTGGACAGTCGGCGACAACCCAGAGCCCAGGACGGGAGAATGTCATCCGCAAACAACGAATCTGTGTCACCTTTGTTAGCTCAGCTGGCCGCTGCGTGTTTTTCCGGCTGTCTAAACAATGACAACACGGTACAATCGAACCGAAAATCGTTCTGAGTAGAATTTAGGAGCCGGTACAACTAATGGCATTCATTCAGTGTTCTGTAGCACTCGCTCTTCTTCTTCTTCAGGCAGTGGCATGGAAAACGAACAGATTCACGTTAACTCGAAAATGAAAAAGCAGCGGCCGAAAAGGTCCCGTCACGCGCCTGACTTTGGACAAGCAGTTCACCGCCACCCGTTCCCCGTCCCTCACCGGCTCGTCGGCCACGGTCTGTCGGAGAAAAATCGCATACGTCTCTCAGACCGTCATCGTTCCTGATCCTTCCTACAGGAGCTGACGGCCCGGGTTCCTCAGCTGCCCCTCACCCCTGCCCATCAGCTGACGGTCCCTCAGCAGGCCGCTGGCCCCGGCCCCGGCCCCGCAGCCCAGGTGGCCGCGGCGCTGGCCAGCCGACTTCACGGTCATTGGCCCGAATCAGGCGGCAAACTCGGCCCGTTAGCCGCCGCCCGAGCTGGAAAAGCGGCGCCCTGGCCGGCCCTCGGGCGCCGTCCTAACCGGGCCAGGTCACGCGAGCGGGCGGAGCCACGCCGACGGCCGGCGCCTGAAACCGGCGGCCGGCCGCAGCAGCCGGCAGACGGTCCACAGGCGCTCTACACGGTCTCCGGGCCACGGAGCTCTACAGATGGGTCGCACGGCGATGGGTTGTAGGCCCAGAACGATGCACGAGCGCACAGGGGTTACATCTGGCGCAATCGCACCTAAGCCACACCGAAAACAGCAATAGACACAAACGTCTTTGAATCGTCCAAAGTATACGCTTTAAGCCGCCTGAACGATTTTAATTGATTTTCAGTTTCACTATCTTTTAGCCCGTTCAGCCACTTCTGTCTTTTTCTTTATTTTCTGTTTCGTGCCTTCAATAATGAAGAGGAGTCATTTGTGTGTTTGGCCGCTCCGGTTTTCGCAGTTTTATTGTTTGGCGGGTGGGGGCCGGTGCCGGCCGATGCCGTCTTCATCGGTCGACGGTCTCGTGCGTGGGGTCAGAGTCGGAGTTGGCGGCGTCGATAGCCGTGAAAGTGGTCATCGCGAGCGTCACGCGTCGATCGGCGCCGGTCAGGGTCGGCGGCGCCGCTGCGGCCGCTCAGTCTCCGCCGGCCGCACCGGCGCAATCGGGTGACTCAGCATCGATCTGGGGGCATGCTGTTCAATCGTCTACCGTTTCCTGTTGTCTGTGAGCTGTGCTGAAAAGACTGAATAGCGTCGCTGTGTCTGGGACAGCGGGGGGGGGGGGACGGCTCCCTTCGTTTATGAATTGTAACGCTAAGTCTATGGCTGGAATGAAAAGTTCCTTCAAATCTCATGCCTCTCACTTCCCTCAACTTTTTTGGCGTTCCACATCGTTCGATATCGATTCTTATTATCCCAGCGGTGGATTAGGCTGGGGCTGTCTGCGTCTGTATATCAGTGTGCTCGTCCACCTGTGCCCAGCCCCGGAGCCGGTCTCGGCGCGTTCGGCGGTCACACCTGTAGCAGCCGGGTCAGCTTGGAGTCCCGGTACGGAATGTGCTTGCTCTTGCCGTCCACTAGCGCCGAGATGACGTTCCCCAGCGCGGACAGTGACAAGTTGATCTTGGTGGCCTCCTTCAGACGGTCGCCGGTCGCGCCTGTGGCGAAACATCGGGTCAGGTTGGCGGGAAGGCCATGATGCAGATGTGCTGCTTTATTCCTTCACATGCCTTTTGTGAACGTACATTTGTCGAATATGGGTATTTGACTGATGTGGCTGGTACTAAGATGAACCACAGCAACGGGAATGAAACGCAACGAGGTGCGATCACACGGTAAACACCACATTCGCTAAAAGGCTTCTGTGCGTGACGATGTGCGGCAAACATGGAAGCAAATGCCATTCCGTTAGTGTCTTTCCTACACATCTGAAATTGCGCTGCCCAGTATGCAGAATCTAATGTTGAAGAAGCACGTACAACTTAGCCATGCAGGAACACGAAGACTGCGATTCCTCAAAGTCAGATCGGAGCGGATCGGATCAACAAATGAAATCCTTGTAAATGCGATACGGAATATCGATCTTGGCCCATTAAAGCGCGACAGTATGGACCGACCTAGAAAACCAAGACTTGTGAACCATCTGCTTCAATTTCAAGCTCATGGATAGCAATATCAGCTCATGCGTTTTTCCGGATCTGTGAAGGTCTTATCCCATCCATTATTACATGGATGCCTTGACGATATCGTCCATGCGCGAAATATAACGCCAGGGTCCCAAAACTGGAAATGCGCAGCCCACTTCGGTACTGCACAAGCATTGCAGTTGTTCTTTTGGACGGCAATTGCAATGATTCGAAAACGACCCTTAGTAAGCGGACCAAGAAATTTGCCAAGGGCAGAGTGGGTGTCTGGGGCAATTTTCAGCAATTCACAGTCCCATATTTTCGGTTCCTTTTTCGTGGCCTTTGGATATTTTCCGTAGTTACATTCTATTTTCGGACGCACTGGACATCCCTTCTCCCCCCTCCCCCCGTCCCCTTTCCTTTAAGATCTTCTCCTGGCTGTTCGACATTAACTGACTGGCTTCTATTCTGTTGAAGCTCCGGCATACCCAAGGCAACTTTAAACCAACGCGCTGCATTAGTAGCTCCTGATTCCTGGAAAGGAACTACATAAATAGATAAACGAAAAGCATAAACATGAATATAAGTCACATTACGTTTTATGTATGTGAAAGAACATGCCAAGCTCCTGATACTATATTCCAGTTATGAGTTGAGGACGGGTGCTTATGATGCCGTCTGAAGTTCGACCAGAGTCATTTTATGCCACAGTTGTGATGGAAGGAACATGTAAATGACCTTCATGTTTGATCGTTCTTTAAAATGGCAAACTAGAGGGTGGAAGGCGGGCTTGTGTGGCTGTTCTCGAATATAAGTCGTCCCCGGAGGCGTAGCCAATGGTGGGCCAAGGGGGCTCTGTACCCCCATAGGACTGAAAATTTATAGCTTCTGTAGGCACCAAAAACAAAAACAAATAATTTCCGGGGCTCGGAAATAAAGCTGCCAAAATCTGTCGAGTTTTCGGTTTTGAGGAAGGAGTTAAGTTTGTGCTGATCCCCTTCCTAGCAAATTCTTGGCTACGGCCCTGGTTGTCCCCATATCCATCTGCAGAAAGAAAGATAGACGTCATTCAGGAATAGTAATCAAAACATTGAATTTCCACAATTCGCGTTCATACGACCATGCTTGTTGCAGTCGACGTAATCATCATCGACGTGAAGTTCAACACTTTTGGTATAAGGATTTCCTATTAATAGGGAGGGCATGTAAATCATCAGTTTTCCGATCCGTGTTTGTTTGGTCACTGTTTAATCAAGCCCTATCCCCGGAGTCCGAACCCCCAACTGACCACCCTCCGGCGGGCCGCACACACAGCCGTGCGTAATGTCCTGGGACCTTCCGGCCGTATGCGTCATAGCTGACATGTGGGAGCGAGGCGGCTAACTTATGGCATTGATCGGTCCGGTACAGCGGCACCGGGCCGCCGTCCCCCAACCCCGTCCCCCCCCCCCCTCACCGGACGTTCGCCTGACGCCGGGACCATGCCTGTGCTGCTGTCACCTGCACCGCCGTCTCAGCCCACTGCCCACCGCGCGTGGGGAAGGCGGGTAGATGACCTCCGCGAACAATGACCAGAGGTCGAAGCGATGCAGGAATGGCACGTGCAGGACGCCAAGGCCAGCTTAGCTCCGAGAAATCCAAGAATTAGTCAGCCGTCCGCAAGCCGTTTTAGGAGTTGGATTAAGCGAAATAAGTTCTGGAAAGCCTGCATTAATTGCATTAATTGCCGTTGAATATATTAGCCAGACTAGGGATGCGACAAACATGAACAAAGTACCTTTCTCTACAACAGGTGGCCGTTGCGAGCGACGAGACACAGGACTTGACTCGAAACACGGACGCTTGAGTCCAAGAGGCTGAGCGTTCTAACTCACAACGAACGAACGAACGAACGAAAGCCGTTGTGAGCAGAGCTTTTGATAAAATAATAAACTGAGGCAATGAACCGTAATGTGGAGCGGCAGCGTCAGTTACCCCGAGTCAGGTATGAAAGACATGACGCATTTCTAGCCATAGGGTTTGTGGTAAATTTAACGATTTATGACAAGTTAACTGCCTGTAAAGCACACCACTACCGCCACCACTGCCCGTAACTAGTCATAAACGCATCTTCATCGAAAACGGGCATGCTGTCGGGATCGAGGCGCGCCGACAATCTTACGATCTTGTGTACCAGGCCAGTAAGTTCTGACCCAGTTTATGACAAATGTTTTGCCAGTTGTACGATCCAATAGTGATGTGTAAAAAGAGTTGATGTAATGACTCATTCAACACATCCAGCTGTCAATGCCCAAGATAACAGTCGTAACGACACATTCATTTCTGGGGTCATTCCGGGGAAACATGCTTAAGGTGTCGCATGACCCGCTGCAGCCTTACACCAAGTTCATACACCATGCATGATTGCATGCAAGACAAGCGCTTCAGCAGATCATCCTTTTTGCGAGCTGCTTTAGTTCGACATAGAACAGCCAGGTTGAGGGAATGTTCAGCTGTGTCCAGATTGTTATTTACAGCTGTATCCACTAGAACATCACAGAGAAATACAGCTGTTTCACAAATACGGCCTCGGCTGAGCTCCGAGCGCAGCTACTTTGGTTAATCGGGAGCGCAGTCAGACACGCAGCCGTCTCCGCGGCTGGATCGACCGAGACCGAAGTCTCCGCCATCTGTCACCACAGTGGCGCGGCGCCGCCTCACGCGAGCCGGCACTCGGCCCGACCACGTACCCGTCTTGGCCTGCCGCTCGGAGCCGGCCAGGTCGACCAGGTTGAGCTTGCCGGCCCGCAGCTGGTCCTTCCCCTTCTTTGACGGCGTGATCATCTCCAGGAAGATGGTGAAGATCGAGTGTGAGCGTGACGAGTCCTTGTTCATGAGGGTTTCGCCGGTGGAGCGGTTGTTCCAGCCGCGTTGCATAAGCGTGTCGCAGTCGTGCTTGTTGTGGCACGGTTGCCGACTCAGGTCCTGCACGTACACGCCCTTCTCCGGATGTTCCTTCAGCTCGATTTTCTTCTTGGGGTCCGTGCCGAGCAGGTCACGGATCTCCTCGTTGTAGATCTCCAGATACGACCCGTGCACCTAAGGAGCGGACAACCAACGTTGGGACATTGTTGACAATTTTTAGCCACTACAGCGTAGTCCTTAGAATATCGCTCAACGAATTATTCTTCACAAGTGTGGATTACATACCTTCTGCTAATCACGTACTCACTTCTGCTTTATCTGTGCGATATTTTTCATCAAAATTGTGTCGTACAATGCAAACAGATGATCTCTATTGTGCAGACAGTCATGAAATTTGCTCGCTACCACTTGCTTTCGTCATAAGCAAAAAAGTGACGTTACCGCGAATATTTTGTGAAGTCGAGGAACCAACAAGAACATCTGTTCACGCAAACATTGGCTTACCATACCACTGCGCTCAAAGAAAACCACTGTAAGTGGAAGAGACATGAAAAACGGCCGGCTCGCCAGCGGAAGAATAATTCTACCAAGTCACTAGCAAGAGACAACGTGTCTGCTAGAGTCAATCTCTCTGGCGATTACGTAATGGGTTGAAAACTCCCAAGTCCGCTTCAATTTTCTCTGCAGTCACGCGAGCACTTCTTAAAGGCACCAATCCACCTCGGGCTCTGGAGCAAACCTTACCAGGTACTTTGTCTCCGTCGATGTGCTGATAACGTCGAATATGTGCTCGAAGGCGCGAGGTATGAGGCCCAGCTGAGTTGGAGGATCTGGAATGCCCTGCATGGAGAAGGACTTGCCGCAACCGGTCTGGCCGTAGGCGAAGATGGTTCCGTTGTAACCCTCCAACGTGCCCTCCACCAGCGGGTACGCCATGTCCTTGTAGATGTTTTCCGTGATGGAGTCCATGTAGTAGACGCCGTCGAACGTGAACGTTTTGGGTGGGGCGTTCTTGTCGGCCGGGTTGATGATGGACACCTGCATGACGCTGTCGTCCATAAAGACGACCACCTGCAGAACGGACGGAAACAAGGAGTTAACCGTTATACGTCGCTAGAACGTGGCGAGGGACACAGAATCCGCAGCGCCGCGGGACAAACTGAATCACTCCATTTGGAATAGGGAAACAATAGCGACTCTGGCCTACGTGGCCAGAGACGCATCTGGTGGGCTCTGCCGTCCTCCGTCGTCGTTAAGTCTTGGGTGTGATCCTCACCCTTCGGAGTTATGGAGACTGGCCGTCACAGAGGTCTCAGCTGTTAGCCAGGGGTTTGTTGCCTACCCACGGTGGGCGTAGTACAACTGTGGTAACCGTTCTCCGTACCCCGCCCATTTTTGAGGCAGAGCGCGTGCCTTACATAGCGTGTGAACGCGCCATTCAATGAGTTCAATAATGGCACAGCCGAACGCGTAGCAGGAAACCACAGAAGCAATGATTCCTGTCCACGGTTACATTGAGTCGAATGGAACCATGTTAGCGCGAAGTTTGTGATCATCTGAAGTGTGGATGATGTGCTCGCTTGTTATTAAACATTGCAGAGGACATCAGCGTTATCATCACGAGACATTTATGAGGTGTATTCCGTCAATGAGAAACCACGAGACAACTTTATTTTTCTATTTTTGCTTACAAAACAGACATTACAATTCACCTTTACATATATTCTTGCTGTCGACCATTTGTTTCGCAATAAAGTCTCCACATACGGATTAGCACCAAGACCATTCGGACGGCGAACAGAAAAACAAAAGACCCTGATAAGCAGTCCCGAGCATCAATAAATCAATACCGAAGACAGTCGCCTGTCAGAGTTTTTGCAAAGACCGCTATGCACTCATGTTGATTAATCGGGATCCAAAACAGTCACAACTCGAGACTGGCTCAGCGTGGTTATTGTGCACCCCTTGTTATACGAGCGTGACCGAAAACACAGCGGGCCTGTTTACCATAACTCGCTTTCAATTGACCATAAAAGCCTTATATTCAACAGTCGGGGGATTGGAAGCCATCGCACAAAACCCCAGTCGACATCAACAGAACTTTGGCCTGTAAGCACCACACGGAGCGAAAAACACTTGGAGAATATAAAGCCTCTAGGAGGCTTTATTTCCCCTAGTTAAATTTCCCAATATAAAGGGGAAAAAATTAAAAGTAATGGATGAACACCCCTCCCTATGCCTGAATAGCCTCCACAACAATCTAGACCTCCACAGAACGTTTGATACGCCCACGTCCTGATCCAGCAACGACGATGCATAAAACAGGTTTGTCTCGCTCGACTCAGTGCGGCCTCGAAGCGAGACGATACCTGGTTGGTTCGCGTCTGCTCGGTGGTTCGTGACCGGGTACTCTGGATAGGTGGTCCGTTACCGGGTACTCTGAGTCCGTGGTCAGTATCCGGATACTCTGGGTCCGTTGTCCGTGACCGGGAACTCTGGGTCGGGGGTCCGTTGCCGGGTACTCTGAGTCAGTGCAGCGGTAAAAAACGACTCGGTCGGACGGCGGCGGTCGGGCGGCCGATGGCCGTCGGTGGGCTCCCGTCAGGCGGCAGGTGCGCTCACCCCCCCGGCAGTATTGACAGACTCGGAAAGGCTCAGTCGATAACCCACTGCGCGTGAGCCCGCTGCAACGGCTGCAGGAGCGGCGCGCGACATTACGCAATCCGCGCCTGCGCCGCGGGTGGCGTCCATCCGGATATGGACCGGTCCGAGTTCAACGTCGACGTTTGCTGGTGGCTCCTTCAGGAGGCGCCGAGGCTTCGGTGGTATGGGTCCACGAACCACACTGCAGGAGACCAATGATAAGGGGACCGGGAAGACTGTAAATGGGTCCCGGAAGAAAAGACACAACGCATGGCGCCGGAACGGAACAGAAAAGAGACTTGGCTGGGAAGTATTACGCAGGTTTAGCCCTCGCCGGAAGAGGGGATGGATGGCACCTCCAGTGTTCCTGAGACCACGGTAATGCGACGCACGACAGCGCTGTGAAATTTAGCGTAGCTGACGATACATCTATTTCGCATGTATGAAAAAAGACTGACCCCACGATATCTCAGATCACCGAGCTATGACGTCTGTACTGAAGACCTGCGGAGCGGTTTTGCGTCAAATCTCGGCTTTTTACTGTTCTGGGGTAATAAGTATGCATAAACGGCTGATGATGGGCATGAAATCGGCTCAGAATGGTGGCCTACATACGAAGATGTCATTTTAGACCGGTCCATTACCTTTTCATGGTCACACGAGGTCATTGACCTGAGGTGACGTTTTTGGCCTTAGAACGTTTCTACACTAATTTTTGGCAATTAATATGACAAAAGAGATAATTCAAAGTCTATTCGCCCCAAATGCGTCCTTTTTATTCCCGGAGAATCGACTTGTAGTTTCCAAGCACAAAGTTTGACCCACACTATAACGCCACTGGTTGGCCTGACGGGGTCGAAGGGGATACCGTTGGTTTCCTTTGCAATACAGCTATCGATTGCTCTTTGGTCCGTGGTCTTAGCTCAAGTAGGGGCGAAATGGCGAGTGGGATGCCACCCCCATTATATTACCACCCCCCTCGTCATCGGTGCGAATGAAAATACGTCCTGCCCGGTGCGGGTTAAATATTGGTCCTGTAACACCTTTCCACAACGCATTATAAAACACGTTCTCTTCTGCCACTTCCCAATTTTCGAGGCGATACCACTGAAATAAGGCATGGCTTTGGAACAATTATGGAACGCGTTTAGCCATGATTGAGACGCCTCTATTTCTGGCTTCATATGCACAAACTGCATTTCGCTAAACTGCGTTGTATCCTATGTCGTTGCGATTGGTGGCCTCACAAAAGACGCACGATCCACTATGCAAAGGAACACTGAGGCGTCATTGCAAATTTAATCGGCTGGCAAGCCATGTGGCTTTCTAATTTAATGATGCGTCGTCAAAGACAACGAAATTGGGGTGAAGGGACTTTTGCTAGGAATCGGACATTGTCATTACGTTGATTATACTTACTTGTGCGAAGTTGGATATGATTAGTAACTTTATTTTCATAACGAGATCAGACTTTCTCAGACACCGTGTACCCATATGTGCGTCCAGCTGCGTCAGCGAATGGCGATGTTCACCCTAACATCCCTCCTTGGAAAAGGTCAGAAAAAAAACGAAAAGCCTGATGGCAGCAGCAGCACACAGTGTTTTACAACGACGAGCCACCGCCAAACTCGAATTCCCATTAACCGCTCTGTTTCATTCCCAGTCATTCCCCCCAACATCTTGAACACCTGACTGGTCGCGCGTGTGACTCCTCTGTTGCTGGGCGTGTCTCCGTGGCTTCCCGGGCCGGCCGGTAGACTGCACAAGGCCCGCACGTGCCGTCTGTGCGTGCGGCCGGCAGCGCTGGCGCCATATTGACGACCGTCTCTGTGGGCTACAGGAGGGCGGACCGCCGGCCGGCCGGCCGGCGTCCACTGGCCTTGGCCTGCCAATCGATGTCGACGCCGCGTAGTGGCCGCCGTGCGCCGCACGCCGCAGGTGCGCCGCCCTCGCCGCCCGGCCGACGCCGCGTCGGCGACGACGACTCGATCGTCGGCGGCGGCGCGGCCGGCGCCAAACGTAGCGAGACGGCGCCGCCGGCGGTACGGGTCTCAGCCTGCGCCGTCTTTGCGGAGACGGTGGATGGACACGCTCAGCGCTCAAAGACAGCGCTCGGCCGCTGCGCCTGAATGCCGCCAACTGCTCCTGGACAGGAGCAGGGTCTCGCGGCTGGAGATCGTCAACACACGATTGCGTTCATCAGAGACAAACTGACCCACAGTGTTTATTTAGCCTTTACACGCCATCGCGCGTTTGCTGAGAAGACAGACTGGACTGGACGTGTGCTATCTTAGAGCAACCGCCAGGTGTTGAGTTCTGGGAATCCTAAATACTGTTTCCAAACGGTCTAAACTGCCGTAACCTTGGCGTGATTGATTTACTTCGCGGTAACGCACCACATAATACCCTTTGCTATCGTGCTTCACAAGAGCTCGTTCGCGGCCTAGACCTTCCGGTTTAGCTCCGCCGATGGGCTGAATTGACACGAAGATCTAAATATGGGTCTGCCATCCAGCCCTCCGTGCTAATTGCTACCAAAGGCAGACAATGGAAGCTCCAACTGATACGTGCTTACGGATACTTCTTGCTGGAGAGCGCAGTGTTCAGCTATGATCGTTACTGTTACTGGGTGACCGTTATAGATTCGAAACCTCATTCAGCCTCGATGTCTGAGCCTGTGCTTTAACTGTGGTCCTGTGGTTAACTCGGCGGTCAGCCGTTGGTATTGTGTTCGAGTGGAAGAATGTCGTGGTCCGTTCACGTCAAGGATGTGGATTGATGACGGCATCCACGAAATCCCTATGGCACCTGTACGCATCAATGAGTTGTCAGGAAAAGTGCTTTTCACGAAACGAAGTAAAAACAATTGGGCTCGTAGAGCTGACGTAAGATATTTCGGCGATCCAGAGGTACCTTGCGGTAGCATCGACTGGGATATTCACCATATTCCAACGATTGGGAGCATCAGTCTGCCCTCAGCTTGCCTTAAAAACCAAATGATGTATTTCAGGGACTCAAACGACAACTCGTTAATCGACGGGTTCAGAGATACCGACTTGATGACTTGAGCTCCAACGATGACGTCATAGATAAATAGGCGGGAATGTGTCCACTGCCTCCGAGGCACATATGCAACATAACCGTAGCCGGGAAGGTTCTACCATTATCCGAACTGTGGCAAGAAAACTGGTGATAAAGTTTGCCCATTTTGCCTCGGAAATTCTTAGTATTGCAAAGTCGACACGATGTCAACTTTAGTCAGCAAGTCCAGTTAAGAAGCGGTATGCATTCATTGTATATGCAATTTAGTAGGAAGTGCAGTTTCAAAACGTCTTTGGACCCATCGATAATGAGCCCAAAAAAGCCGCGATTAACCATTATGCTCAGACGAGAATCAAGGATTTCAGGGATCAAACTCAGTACAAAAGGGAACGATGCACAGAGACCTCAAAATCCGAAATGCCACGCAGAATAATTGAGTACTTTTTTTGAAAATCCACCAAACAGCTTGTTCAAGGAGTGTCGTAGACCACACATCGCAACCTCTGAATGCGGACCGGAAACCAAGTCAGGGACATAAGGGTAGGCTTATCGTGTCAGATACGGTTACATAGAGGCCAACTCGAGCAACAAATGTCCGTGGAGTGGTGCTGTTTCGGGACGACAGAGTCAACTGTGCCGCGCGGCTGCCGTGTATTGCGGCGCAGTGCAGAATCCCGACCGCTCAAGTCGCGCGAGAGCAAACGCTACGACTTGTCTGCTAAGTCTAAGCATGTGAGAATATACATAAAATGGAAACGGATCCAGTTTTAAAAAGCTTCATCTCTTTAGTTCTAGAAGCATGCTCCATCACATGACACAATTTTACGGTCGTCTCTCACCATGGTCGGCCAACTTCCATTACAAAGGCTGACTTAGTCACGTCTGATAATCGAAAAAGGGATATTTCCTGATTGTTCCAGTCGATTCAGTCGATCGGCACGGGCCGATCTTTAAAATTTCATCGCAGCCCTTTGATTGGCGGCGAGCAGGTCAGGGCCGAACGACTTACCGGCCGCGGCCGCGCCCGGGCCAGTGTTGACACTGGCCGCGGGGATGCCAATTAGCCGGCGCTCGCCGGGACGCTACCGGCCCGGCGAGCAGCGCCGAACCGGCGCCGGGCCGACTTTAAAGTACCGACCTTGCTTGCCGGTAACGATTCGACCGCCGAGCGGGGTAACCATGACTGTGGGCGAAACAGAGCGGCCGCGGCTACCGGGTCACGGTCGATGGTGCAGCGCGAGCGGCCGACCGAACGCCCGCCGCCGACGGGAGGCTGACCGGAGGCGGACACGGACGAGAGTTCGGCGGACGGATGCTGACGTCCGACGGGACCGCCGGCCGGAAGCATCGGAAGTACACCGGCGCGGCGGCCGGCATGGCTTCCCGATCAATACATGTCTAATCGTGACTTGACGCTGCTCCTGGCATGAAAATGTCATCCCGCAAAAAGCGGGGACGCATAACGTAAACATGGCCGTCCGGGGCCAGCTGAGGGACTGCCGGCTCCTGAGCGGCGTCGCCGCCGCGCCGCGGCCATCACCAGAACCGGCCGGAGCCGGTTTTGCCGCCGGCGGTCGGCGCGGAATCGGCGGCCGCCCTCCGAAATAAACGTCCTGTGCCGCCCGGTCGATGGACCGTACCGATAATGGCCGCCGTGTTTTATCGAAGGTCGGATGCACGCTGCTGCGACAGTGCAGGCGCGGCTGTGGCATTACCGGCGTGGGCGTGACCGTGTCGGCGGCGTCGCCCGGCGGGCGTGCAACCGAGGGACGCGCCGACCTTGGCAGCCGGCCCGACCGGAAAGGCTTTTTAAGGGCGTACGGTATCAAAAAGAGAGGAAAAACGACGCTTTCAGGTGGTGTTGCCTGCAACAAGCAGAGTGGACGGAAATGTTTGTGAAGGTGGATGGCACGTCACGAGAAAACGGAATTTGACTGATTAACACTATCTGGTGAGCCAGCCACACGGAAAACATTATCACGCGCAGCAGACACCGCCGAATACGCTATGCGGTAACTTGGGCAGGTAAGTTATCGTAGGATTGTTGGAAATGATTATCACATCACAAAGTGGTTGGCACCTCAGGATTACATGGAAAGCCATTACACAACGACGAGCGTTTGTATATGGATGACACGGCACCCTGGAGCAATAGGCACGGGTGCATCGAAATGGAAACCCTTCCACTATTTTCGATTGCACCACACAACGTTGGTGACCTTTATCAGGGGAGAAACTGCACCGAGTGGCTACTGTTAAATTTGAACACCAAAATGGAATATTTGCGCCGGCAACCCAGTGTAGTATTGACCCGTCCGGCTTTCGCATTACTGAGTGCAAGGGCAGGGAATCGGCACAAGGACAAACGACGGGAACTGACACACCCGAAGGCCATCGAACTGGCCGGTGTCTTCACATTGCAGGCGAAGCTCTTGCGGAAGGGTTGAAATCGCATCGCCAGTATGAACCTTCGCAGGCGTAAGGTTTCCGAGAACCCCGACAGCCGGCGGCAGAATCGTTCGCCCCAGAAGACGGTCCTCGGCAACGCACTCCTTTCGGCGGCATCAGTGCACTGCCATTGCCGCGTCTATCGACCCGAAGGAAGGCCGCCCGCCAGTTCGTGGAAGTGTTGCCGCCGCCGGCCCGCTGTCGTCGAAGTGCGGTGTGGCGGCGAGCCGGCGCCGGGCGGGCCGACGCACAACGTAGGAATGACTCACGACTGGCCACGACTCCGACTTAGCCAGAGACAGTCCAGTCTTGTCGGTGCGAAGATCATTAGGGGACTCTTCACACTCAGCTTACTCGGGGATTGTTCAGTTTAAGGCGGAGTGAAAAAGAAATCTTGGAATTTTAAAAGCGTCAATATTTTTTTTCAATGTAACATACATCTGGGATCCTAAAGAACATCGTTTCATATTTCCCAAAAACTGTCCCGTTAAGTGGATTTTGGCTTTTTTATTTTGCCCTCCACGTTGCACAATAATGCACGTAAACGAGGCCCGGAGCCTCCTATAACGGTTCAGTACGACTCCAAAAGGGTAGTATGGGGCACTGACAAATTCAACATGATGTGAAAAATGTAACTGCATTCATTTATTTGGATTCAAAAACCTGAACACCTAATATCGAGGTTACTGACTCCGTGATTAAGGTAGACCAAAAATATTATGTCATGGGCGAAGAGCTAAGAGCCTGCATCACATTCCAAGCCGAAAGACTTTTCCTTCAGCTCTCCCTTTATTGTGTACAAATGCATGCTGTCACCACCGCCATCGAGAGGTGCCGCGCGGGGCTGCCGGCGGTTGTATGCGGATATTCGCTGTCATGTGGTGGACAGAGTTGCCAATGAAAACTGTGTGGAGAGCTGCGCAGAGGGCACAGTCGTGAGGATACGCATGACTGAGGACCGCAGAGAAGATGCCAAAAGTAAGGACGAAAGCAAGATGTTTGCCAGTTTCTCCAGTGATAAAAAGATCGGCTCCCCTCCCTAGGCCGAGCTGCCTACGTTGCGAAATGTCCTAACATGAACGTTGTTAGAAGAAGAAATGTGTGCTTTGCCGAGGAGTGTGATAACAGTGAGGTATTTAGTGCAAAAAGCTGTTCCAGAAAGCACTGGAAGATGGAAAAAAATGATTCCAGTGTAATCATGGTGGAAGAATTATCAGTAGCCGTAAGGTTTCAGGGGGATTTTTCTCGTACCACGCGCATCGAACGATCAGCCCGACAAAGCAGAGGGAGAAGTTTAACGTCAAGTTAGACCGGCTCATGGAGATATGCGCCTACCGCTGCCTATGTTGACATGCACTGAAGCGGGTTGTGATGGCTGCGAGGCAGTGCACATGCATTGCACACGCCAGCACAAAATCCCTGAAAAAGTTTTCAAGGAGAGACGAAAGAAACAAAATGAGAGAACGAGGAACAAAGCAAATGTCTGTTGTTAATCGGGATGAGAAAGGAAGCAAAAAAAGCTGGCAAGCGTAAAGCGAACAAGAAGGAAAAGGAGGTAGGCGAACCAACAGGGCAGCAACATGTTGAACAGCAGACGGCGCTCAGCGAGAGTGACAAGTCGGGTAAGGATAGTGGTGAGATGATTTTGGACGCACCCGGCCCGTCAGGAGAAAAACAACAAACTGGTCGAACCCGGCACGGCCAAAACCGGCAGACAATGATACACAGAGCAATGCAGGCAGACCGGCGGATGGTATTAGACTGCCCGGCAATTGTCGCTGCAGCTACAACTCTGGTGAATTTTGGACCAGAGACAGAGTTTGATAAGAGGATGGTGATCGACAGGAGCAAAATACGCTGAGAAAGGGAGAGGTACAGGGGAAAACAAAACAAAAAAGAAGAAGAGCAACAACCCGTTTATGACATCCTCTTCGGCGGTAGAAGAGATGGCACTGTGACGCAAAAGCAGTACGAGAGGGAAAAAGCGCATGACTTTAGAGGAAGAGGAGCATGTGGTGTTGGTCAGCCAGCCTGGCGGCTCCTACCTGGGCCTTGTAACCCTGACGCCGGCGATTCTTCTAGCATTGCGGACGCCATTATGGGTTTCGTGGAGCAATCACATATTACAGCAAACTGGTGAGCTGTTGGGACAGACTCAACATGTGTGGACACTGGCAGACATAGGGGTACAATAACTTGAGCCGAGGATTCGCATGCATTTTGGGATTCGAATCATAGGGTGGGTGGATTCAAAGTCGGATTCGGATTCGAACTTCGAACAGATTCGAAGAGAGGCAAATCTTTGCAATGAAACCTAGAAATTTTTGGCATCGTGTAGTTTTTATATTTTAAACCGATTTCATTGGTTTTTGGCTGACTATTCTCAACGTTTCTGACAGTGGCGCACTTCTAACTCGGCCGAAAATTGGAGGGGGCGTTGGCACCAACCTGTGTAGGTGTCAGCACTGATATATACGTGTTACATTTAGTTTATTTGAAAAAAATGGGACCTAGGGCATCTTTCAACACATTTATTTGCATATTTAGATGCTGGCTTTAAGATCCGGTTGTGGTTTTTAGTATTCAAATCCTACTTCCAGGGTTCAAATTCTCACTTTCAGGCCTTGCTGCTGCAGATGAAGCTCCTACGGCTGTTGCCGGCAAGGCTTCGAGACTTTGATCTCATTGCGTGTCCAGAGGCTCGCACAGCCGCGAAAGCGACGCCTATAACGTATTTCCAAGTGTCGTTTGGATCCCTAAATTCAAAACCAAACCTCTTAACGCAAATTAAAGATTACAGTGCGTCATTTTTCGCATCAATCAAACCTAGTGATACCCCCTTTGACCATTTCGGAGCCGTATGGAATGCTTATTAGGGGCTCTGGGTCTAGGTTAATCATATCACTAAGCAGCGTGGAGGGCAAAATAAAATGTCAAAATCAGCTGAACGAGACATTTTTGAAAAATATTAAATTGTGTTATTTAGAATTCCAGATGTGGGTTACATTGAAAAATATGTAGATTTTTGAAATTCCAAATTATATTTTCCACCTCCACCTTATCGTCCATTTAGGGACTTGGGCCTACACATGCGAGATTTAATTTGGAGTCGAAAGGGCGTAAATTCATAGTCAGACGAAAAAGTTTAACATACGAGTCTCAGTATCGAAACACGTGAGGGCTAGATGCTTTTTAGAGGTATGAGCAATGAATTTCCCGAAGATTAATCCTCCGTTTTTCGGGTCTAGCGTGGATATTTGAAAAAGTGGGCAATTGTGCAAGTCCAATTCCATATACCCAACAATGACTTGAATGCTACTGATTTCCCGCATTGAGTCACAGCCTATATCCTCAAAATACCAGCATAGACGAAGCGTGCATGCTGGATGAAATTCATATAACGATTGCCCAATAACTTGCCCACCAAGAAAAAGGAAATGCCTAGCTGTCTGTATGGATATTCGTGAATTAGGCAATAAACTGCGTATTTAACAGCTTTTTGTGTAAACTCCAGGGCTTTGGGACTCCAAATTAGACTTCCATTTCTCGAGTAGGGCGATATAATGAAAAGTTATGCTTATGGCTTGCAGAGACGGAAACTCGTCACCAATTTTACGCTGAAAGTTACCTGAAACCAACCTCATTAAGCTATTATCTACTCATATGTGCATAAATATTGCCGCGGCAAACGAGTGTGGTATTTCGCTTGTTAACAAATTAGCGTTCTGATAAGTTTTAAGCCAAGTACGTCGCTTCTCATAATCTTGAGTAACGTTTTACGAATTTCCACACAACTTTTACCAAACACGAAACTGATCGATAGCCAAACATTCAAAGACGGAGTTTTGGAGAATGGGAGGAGGAGCCCGATTGAAAACTGATGCTGCGCTTCCAAGAAGTTTTATAAAAAAAATGGTAACCATGTTCAACTCTGAATACGGTTACACGGGTTCAAAAATTGACTCATCATAAAGTGAACGTATGATGGACACCAAAGAAAATAACTACAAAACTTCCCACCCAAAGAAAGAGACGTGCACGAAATTCCGTGGCGGGACACCGAGCGGTAGTCGCAGGGACCGCAGAAAATCGGCAACTCCGTGGCCTATCAGCCTTTTTAATGTGGTTTCACTGGGGAAAACGATTCACTTTGAGCTAAGACAGGCTTGCACGGCGATAATAGCGAGTCGGACTACCACCAACAGGTCACAAGCCTAGCATAAAACACAACGCAGGAAATGTGGTAATTATTTCCCGCTGGGTGAAATTAATTCCAAGGCGCTATTTCGTGTCATTTTGTTTATCATCTGTCATGTGAAATCAAAATTCCCAAAACTACTAATAAACGTTTTAAAGAACAGCAGAAATCCCTACATCTGAGCTTACTTTTGTGCACTAACTTTCTCCGGGTCGGAGGGGGATTCATGAGAAGCCCATCCGGTCTTATACGGCTGGCCAAAAAACGAAAAGGCGTAAAAATGCGGAACTTATGGAACCTTGTTATGTACCATTTTCGCTCCTTGTGTCAGTCTCAGGATCACTTCACTTCAGAGTAACTTGTGTCAACTCACGGCCACTTCAGGTCATTGGCCTAGAAGAGGTCAATAGGACCATCTTCCACAGAAGTGAAAACGGCATAACATTTTGTCAAATGCACCGATTGACATGAGACTTGGCGTATTGACAGAACATAGGAAACAGAACAATGCTGCCATCTCGAATTTTTCGGAGATTTCCAGGTCATTTACTTTAGGTGAGTTGAACTTTTGGTCTTTTCATTGACATTTGCATTGACGTTTGCTATTGAAATTGCGAGACTGGTTCGACGGTTTTGAAGCTTGGATATACACCCTGGTGCTTCCCACATCATTTACGAACCTGGATTCATCCCTTCACCCATGACCTGAGGTCAGGTCATGTTTCGTACCGAACTGTCAACCACAATAGAGTACAATTATTTGGTTTACAGTCTTGAAGTGTTTATTGATGGTTATATTTGCTTCGGAAGCACTAAAATATGATTAGAACTTATTTGCCAAGACCGACCTAATCCTTTTTTATTTGGGCTGGCCTGATTTGACCTTTTGGAATATTACGTTTGTTTTCAATGCAAACACATTTTGTATGGCCACAGATGATAAGAGTTATACCCCTGCATTTCTCCAAAACAATCTGTACTGCCCCTTTTTCGATCGCCAAAATAAAACCCTTGACATCGCCAAAATAACTTAGTATCGTATCATATCGTATAACTTAGTAACGTAGTATCGCCGAGGTTTCTCCATCGGTTGTTCTACTTTTTCTGTGGGACCTATAGATCTCGAGACCTTGGGGAGAGCTTGCAGGGACCCCCAGCATGGTGAGGGTTAAAGCCTGAAAAAATACCATAGAACGAATATTTAGAATCTGGGTGCCCCGAAAAAAACTTCCAGTATAGTCAGCTTCAAGCAAATCTAATCTTTGCGCCACGGGTTTATTCTTCTCTTACCTCTCTTCTGAGCATTTTCTGAATATCCGCAGCCTAAACGAAACCAAACCGGTAGTTACCAAAAACCCTTTTAGTAGAAGTCCAAGCTATTTCTAAATTATATGGTGATCCTTCCGTATGGAGCTGTGTGCCTCTTTTTTTCTGAGGCTGGTCACCAACGTACCTCGCAGTTGAGCTTCTTCTCTCTGTCGTTCATAGGCCGGCATCGCACCAGAACCTTGACCGACTCCGCCATTTTGTTCAGCTGAAAGCAGGAGATGTGCAGTCACGTCAGCCGCTTTGTGTTGCATTCAGACAAGTCACCAGCTCTCACGGTTATATCAGTACGGATAAAGAAAGACCGACAGACGAGACAGGTACGAAGAACACAAAACTGTTTCTGCATTATCTCAGCCCTGGAACATTGGGCCTAAATGGATCCTTTCACCTGACAGCCATGGAGCTCATGGCCTTCCGAGACCCAGTGCAGGAGTGGAAAAGAGGCTTGCTCGAGTTTTGTTTTTATAAGTCTAAGCCAAACGTGTTGGAGTTGGTAGCGTTGAGACCCGAGTCCGTGTTTAGACGAGGTCGTTGCCGGACTTTGACTGCGCCACCCGCCAGTCAGTCAGAAATATTTATAAATGTTTTACACTGTCATGCACATAAGAGAATAGCATTCAAGGACATTTCAGACCTTGGCCTTGATAACAGTCATTCATATGGTAGTGCCTGGTAGTGCTGACTGCCCCCATTGTCATGCAGTATCTTTAACGACAAGTTAAATTTTTACCACAGAACCGACCGTTATATGTAACGGCTCATTATACATATATATATATATATATATATATATATATATATATATATATGTATGTATGTATATGTATATATGCATACAGTATATCTGAAATTACGGATCATTTTGCAGATCTTCGGATTAAAGAACGAGACGTGGGCACGCATTCATGATTTGAGAAAGGGTCCTACTGCAGTAAAAGTGGCAACAGATGACCATTTGTTTGAACTCTGGCTGCGTTCGAAATCGAGAAAGAGACGCACCCCATCGTTTCCTAGATCCTGGGTAGACCACGTGTCCTTTCCAGGGCCAAACACAGCGGCTGCTATAAAATAACTGCGTGCACAGTTGAACTTCACAAGTTGACAAGAACCCTCTAGATGTATTCTTAGTCTATTGCGATGCATTTGTTGTAGGGAACGTGTTAATATATGTTTTTTGCGTTAATACATGTTTTACGTTCTGTCGTAAATGAATAAACTTTTCGACAGCGCAAAACAAAGCTATGAGATTCGAAAGTAAACCGCAGCAGCCGTTTTACACTGATTCAACGTTACCCCACATGTGACCTGACATGGACCCTGAAATTCTTAAATAAAGCTTAGGCTTAACTTTGAAGCTTTAAACGAAAAAAAAACACCTACTGCAGTTGCCATTTACAACGCTGAGGTATGCTGGAAAGTTTTCTTTTCGCTGTCAAAACTAGAAATGTGTGGAATTATTTCGGGCAACATTTTTAGTTTCACGCTTGTGGAGACGGATTACTATGATGTTCCATCAATGCGTGTTGACAAGCAACCCATTCAATCCAATGCGGTACAAATGGTTAATGAGGATTAGTTTAACACATACAGAATAACTTGATGTATAATATTATCTCACCTGAATTCACATGGGCGAAACAATGAACACTCAGCGTGTCTGTGCCGGGCGATGGGCGGCCTAAGTCTTGTCGAGAGCCGCCATTGGGATAGACTTCAAAAACGTAACAGGTCGACGAACGATGTCATCTCCTCCTCACATGCTGGTGTTCAATATCTCTGGGCTTCTGTGAAAATTTACCTGAAATGAGACGAACGTTTGCGACGTGAGATATTTACCTGAAATGAGACGGACATTTGCGGCGTAAGATATTTACCTGAAATGAGCCAGCGTAAACGCATTTTAGGAGCAACGAGTCAGCCGTGTAAGAAGGATCATCACGGCCTCTACATCGCATCGCTAGCGCAATTTTGGCGACGGCACGGCACACGCTACGTTACGTGTCATTAGTTGCACTGCTTGTCCTGATGACTTTCGTTTGATTCTGAGGGTAAGTCAAGATTATCTTGCGTCCATTGTCAGCTGCTAACGCCAGAGCAGCACGATGCTTGGTTACGAAACAAATGCAGATGCCCAACACGCATATTTCAGCTCCGCATATGGCATAGGTGTAGCAGTTCTTCAAAGGATGGAGGGGAAGCTTTGTGAGATTTCGAGGCAATTTCCCCACGCGCAACCACAGCCTTCAGTTTGGAATCGGGTAAATGGGCCATGGCGCCTCCGTTGGGTCCGTCCCCGTCGTTCCTATGCCCATGATGAGTCATATCATCTGAACCCTCTGCGAGGAGCGACTTAAGACTTAACCTTGTTAAGACCAAAATAAAAAGTCATACTGTGCCTAAACTAATCTTTCAGTCAACCCTGTCTCTTTTACCCTTTAGTGTCACAAGCAGACTGTTACCTAGCGTTATTGGTCAGCTAAAAACAAGCACGCCTGTGACGAAGCAGACTTCAGGAAATGTCACCCGGTCACAGTAAAAAGATACATATGGGCCCAGATTGACTACTTGCGCTTTATTTCCTGACAACCTGACAACCAGATCTGCGTTTTATTTCCATGCGGGGAAATCGATTCCGAATCTGACTTGTGACTTACCAAATCGATTCTGGTTTCGACTCAACGCGGTTTTCGAAGACTAAATCGTTCCCGATTCCGACCCAAAATAAAAATCAGTTCCAGTTTTGATTCCGTAGACAGCCGTAATATAGCTCCGACTCTAATGACGGAACTCATCTGAGGAATCGATTCTAACTCTGACCCTGGGCGGAACGGAAATGATTCCAGAGAAGATCCTGATCCTGATGGAATCGAGCGCTAGGCTGCTAGCAACGGAGCCAAACTGACCAAAGGATAGCCCTAGCTGTGAGTGACGTTGCTCCCGATTTTGGCATTCTTGAGAAGACCCCGCCACACCAAAAGCACGGGACCGGAGATTTCAAACGCACCACAATTCTTTTTGAGAAAGGTGATATGGCATTGTTGCGAAGGCACCTTCGTTATGAAATAAACATGCCGGGTCATGTTTCTTACTGTTGCATATGTGAACACCGCCAATAATGGGAATTATTGGACGATTATCCAAGCATTGTTTCGTTAAGAACGAACGTTCAACACTGCAAAATACAAATGATTCCAATTAATTCCAAGAGAATGGAGACCTTCCATTGCAAAGTATTAATAGTGGACAAGCTACATAGTACACAGCAGTAAAGTTGTTGCGTCTTTCGGCCTTGGTCAGTGTTTCGTACACCATGTTTCGTCACCACACCTTGCGGCTCGTCATGGCTCCTTTCGTACTCGATATCTGCAGTCCGTACCCACCGGACCAGGATGGTCTGTGTCTGGGCTTTGGAAACCAGGCCTAAACAATGACGCTTGCCCTGACCAGCACCAGGTCCCGACACACACGAGGCGGCCGGAGGAAGGGAAGATGGAGGAGGCTGCAGGGCCGGCGGTGGAGGCTGCGAAATCAGACAACGAACCCACAGCATTCCCATTCGCCTATGCGTAGCGCACGCATGTGGCCGATGTTGGTAGGTCGTTGACATACCGCGATGGTTTTCATCTACCAATTTCGCGATCAGAACGGGGGCCAAGCATTTCGTTCCGCTCTTATGAAGTTCAGAGCATGTCACAATACTGCGAGTCAGCTAATGTCACAGCGCATGTAACTCGGCACCGCCTGGAGTGTTTTTGTACCCGCGACCAGCCGGGAGGGAGTAAAAAGGGCACCCTGCTATTTCAGGATCCAAATGTCGGATCTAAATCGGTCTACCACCAATCAATAGCCCTGAGTCTTGAAATTCAGAAAATACTATGTCAGCCCTGGTCACATGACCAATGACGCCACAGGTTACGTAAAACGCATGGCACGACGTCGGAAAAGCTGACACCGTCTCGTACATCATATCATCGGCAATACTGGTCTTAGAGCCTTCAACTGGGCATCACATGAAAAACCACGATCTTCTACTTTAGAAGCATACCAAAATGTTAAAAAAATGTCGGTTCAAGGTCGGCCCAGGTCAGATGAAATACTGGGCTTATTTTATATGCCAAAGATCGATACTTGGTTGCAGACGTTTTCATCCACGTGACAAAAAGGAAGGACCTGAAAATTTGTTTTACCTGCCTTTCATCCAGTCAAGGCCAGTCTAAGTCAGGTCAGATAAAGCTGCGTCACTCTTCCTGACAAAGAACAATAACTACTTGCTGGGATTCGTAACTGCGTCGAGCACAGAACTGAAATGACATTTAGTGATCATTAAATACGTTCTTCACCCGGTCAAGGTCAGGCCAGTTCAGAAAAGACAGTTATTTTTCTTTTCCTGACAACGAACGATAATTTTTCTCTGCTGCTACTGGACGATCCTCTACAGACAATGCTGTGTTTCATTTCGTTTTGACATCTACGTATGACGTGACCTCACATGGTCTCGCGTTACATTTGCCGAACCTTGCTAAGAGGCGCAAATAGATTTACTTGTCTGGCTTGAACGATGGGGAAAGTCAGCGGCAACCACTTTTTTCACCCACAGCGCAAATCAGTCCAATTGTCGTTATGCATGTGACATAACATGACCTCTAATTTTGACGTGTTTAGCAATGTATGTCCTTTTCTGAGACCGTGTCCTTTGCAAATCCAAATATATCCACGTCTTATGTTCACGAATATAATAAAAAAGCAAAGCATGCTTGCACCACCGCCCGAAGAGGCGAAAACATGCATGCAAGGGTTCACCTATGACGTCATATTCCCATGACCTCACATAACATGGAAATGTTTTGTCATGTTCAAATATCTACAACTGATTGAGAAACAGGTAATGAAAGTTAAGTTCGGCTGGCTCAAACGGTTAAGAGGTTACTCACGAAAAACCGAGGGTGTACCCCAGGCGGCGTCGGGTTAAGTCTGAAGCTATACGCTGGCCAACGATATATACAACATGAATCGCATGCCAATCATACAATGAGGCATTTCGCCAGTCTCCTACGGCCTCCTACTGGATACGTGAAGGTCATGAGACCACATGCTCCGGGGCGACGGTCTCCGTGAGACGCGGTAGCTCCGTGCCACTCACCCGAGCCTCGTGACGCCGCGGGAGCTGTCGTCACGTCGCGCTTGAGTCCCGATGCCGCGTTACGCCACTGGAGATGTGGTCAGGGTCGCAGCCGACACCGGCACGCACGTCCCTCCCGGCCCGCGTAGCGCGACTGTTGTCACATGGCGCCGCGCGACAACAAACGGTTGCCATGGACGGTGGTGCTGTCTGTGGGCGGAGCGGCGAACTAGACGGGCTCACCGGACGGCGACGGCGGCCGGCTCCGTTACGAAGCGCGGCGAACGATCCGACCATTTTGACCTTTCACTGTGGACGCACAGTTGTGCGGCAACAGTGTTTGCCGCTCGGCAAACTCACCTGAGCGGGAATGCCACCGAGCATCCACTGGTGTTCGCTGTGCAAGGAGCCGGTTACAAGTAAAGTGAACAGCATTTCTGCTGGGAAGTGCGCCGGAAGTACATTCTTTTGTCCCCAAATAACATCCAGTCTATCAAATCTTGGTCAAAGAGCTCATATTTAGCCTGAATCCATAGGGCGGTGCAAGCAGCGAGGCCGAAGGAAGTGTAGGCGAAGTGTCTTTTAATTTCCATTTCGGACGATTTTCGCCAGCATCCGGCCAAGCTTTCTTAGAAACGTTCATGCACCCTATGCCTAATGCATCCAATGCAAAACAATGCTTAACGCCATTAGTGGTAATGGGTGCTTATTTATGCTTGTTATAGAGCGATTAACAGCCCACGGGTTGCTCTTATCGTAAAGTGCTAGCTGACTTTTTAATCCAGTAGCATTTATTTCATGAAGATGCTTTGCCTATCTTCAGCTACGTCCAACTGCGAATTACTAGCACGCTACGGTCAGGGCGAGAGCCATCTCAAACCCCAACGGATATGAGTACCGTGTGCGGTATTTGCAATGCAATGAAACTGCGGCCGATAAAGCACCATGCTACTATCTAGGATCTTCAGGAAGGACAGAGATGACGCACAAGAAATTGGCGGAACTTTGCACTCTTATAACTTTCTTGCGCTGCACGAGAGGTTCTACAGAACGAAATTGCCAGGGGAGCGCGCTTATGTTGGCAGCCCAGGACGATTTCTGCAGCAAAGGTTTTGGGTCGAGGGGGAAATGTGTTGATACGCTCGTATCTTTCGTCAAAACGACGCATCGACGCCATTTGCCATGTGCACGGCTGCGTCCAGCGCAAGGTTGTAAACCAGTGCAAAGACTTCTCTAGCACTGGACTTTGCGCGGGAAATGGCCTTATTGCACAGCGGACTATGAATCAGCAAATCCAATTTCCAATTTTAACTGTCATTTACTCCGCAACCAAGCGAGATATCGATGCAATTATTGCATGTCGTGAGTTCATAGTACGGAGGAAATATCCTAAAAATCGGTTTTGATCCAGTGAATAGTTTCGTCGTGACGCTGGAATATTCACTTTCGAATATTGTTGCTTCTTCCAGCCATGCAAGCAAGAGAACTGGAGTAGTCATATCGTTTTGGCGTGGGAATTTGCGCGAGAGTTTTCCTGTAGCCCAAACATTGAACTATGCCGAGCAAATTAGCCAATAGCTTTGGAATTGGCAATGGTTGTTAGGTAACCGATGAGCGATTTGGGTTTCTAAGTTTCGACCGTTAGAAAATGTGCCGTTTAGTGATTTTCCGGGCAGGATAGGTAAAGTCTGCCATCAATCGCTAGACATTTGACGACAGTTTAACGCACTGACATGTAATCGCTCCAACAGAGTAATCAGCTCTTCGTCTTGTGTGTCGACACCGGCGGGCTAAGGTCTGAAGACACGGAGTGAAGTTGGCTGGGACGTCCTCTATCAACGAAAACGACCTCGACTGCGGCGTCCCCATCAATGAGTGCATTAAAGAAAAAAGCAGAACTGTCTCGCCCCAAAGCCGAGCAGACGCAGAGCCGCAATCACACGGGCCACGCTCGCGGCCACGGACATGCGTTCAGGCAGAGATCGAGTTACGGAGGCTAAGGAGGAGGCGCAGTGCGCCTTGGAACATGCCGAGCTCGACAATTTGGAACTGTGTCTGCTGGATGAGGAGAGAAATTCTCAGCGATAATGTAACTCAGTCGGATCAGAGAGTCGTAACCACATCGAGGTGTGCGCTGAGAGCGTTCAGTGAGAAAACCCCAGCTGACGGACATAGCAGCGCCCAATGCCGTGTTCCGTGCCGCAACCCAGTGCTGTCCAAGCTACGAGTTCAAGAATTTGATGGCTCCCCAAGTGGACCGGGAGCCGGCAGCGGCTCACTTAATGAACCGGAAGTCGGCAGCGGTTTCCCTTGTGGTCCAGGAATCAGCAACAGCTCCTGAGGCGGACCAGGAGTCGCCAGCGGTCCCCCAAGAGGATCGGGAGTCGGCAGCGGCTCCATAAGTGGACTGGAAGCTGGAAACAGCTCCACAAGTGGACCGGAAGTTTGCAGCCGCTCTCCTAACTAACCGGGAGTCGCAAGCAGCTCCTGAGGCGGACCGGGAGTTGGCAGCGGTTCTCCTAGTAAACCGGGAGTCGAGAGCGGCTCCTGAAGCCGACCAGCAATCGGCAGCAGCTCCCCTAGTGAACCGGGAGTCGGTAGCAGCTCCCGAGACAGCCTGGAACTCGGCAGGGCGCCAGAGGCGATTACTCCCAGCTCCATTCTGCTTGGACGTCATACCTACGCACTGCCTCTAGGACTGTTCAAGCCGAGCGAGACGGGAAACAAAAGGGCTTGGCGACAAGCACAGGCGGACCGATTTTGGAGAAGGCGGTTGAAGAAACACTCTCGTACGCTGACCTGTTGTCGGAAATGGACAGTAAGCTATCGAGCACTGCAAACCGGCGACTTGCTAACATTTGTTGATAACCGTGTGTCTCAGGGATATTGGCCCTAAGGTCCGACAGTGCTGGTCCTACTAGGTGAGATGGATGTGAACGCTCGGCGCGTGTGCGCTCATGCGGTGGAGTCATACACCGACCGGGAAACACACTATGTTTGTTGGAAGAGGCAACGGAGTGCGCATGGTCTGCATCGTGATCTATATGCGCAGTGCGCACGTACTGCATGTCGTGCGTAGCTCTCACCCTGCTGGGGGGGGATATGATCAACAGAACCTGAGTAGCCCTCTAGTTTTTTGGGGGGTGCAAATTTGCGCAAGACTGTTCCCGCAGCCCAAATATTTAACTAGGCCGAGCGGATTAGCAATGGCTGTTGGATAAACGTTCAGTGATTTGGATTTAAAAGTATGGACCGTCAGTAACGTAGTTATGTCGTAAAGTGATTTTTTGGTTTAAACAAGTTAAGTCATTTGGCAAGAATTCGCAGGCTGTAGCGTCACCTCTACAACTGGCAGAAAGGAAAAGTGGATGGGCAAAATCTCATTTTGGCTCCCCCAAAACTAGCGGCTGGATCTGTGCCTGGGCGACGCTGCGATCTCAACCGACGATCGGACGCTGCAGGACTGGCAGCTGGAAACCGAGGTCCGTTGGGCAACTGTCATTCTCAAAATAACAGTGCGAAGTTCGTGCGAAGTCCAGGTGTAGCGAAGTCTATGACCACCGTTACCCACACAACCAAGTTCAGTGTGTTCGTGCACTGCACCGGGTGACCGCAAGCTGGAGGTGAGGAGTTTTGATAGTAATTGAAACATGCGTTAAATTTTACCCAGGTGGCGCGCGCCTATCAAGCAGGTCCGCGCGTGGAGGAATTTTTTCTTCATCCTTTGCTGAGGAAAACACGTTGGCTCCGTGGTCCTACTTCCCGTTGGATATTTAGAACTAGTTTTGAACCCTATGCTGATGGCATGGAGGATGTATGTGTATTAAATTGCCGACTCACGCCAAAAGCCATAGACAGACGAGATCAGGTGGGCATGCGGTAATTTTGCGCCGCGTGGCGCAGCTGGCAAGCAAAATCGGTCCTTTTAACGCGGTGAGACAGGGCGTTTTCACGTTTTCGCGTGCATTTTTCAAGCAAAGGAGAGTTCATTGGATCCCAGGAAAAAGTTCCATCGTGAGGGCATGGAGAATCATGCCAATATACAAACTTACCTTTTTTGTACCATGAACTATTTTTAAATGATGTTTAAACATTGTTTCAGCATGGTTGCCACCATAGTTGTAGATCTGTATACCTTTGGAAGGACCCCCTGAAGTCCGAAATCTGAGGGGGAGGTGTGATTTGGGACCACGACCCGCAGTTTACTGGTCTGTGAGCCAAGTGGGTCCCTTAGACCACTTTTGACATCTCTGAAGTCCCTCCCGATGATTTCACAGTTCCCTGTTCATGCATGTCTTAGGTTCCCCTATTGGTTCCATAAAGCCTATTCCGTGCTGAATGGCATGCTGGGTTACGTACAAACCCGTCGTGTTATATTGGTTGGTGTAGAGATTCAAATCCGGCGGGAAAGAGCCCTCACAGGCAGCGAGCCGTTTGCAGCCGAGGAACATGCACAGGAGCCGTTCATTACAATGAAAAGTAAAGATGTGCCTTTTAGGTTCGTAGGATCCAGTTACTTTTACTCATTACAAATCTCAGATATAGCAATTACACACATCCAAATGTCTATAAGGACACTGAACGTGTTACTTGATGAAATATACACCCGAAAACCAATGCCTGAAGACGCCCCAGGGGCGTCTTCTACAGAGGCGTCTTCTGCAATCAGAGATGGACTGTACATGTAAACTAGAATGAAGATGTTTGTATCACACGGTAGCTTTGTTTTATCCGTAAAATGAGCCATACATTTTAGGAATAACAAAATATAATTGCCCCTTTTTACATGCCTCTGGATCCGCCATTGACCAACATTTTTCTTGAAAATACCTGAAATTCCCCCAAAAATGGGAGCTGCAACTGCTTGTAGAGTAGAACAGCAAAATTTCTGACACTTTATCACAGCTTGTCAAAAGCATATTAAGGAAAAGTCGCCAAGTTTCGTGATGCAGTCTCTCAAAAGGTCGGGGATGCCGAACGAAAAATGGGGAGAGTCTCCCCCCCTAGCACGGAATAGGGCTAAGTTGCACACATGCTTCGCAAGCTGAAAAAATACATTTTGTAAAGATATTCCAGTCTGCAAAGTCCAAGACTATCAAACTTCACTTAACTCGCCATATAAGTGGAACAGACGTCAGTGATCCCCGAAATAAGAAATATTTCTCCAGACATCTATGGGACGAGAATACTAGCCCATGCGCTAGCAGAAGTGCAGAAACTGTTAAGTTACCCTGATACCCACTAGGGCCAGGGTGGAACCTGACAGACTTAAATCTCGTAAACAGACATCCTCAATCTAGAAGTGTAATAATCTAATGTATTATGCCAAAACTGATCCTTCATTATTAATTATCTGTAGTCTAAAATATCTACAACAAGTTGCAGTCACGTGTTAATTAATTTCTGATTGGATCCTTCTATTGAAATGGACGTTCCGGGCGCAGAAATATACATCCTGTACAACCAAACATAAGTATTACATGTACAGTTTAAACACCAGTATCAAAAGACATGAGAATCTGGTCCAACGTACTGGAGTTGAGACGAGTGACCGGAAAAATCACTAGAGCCAAGCAAAAGAAGCTCCTAAGAGGCGAGCAAACAAATACAGTAAAAAAGAAATGTTTTGCTATTCACAAAGTCATATACAAACACAGGAGACGAAAAAACTGCCATATCTAAAAGACAGTAACGCGCAATATCCTGGAACAAAAGGAGTCCTAACTTCCATTTTAAGTAAACTCTAACACTCTATTAACGAGTCAGTTTGACATTTTATCAACACTAATAACTGTATGCTAATAAGATAACGCACAACACAGCAGACAACCTGGAACGCGTTGCTCAGATCCTGGTGCAGTTTATGGAAAGTCGCCATCTCTGTCCTTCGAAGAGAAATGCTATTTTTAGATTCGATGTGGAAAGCGACCACAATGCAAGGCAAAAAATGCAGAAAAAAACATGGACCATAGAGGTTACATCAGTTTATTGCAAGTTCCATTCATTTGACGTCTGAAAAGCTGATTCTCCACATTTCAGCTAAAATCCGTTTTGTGGCATTTTCACCGCTAAGCCGGTCTAGCATTGCACCACCAAACGCGATTTCAGTGTCCCATAAGCGTCTGCTGTCTGAAATTCTTTGACATGACGATGCTACAAAAAAAAAACATTCCGTAAAACAATATGCCCTGGATAATATTTGTTTGATTAACCGATTTCCAACAACGAAGTGCGATTCTTGCCACGATCGTAGGAACATCAGACTATGTCCCCTCCCCACTTTTCGGGAAACTTAACGTTAGTCTTATGGGGAAAAACGTCTTTGCCCTCCCACTTTTCTGGATGCTCCTATGCTCCTGATTCTTACAACCACCAGTGCTACTGACAGACATTACGTTGACAACGCGGCCTGCAATGCAGTGCGGGCAGCCGCGACGTCGAGCTGGACGCCGCATGTCCGGCGACAGGGCCGCGTCCTCCGGCCGGCGAGGCGGCCCGGCCTTACCGTCCGTATCTGTGCTGCGTATTCGCTTACGCCGGCCGCGGCCCAGGTGCGGGGTGTTCATGCGCGGTGCCGAACCCTTTCTCTTTCTTATCATATCGGGCCCTTGTCTTTGCATATAAGCTGCGCGTCAACACCCCGCACTCATCTCACCTATCGCCTTTGTTCCGTGCACTGTGTCTCTGTCGTCTCGTCGTCTCCAGTACAGATCAAGGCTTTCTTCGAGTAAGTGTCGGAGTGGAAAGTGAAGTCCTGAGTGGTCAGTGCAGCACGTGAAACAGTGAAACGAAGGTACACAGACAGCACTGCCCTCTATAGCTGGGGCCCGTGCCTCACCCCGTTTCCCATTTTGCTTCTTCATTATTTGAATTCCTTCATTTCCTAACGTATCTGATCTCTTGGATTAGAGGGTTCTTTTGCCACTGTTGAATTAGAATGTTCTTATTTAAACCCTAACACGCTCTCTTGAAATAGAGGATTCGTTTGTCTCTCTCGAATTAGAGAGCTCCGTCCCACAACCTCTTGTACCACGTCCGCCCTGCACGTTGCCTATTATTATTGATATCTATTGCCTTCTTATTGACTCCCTTTTCTTTGTCTCTTCTGTAACCCTTTCTTTAAGGTCCAGTCATTCTGCCTCAATGCTGTAGGATGCCACACACACATACAGTCTTCAAGTCCCGGTTTGAAGATGACGTTGGCAACGGTATTTGCTAAGATGCGTAATGTCATGTAGGAAAAAAATCAGGTGCAAATTTCGGAAACGTAGAAACACGGAATTAATTTTACGATGTAAATGCAGAGATTTCGTAACCAAGAACATTGTGAGAGACTTTACATTTTCCCCCGTGAGATCCGTTTGCACGGCAATGGGTATGTTGATGTGCAGTCGTTTTCTGTATGTAAGTCATCTTTTGACTTGTACAAGCGGTTTGGATACCCGCTTACATGAAAAAGTGTCAAAGGTTAATATTCAACCACTTTTTGCGTTTACCTCAGTTGCTGAGGGCGCTACTTCCATTGCCTCTGCACGGTCATGGGCAGCCACCGCCGGCAAACTTTCGAAACTAGAAACGTTTCGGACGCTTCAAACCGCAAAAGAGCTTGATCAGGAAATCTTTCCTTCTCCACCATCTGCATTACAAAATTATGTTGTATGCCAGAAAGCCAAGTTTTCACCGTTCTGGTCTTTTGGTACAGCCTGGAGTACCATGAATTACGCATCTGGTGTTGTTCATTGTAATGCATGTAATGTAATGCACATTATGGATTTATGTATGGTCCTTAGCAATCGGGCTTGAGGAAATCCGTACTAATAAAGTGACGATGATTGCATCTATAGCACGCAATGAATCCAGTAAATATCCCTCCAAGGTCAAGTCGCTGCATTTTTTTTTTTGTTCCTTCACGATTACACGGTTTTGCCAAATATATTCTCAGTTACAGCAAACATTGGCGTGTGATGGGTACGCCGCGATTGGCTGTGAGTTAGGTAATTCTAGTGCGATAAGAAAACAAAAGCCGAGACAGTCACGAACTGAGCAACATGAAACAGACCCGTATAATTAACTGAGCTGCTATGGAAAATCAGGCAGCTCAAAGATGAGAAAACCCGTAAATGCCGTTCGACGACAGTGGGCACCTCACAACGTTAGAAAGGCGGGAGAGTCGATGGGGCATTTCATCTTTCTCCGCTCCGAGCACGCTGTCTGAACAAGGTGATGCCGGCCGAACGTGGAACTGGTCGGTAGGACAGGACGAATCTAAAGTAGAATGCCATCGAATATGCGAAATCGAAATCGACGGCCATGAGATTGTGAATGCTTCATGCTATGGCAGCCGTGAATTTTTGGGAAGGCACGTCGCATGTTTCTTTTCAGACATACACTCGAGTCATATGCCATAATCGTAACACATCCATCATTTGGAAGCTCATCGCACAAACTCAACACAATCCTGATTTACCTTTCGCGGAGACACCCAGCTCTCAGATTTTCCCTCTGGCCCAATCCGCTGCCCTGAACGCGGAAGAGCTGTCCTGGGTGCACCTTTCTCTGGTGCCGCCGGATCGAGTAACGCATGCCTTTAAAGTTGCAGCTGGGACATCCACAAAGGACTCGCTCTCTCGAAAAGCTTTTGGCAGAATTCATTGAAGCAGAGCGGCTTGCCTCAGTGTCACAAACGAGCACTTCCATAACCGCTGCGAACACGATCTCGAGCGTGCGCTAGCCCGGCATGCTGGTACCGTAAACGACCAGAGGACATTTAGCGATGGCGGCTGTTGGGTTAGTGCGGAGGGTGTCGAGAAATGTTCTGCGTGTGAATTCGAGAAAGGATCAGCTGAAATGTTGAATCATATGCTTATTTGTGATAAAGGTGAGTTTATTTTAGCTAAATTTGGGTTGAATTATTGACAAAACATGGAACACTCTCTAGTAGGAAATTGCTGCCATGGTGAAACACATATATTGGTAATATGAGTCGTAATAATGCAATCACACTTTGGTATTCAAACCATCTTGTAAGTATTTTCGTTCGGAGAAACAAGAATTTACTTATTTTATCGCACACGTTTTACTTCTCAAATGCGTTTCGTTTCAAAATGGTACGGGATGATAACATCATGCGGTGTAGGGACACCACGTCGGCTCAAGAGGGTACCGTTCCGTTTCTGCTGGAGGCCTAGTCGCGTGGAAAACCAGTCACTCTCCCGGCGGACCAATCGCGGAACGATTCTCGGGCATCCAGCCAGTGATTGTGGGGAACGCATCTGTTGTACGATAAATATCGAACTTTGAAGAGTGGGTGGAATCGACCTAGTGGTTCCGTGGAAGAACGCTGGTTTTGGCCTTGACTCTCCCTAAAATTACTTCGTGGCAACGTCTACGCAAGAACTGCGACTGTTTCCTATTCCTCTGGGTTCTGATACGCATGACATCATCGTGAATTGATCAATATGCTATCTGCTATGGGGAGTAAAGGGGTATATTTCTCCACCTCTGCGCGCTAGGAACGGGTGGGACCAGTGGACAGCGTGGCGGCCAGTGGCGGAACATAGTCGTCACTGTGAAAATGCCCGGGCCATTAACTGTCATCTGTCACAATTATGAGACATCAAGGCCACACCATGAAGTATGGAAAGTGCGTTGGAACGCAGCCTTTCTGTAACTAGGTGGGGCTCGGCGTCTACATATTGTGTCAAATCACAAGTTTCTGCAAACCGAAACAGGCGAATGATCAGACAGAAACGGCATTGGGACAATCGGAGCAGTTCTAGTGAAATGCAATGAAATGGGGTCTTTGTTGCATTGCTGCAAATTTCAATTGATGGTTGAAAGCTTTCGATCCTAAATGATCAGCAGCAGCCGTCGTGACTGTTTTGCATTGTTTCGCATCTGCAGATATTACTGAGTGCTGTAACACTTACGTTTGTAGTTCCTAACCCAGTTCACATTTCTCTTCCTCTCTCCCTTTCCCTCTCTTATCACCTCCCATTTTGGAAGGGCTCGCAAAAATCTTGTGGGATTTTTTTTTCTTTAATGATAAGTGTTGTTTTAGTACCACTTTCTCACCATTCCGCAATATCACTAACGATATTTTTGGCTTCCAGCAACATGAGAAGTTAAGAGTGCATTTGCAAAAAGTGGGTCTTCAAAAGCTTTATTGAAACTAATCGTTCTACATTTCCGTGTCATATCACAAGCGAGTGGTGTGAATGGCAAGCTCCTGAATCGGAGCCATTAGATCAAGTGCTGCTAACAGTCGACATGAGAACTTGCAACTCCCATACCATCAGCATTTCAACCATATCACTGTAAATGGCATACTAAATCCACCAGATCGTGACTAGACAACAACCAAGACTGCTGGAATAGGTATACACAACGTGTTCAACAACAATCACATGCGCAATAAATACTGACTGCTGAGACATGAAACACAAGTGGAAATGGTTTCATTTGTCACGGATAGACTCATTTCGCTTTAAACTGAGCTCAGTAAACCGTTGGAATCATCAGCTTGCAACTGTTAAAGGGCTTATAAACATTAAAGGGCAGTGAAGACATAAGTAACTGCTGATGAAACGTCAGGTGTATGGCAGACGGTTAACATCAACTTGGCTGGAACAATATAAACATTTTTTACAGTCAATTGGCATTTGCGAAAGAGGAAACCACTCAGACAATGGCGAGCTAAAACAGCATATGCAGCAAAATTCAGAGAGCTAGGACACATCAATGGGTGAACAAACAATGCCTATGATAACACATTGTCCTCATTTTCCTATCCCTCCAAATAATTCCCCTACAAACTCATTCACATATCACCAACCAGCAATCAGCTGCTGTTCCAGCGGGTAGTACATGGCTTCCTGGGTACCGGGGTACGGTCCACCAATGGTGGTGCCCCCCTGCGTGCAGACCAGACCACCCTGGCCCTCTGTGTGTGCCAGGTACTGCGGCTCGGCCGACATGCAGGCCAGCGCGCCACCTGGCGCCTCCCAGACGGGCTCCGTCGCGACGGCCGGGCCTGGCACCGGCGCCAGCAGCGGCGCCAGCTCGCTGTCGCCTTTCAGCAACGGCTGCTCCAGCGCGAAGATATCGCCCGGCTGCGACAGGTCGATCTGGTCCAGGAATTGGCCGTCAGGCGGCAGCAGCGGCGGCTGCCCACCATACGCACCGCCACCGTACGGGTCACCGGCTTCCGCAGAATAGTTCAAACAAGACGCATCGCCGTTGTAACCCATCGGCGTGTCCCACATGTACTCAGCGAGACCGTCTGCGTTGTTCTCGCCACAGTACAAATCCCGGCTGTCCACGAAATCCTCCTTAGCGTATGCGTGGCTCACGACCTCGGAACGGAGATTATATCGAACTTCGGGTTCAGGTTGTTGCCAGCAGGTGGCAGTAGCGGTGGTCGACCAATCGGACGCGTCGCCGCTCGGGATAGGCGGCGGTAGCGGAGCCGGCTCTTGGTAAGCTGGTGCCGGGCTGGAGCCGCTCCATTGGCAAACACACTCGAACGGCGGGCAAGAGCACAGGTTCCAAGATGTATCTGAAAAACACGCATCGGCATAGAGGTAAAGGAGAAAAGTTGGGTGATACTGGGCGGGGATTTTTGAAAATGACTGGGAGTTTCTACCTAAGATTTCAGACTGTTTATTTCCAGTCATTGCCATAGGCGTAATGTTAAAGTCTCTGAGCACGAGGGTTGGGAGAAGGTCTAGACCCTCCTATCACCTGAGCACATTCAGCCATGGGTGAGATAAGTCGACTAGACCAAATGATTGGGTATTCGTGGTGGTAAATTCTTCATTGGACTAAGTGACTGACTCAGGCACGTAACCAGGATTTCCGGGGGGGGGGGAGAAATGTGAAATGTCGTCATATACCGCCGCCATATGGCAAAGTTTATGGAAAGAGCAGCAATTTTACGTGGTTATCCTCATATTTAACCCACAGGAATACATATAATGTTTGTGTTTGCAACATATACATGATCACTATTCCGTATTCGTGTAAAATCGCTATATATCTAGCGCAGACCGCTTGGCTCAGAGGGGCCATTGCCCCCATGGCCCCCCTTGGCTACGTCCGTGAACTGACTGGGCATTCATGGCCGTATTATCCATCATGCATGATCAAACCAATATTAAGAGGACATATTAGAGTCAATATTAAGGAAAGCCAATATCAAGCTTACTTATCAAGGCCTGTGTTAGAGGCCATTTCGGACAACAATTAATGGCCGTTAAGATAAATGCGGGGCTTAACCGTATTCCCTTATGGGGGCTTCAAAAGCCCCCTCCGGGCTTTTGCTCGCCATTTGCAAGGTTTTTGAAACAGCTTCACGAAACTCGACCACTTTTCCTTTCCACTTTTTCTTCGGATTATGACAAAATTTTCATAACGCTGTTTTACCCAGGAGAGGAGCCAGACCATAGTTTTTGGAAGTGCCTCAGGCCATTTTTTTGCACCGTTAAAGGCAAAAGGGAAAAGCTACCAAAAAGGGGATTTTTTATAGAACTTAAAACTTTATGACTGTACAGCTTAATAATTAAGAAAAAAATGCGACATTGTTTTTGTTTACCAGAGGTGACTTTATTAGGTGAGATCTACGTCAAAACTCAAGATCTGGTTTGATGTGAAATGTTTGACGTTTACTTATTAAATAAGAAAAACGAAGATGTGTAGCTTAGCAAACGTTTTTCTACTGGTGTGCTAAATTTCAGGTCTACATCAGATCGGCTTAAAAACTATTACCTAAAAGTTTGCTCGCGTACCCTATGTCACGACGATCATAAACACGAGTTTTGGGAATATAGTTCATTTAAATGACTAGAAACGTTTCAAACACTATCGAATAAACCTAAGACCATTCTATGTGACTTTGGGGCCATCTGAGGTCATCTGAGGTCAAAGATCGTAGGTTGACCTATTGGACATGTGACTACGAAAATTTCTTCTTTTCCATGCCCCTGTCGCAGACCTTACCATCAGTAAACGAAAAGTGCAATACAATTTTTACTTCTGAGGATATGATGACCACTAAAAACTTAAAAACATTTCAAGTTATTATGTCAATTCAGTTGCAAAAAAATATTCTTACCCAGGTTCCAAACTCTGTGAACGCCTGTGACTTTTCTGGGAACTCCACTCGCAGGGCCAAGGGATAAGAACCATCGATTAACTCCCGATTGGCGCCAGTTACACCAAAATCGGTCAACAGACATTGACCGATTAGAGTTATATAGTGGGTTATGGCAAACAAAAAGTACATCATTTTCTATTTCCCCTTCCTCTCTGTATCCATCCCTTAGATGTTCAGTTTTTGGTAAAAATGCAGCTTACATCATGGCAAATTGATTACCGTTGGCTGCGATCAAAACGGACGGGTAGTTCTCGAGATCTCGGGCGGACGAGTAAGCCCCTTCCCATGGGGGAATGCGTACTATGTAGCGTTATGGTTACGGGAATACCTCATTCATAATGCCAAACGGTACACTTTCGACCGAGCTCTACCAACAGCTCCTGCTTGTCTCGCTTCCTTCGCTTGAGGCTCTGCCGCCGGTCGAGCTGCTGCTCACCGTCGGACTGCCAGGAGGCGGTCGGAGGCTGCCGCTCGCCGCCCAGCAGCGCCCTCTCCAGCAGCTTGCCGGAGCCGGCTGTAGATGGCGCGTCGGACGGCGTGCGGCCGCTGTGTCGTGAACGCCGGGCCGAGCCGACCGAGCGGCGCGCCTCCGCCGTCGACTTGGCCTCTGGCCGCGGGTGACTGTGCACCCCCTTTGCCTGTGGAACAAGGTTGTAAGGTTTAATGGATTACACGAGACTGCTTTACAGCGCCGGCTATCGACTAATGAGCGAGTTCAGTGTCAGGTCTTTGGGTGTCTTTCAAAGTCAATTATGCAAAACACGAGTTCATAGACCGGTTTCGCCTGAGCAAGTCTGGCGTATTTTTCTCATAAATTCTAAACTCTCGTGCCGTCGTGGTACAGTCTCACAAATACAGACAATGTCAGCATAGGTGAGCAGAGGCGTCAATTCCTGTAAATGATTAGGGAGCCGAGCCGAGGGCCCGACAACTTAACCTCCCCCTAAATGTGGGACCTTCTTAACGGATTTAGCCCACTTTGTTTTTAGTGACGGAAATTTATAAATTTTTCTCTACTATGTATCAAGTAAAATTTGCATTTATCCCCAATGTACAAGGGACAAGTACAAGGGAAAAATATACAGATGAAAGATAGAAAAATGGATACATCGCTTTAGACTTTATTCTTTACTTTCTGCCTATTTCTTATCTATTGCAGTCCTTCTTTTCGTTATTATTATTCGTTTCCCTTAAAAAATGACAAAGAATGTTGGTTGGGCCGGAACCAACATGGGGGAATCAGCACTGAGTGGGCCAGGGCCTTCTCAAAAGAATACGAATCGACATCCCTCTAGGTGAGGTATATAGTTTTCACCGCAAAACGGCACTTACGGTTGAAAATGGTGATCAAAGTAACCAAACAACTGTGAACATTATCCATTGTTATTATGACTGTGCGGTGTCATGAAGCCAAATGTCATAAGTTCCCATTTTCACATCATTTTAAGGCATTGGGTGGTGCGTTCCGAGAATAGAACACGCTGGAAGACTCTAAATTATCATCAGAATTAATCTACTATGCAAAAAAATATTGGATGACTACGCGAGCAGTCCTGGCTGTCATGCTGCCCATTTCCACATGCATACCTTAAATGATGTCAGGATGAAACATGATATGATCCGAAGTGGGCACGGGCTTAATTGCTATTAATTGGCCGTTTGTTTCTTTTATCTGCCGACGCCCATTGACACCGCATAAACAGTTAGACCAAGGACACCGCTAGACAATACACAACGTTGTTAAACAAATTATGCAGCCCGACCTCATGGCCATTAGTGCCGTACTAAAGTCCCGCCGTCGTATACGAATTCAGCGGCCGTGAGGCCGCGAATCAGCAGTCTCATCCAGTCAGTGGCGTAGCTAAGAGGGGCCAAAGGGGCCATGGCCCCCCTGGAGGCCAAGCGGGACCCCTGGTGGCCGAGCGAGCCCCCTGGGGCAAAAGACCCCCGTTCTTTGAACAGCGTGAGGCGCCCGCAGGGCGTCTTACGCTGTCCGAAACAGACGATTAAAGGAAAATAAGAATATTTTAAGCATTAAAGAGGGCTTACGAACCTAAAGAAAATGCACTCCGAACATACAAGAAGGCTTGGTGTGCTATGAAGAGAGGCCCGTGGTCTGAATAAGGGTTGAGGGGCCCCTGCTAGTTTGTAGGGGGTTCACTGCTTGTCTGGGGAGAGCCCCCTGTCGGCCCATAAAGGGACCATGTCAGCCTCTGAAAGGACCTCCTTTCGATCTGGAAGAAGACCCCTGCCCCTGCCTCCAGGGGTCGACAGGGACCCTTTACAGGTGTATAGGGTGCCCTCTACAGACAGGCACTGACCCCCTGGCCAACAGGGGCTCCTAAACGACCATTCAGGGGTCCCTGCTTTCCAGTAAAAATATCCCTGCAGTAAACGTAAATGTAAAAATGTAAGAGACACCCGCCAGGTCGGCAGGAACGTCTTTACAGGCGAGCATGGGCTCCCTTTACACGTCAGCGGGCCCCTTTACAAACCGACAGTAAATTTAACCACATGAGGCCCCACTAATTACGAGGGCCAGACGCGGATCCAAGGGGGAGCAACTGAGACGATCGCTCTCTCCCTCCTGAGGCCTGAGATGGGGCCACGTATGAGCTTTACGAGGTCTCTGTAAGAACCTGACGGGCTCTTTATGCAGTCAGGGAGGCCTCCTGGAGGGTTAGATGACCTTTGAGGCGCATAGAGAGCCCTGAAGCCCCCAAAGGGCCCCTGAGGCCACAACAGGGCCCGAACACGGCAGATGGTCCCTGAGACCGCCAGATGGCTCATAGGGCCCCAGAGACGGCCAAGATGAGGACTGAGTCCCTAGGGGGCCCCTGTGAGTGACAAGCTGAAGGTCCTTGATGTAGTCAGAGGGCCTCCGGGAGGGTAAATGAGACCCTGACACAGTAAGATGGCCCCTAAGATCAAAGGAAGGTCCCTTGAACCTCTTCAAGGGTCCCAGGGACCGCAAGGGGCCCCAGCACGGCAAAGGGTCCATGACACCGCTAAAACTGCCAGAGAGGCACCTGAAACGGGAAGAACTTAAGAGGGTGCCTAGCACGGCATAAGGAGACCCTGGCCAGCCAGAGGAGGGATTCGTCGGTGACCTTCTCAACCTCGAGAGGAGCCACCAATCGGCTACATTGGCCTTTTTGAAACCTTGAGGGTTTTTTGATGCTATCAGGGGTCCCGGGAACGTCAGGTAGTTTCTGAGACGGCAAGATGAGCCCGTACAACGCAGATGACCCCTGAGACCGCCAAAAAGGTCGCAGGGCTCCTTCGAGGGAAAGACAATAAAAGGGCCTCTGAGACGGTATTTGGGGTTTATGGGGGCGCTCGGCGCCAAAGGCTTCCCGAGTGCAACAAGTGAACTCCTGACACGGGCAAGGTCCCCCTGAGACTGCCAACGAGGCCCCTGAAGCGCCAATAAAAGCCTCTGTTAAGGCTAAAGGGGCCTTAAAAGACTGCCAGATATACCTTATGCAACAGAGGAAGACCCCTAATACAGCCATGGGGACCACCGGAAACGTTCAGAGGGTCTATAACACTGCACAAGGGCCCTGAAATTGCCAAAAGGTCTTCTGTAACTGCCAGAAGGTCCCTGAGATATCACAAATGTTTCTCGGAGACGATAAGCGGAGTACCCAGGATCACGGGGGTTCCATTGAGACTGCTAGAGAGGGACCTTTGAGACTGCTAACTAGAAGTCTCTAGCAATAGGTGTCCCAGAGACGACCAGAGAGGCCCCTGAAACTACGAGACCTCGAGACGTCCAGACTGCTCCTGAAACGGCCAAAGGGCCTAGAGGATTGGCAGAGGCGCCTCTGTTACGGCGGAAACAGACTTATAGAGGGTCTTTTTTAGTGCCTGGGGGGGGCTCCTTAGACGGCAAAAACGTTCGAGGAACGACAGGAGAGAACCCGAAATGGTTTAAGCGCCCCTGAAACTGTCAAATGAGTCCCTGAGACTGTCCGAGGTGCCCCTGAAACTCCCAAAGGAGAGCCTGTGACGTCCCGCGGGACACGTGAAACTGTAGAAGGAACCTGAGACCACTGGAGGGTCCTGGCACGGCAGACGGGCTAAGACCACCAAAAGTGCCCTTGTAACTGCAAGAGGGAACCTAAACTAAGCTGACAAAAACAACCCAGAAGTTACGGGATGGGGGCGGGGACAGACGGGCTCCTGGACCAGATACAGAAAAGACATTTCAAATGGAGGGAGAGACGGAACCGCCCAAAATCTTCTCGTTTTTGCCATATTTCGGCCACATTGTTTCGTAACAGAATGTTCTCAAATAAGATGACGCATTTGAATTTTTGCGGTTATTTTTGATGGTAAAAAGGCGAAATTACATCATTTTTCATATATGAAGGCCAAAAAAAACGGGTGCCCCGCAGTGACCATTCGCCTCCACCCCCTTCCCCGCCTTGACAAAATCCTGGATCAGCCCTTGGCGAGGGTCCCCATTGGTTACAAGGGCCCCTTTGATCTGATTTGCCCCCCCCCCCGGCGGAAGCTTGGCTACGCCCCTGCATCCAGATGCCAACATGTGATTTTGACATGTCTAAGAAGTGTTCGCCTGCCGAGCTCAGCATTATCGCAAAACAAAAGTATAGGCTTCGTGCCAGGGACTAGCCTGGGAACAACACTTAAAGTACACGAAAACTGTGGAGAGGCATCCAGTGGCAGGGATATTTCGCCTATGAGACAATGTGAGCAAAATAAGATGACACGAATTGCGGATTTAATCCTATTCCCGGCAGGGGGGGCTGAATCCGCCCCCCCCTCGGGTTTTTTGCTTGCCAATTCCAGGTTTTTTACGCAGCTTCACGAAACCTGGTGACTTTTCCTAGCTATTCTTTCTACGTGCCGTGACAAAATTTCAAAATTCTATTTTGCTCAGGGGCGGAGCCAGGCAACGTTTTTTGGAGTCACCTCAAGCCATTTTTGGCCATGTTGGGGGTAAAAGGAAAATGTCTGCCAAAAACAGAGTTTTTAATATAGAACTTAAAACTTTATATGGATGTATAGCTATATAGTTGGGCAATGTGCAAATGTAGCTTTGTTTATCTGAGGTCACTTTACAAGGTCAGGTCAAGGTCAAAAGTCAAAATTTGTTTTTTTTGCAATAATTTCGGTGCCTTTTTTCAAATGCCAAACCCGGAATCGTAGTGACGTAGAACGGTGCCCTCTACTTGTGTACTAAGTTTCAGCTTGATATCAAGTCGGGTCACGGAGCTATGACCTAAAATGTCAGTGCGCGTACCCTATATCGCAATAGCCATAAAATGAAATTTTTGAAATAGAGCAAATTCAAACGACTGAAAACGTTTACAGATAATATTAACTGCACACGAGATCATTCCAAGTGACCCCAAGGTTACTGGAGGTCATTTAAGGTCAAAGGTCACAAGTTGATCTGAAGAACGTGTGACCTTGACAGTTTCCCCTTTTTCATGTCCCAGGTGCCGCCCATGCTAACATTATTCAAACATTGTGATGCGATTTGTACTTCTTTAGCAGAACATGACTAGCAGAAGCCAAAACAAGTGTTTTTGTCTGTTTTGTTCGTCCAGTTGTTAGAAAACTAATCCTTCTATTTTTGAAACCCTGTGAACGCCCATGAATTTTCTCAGAATTTCAGATTTGGTGACCCATGGTAAAAGCCCTATCCATAATCTCTCGATTCATGACAGTTTCATTGAAATCGGTCAATAAACAACAGAGTTATAAGAAGTCCAAAAATACCCCTGATTTTGACATTTTTGCCCCCTTGTATCCAAACATTTCAGAATTTCGAAAATTTCTTTTTACAAAAATGTAGTTTACGTCATGGCAAATCGATTGCCGTTTGTTGCGATAAAACCGGACGTGTAGTTCTCGAGACCTGGGGGGGGGCCGTATCCCCCCTGCCGGGAATCGACTATACCGTCTAGCCCTCCCGCAATAGGGTTAAGGTCCAAGCAACCCATGGCGTCTGGCCAGAAGGTAGAAAGGACATCGATACAAAAGCCGTATTTCATATCACAGTCAGGCATAGTGTATTTTCATATGCGTCTTCACCATTGAGTAAGCCCTCATCGGGTCGGAGGTCTCTCGGAGCCCACCCCTCCCCCTTTTTTAATAGGCGAACAGCGATAAAGAGCTGACACGAAATTTCGGAGCGCCACTAATTCACTGTTTTTCCGCCTTGCATGGGTGTAACCAACGGGGGGAGGGTGGGGCATGTGTGTAACCAACAAACTTTGACCTGGGCCTTGTTTGACCCTAACGCGACGGATGCAGACTTGATCTGTGAGCCGGATAGATTTGCAAGCGCGTATCAGCCAACACGCCTTTTTTACATTCGGAGAACCGCTACTTCTGCCCAGAAAATAAGGCAACAGTCTCCTTAACCCGCCCCCGACTGGTGGTCGGCGCCGATTATGCCCGACTGGGGAAAGGGACGGTTGATCGGGCCCCCTCTAAATCACGAACGGTTAGTGGCACGATAAAAATAAGCTCACCGTTGGAACGTCCGTAACAAGCAAAACTCGAAACTGGTCTCATTTGTACTTCTCGATAATATGTAAGTCATTTACGTCCTATATATGCTTTCTCACTGCCAGCTGCATGAAACCGAGAGGCGACCTGGATCTCAAGAGCCGTGATTAATATAGTCTAGGAGGTTGACACCAACGAACATGTAAAAGTCCGCAGATGCCGATACAAATCTAATTTCTCTGATTTGCTCAATATATACCCGGAAACGTTGAGTTAAACACACGGCGATTTTCGCGCCGGCTGCCGGCGGGCACCGTCGCCGAACGAGGTATGAAATTGACGGGAACTAATTTCAGCGTCCCTTTATTTTTGCGACATAAGCCTTTTTAATCCAATATTTATTGACCCTAGTGGTTCTTGTGATTGTTCACATACTTAATTTTGGAAAAAATCAGTGGTCATCAATCTGCACAATTGGCGGAGCTTTTTTCACGGGAGCCTATTTATTTCCACAATATGCAATTTTTTTTAAACTTTTTGAACTTCCTGCTATTACTTGGGGCTGTGCGAGGCAGTTCTGCCATTTCCTACCTGTTCTGAGTGATTCGTCCCTGATTTTGACGGCGGTGTATTTAGGCTTATCACAATTATTCGTGGCCTGGCCTCAGGTCAATGGCTGGAAGCCATTGATACTTTACCCATTGACGGTAACTAGATGTTTGCATCACCCCGCAGTGGAAACGTTATGAAAAATTCCACCATATTCCAAAAAAACGACATGTCTTGAGAATATGCTTGACCTTCGGATAATGGCCCGGGAAATTCCGAAAAACTTGAGATAGCAGATTTGTTGCATCTATCAAGATCTCTAATCCCTGAAAAAATTATTGTAACATCATGTTTTCCGAAGATGCTACAGGGCGCTCAACTTTTTTGGATATAGGTCCGCTTGACCTGATCCTAGGTCAAACACCTGGCTTGACCTGAGGTTAAGACTTTGACACAAGGTGTAAAAATGATCAAGCAAAAGGTGCACGAAATTTCGTGGAGCTGCGTTCGTTTGTTTTTTCGTAGTTTTGGTAAAACCTCACGGGGTGGGGGTGGGGGGCGGTCAACGGTCCCTCAGTCGGGGGCAGGTTAATCTTCAAACTTTATGATATTCTGATATGGCCAGTGTTGGCATATAATGTCCTTTTGCCGCAATGTGTAGGTTCAGGCCTTTTGTTGCTATCCTTTTTGGAACCACAGACGACTGATTATTTACTTTTTTCTGCCAAAAGATGTTGGAACTTAATTTGACGTAGCATGACATCCGATAGCCTTATTATTGAACTTACTGCAGAAAGTTAAATTAAGTCCTGCTAGTCTCGCCAAAGCCACCCCAATGGCGTTTTAGTATTTCTATGGTACTTGTAGTCTTGAAATCTTGGGGGTTCTCATGAAAACCCGACCTGGCGAAGGTGAGTCCGGAGTTCGACACGTCAAAGGTTAAATGTGAAAGTGTTTAGAAGGGCGATGGTATTTTTGGATGGAAACGTCCACAAAGACGCCAAAGATTACCTCACGCTTTGTTAATTGCACTGGAAGCGCGTTGACTAAAGCTGCATGTTTCGAAACACCGAGGATATTTTTTTTTCTGCAAATGCTATTTCACAAATGATGGGAGCACGGAGCCCGCATAGCACACCTAAAACAATAGTCACAGTGCTTTTTGTGTCGACTTTGCTTCATGACAATTTTACGGGCTCATAATCTGCATGTCTTGCCGCAGCTACCATGAGGATTGCGAGGTGTGCGCCTCTCCCCGTGCTACCAATTCATTTCACAACATTGCAAAATGCTACATAAAACCAGCTCAAAACTACCCGTCTGTTCTGCGTATTTTTTTGCTGCCTTTTTCTTCTCAGTGTAAAAGATAACGTCGGCTGTGACGGATTCGCGACATTAAATCTCCATCATTCTCTAAAAGCAGTGCACTTCCTGCACTTAAACTGTTCGTCACCAGCATACGCAGAAACGCCTTTATTTCAGGAATAATGCTTGGTTCGGGAGATTCTCTGTCCGTTGCTTTTTTACCGAGCTCCACTTCATCAAAAACCTACATTCAGTCATTAAACAAGGAGCGAGAGAGTAGTGCCCAACCATGGATATCAACACGTTTCCTTGAAGGCTTTGTAGCATTTGAATTATTATGTTTTCTAGACCTGTCTGTCACGTCGCTACCCTGCACCACGTTTTGTTAAAATAAGGCCTCAAATGACAACCTCTACATGCGAACTTCTGCTGATAAAGCCAGTTTCCTAAGAAGCCTCATTTTCGTGCACCTCAACCTTGTTCCCTGAGGCGGCATGCTCTCACGAGCATTTCATTGCCGTCTCGTCAACCATTTCGAGATCGTCTGGGCCCTGCTGGCATCATTACACCGATCGATTACTCTTGCTTTATTTAATTTGTCTGCAGGGGTACTTAATGAACAAGCAGCTCTCAGTGTAACGATATTGTTAGCCGTTTGCCGGCGGGCGGCGGCCGGTTCCGCGGCCACGGCCGTACACCGCCGTCCATTAAGCTATCGCGCTTCATCTCCATTACGTTAGGATTCTGTGCGGTGTGATCTGGCAGACCGCTGACTGCCGAGAGCCACGCAGTGCGGGCTGCCGGGTACGCTCCCTGCCCCGACGGCGATGGCGTGAGAGGCACTATTGCTGCCGACACCAGTAGCGTTTACGACCATAAAACGGTGGCTCGGTTAGAGGCCATCAGCTCGTGTTGGTATGCATTCGCCGTGTCGGGTGTGGCAGCGCAGAGAGGAGAGCAGGCCGGGCTTTTCTTTCGGAACCTTTCGCTGATCTCGATTTCAGCGTGGTTTGGGCCTATTGCGTTCAAACGCTAGTCGGATGACGTCATTTCTGCGTCATGAAAATTCCCGGCCCTCGGACCCCTCAGGCGTGCACTGTGCAAATGCAACTGCGTTTGAATTGTGACATGACGGCATTGCAGTGAGCAGAACGCCAATAACAATTCTGCAGAAAACAGACCAGCATCACGGCGAAACACGGCGTCGACCCAGTTTTGAGTATACCGCCCTTGAATGTTATCGGAAGTCCGCCATCACTCTGACGTTTCTGCTTCGACAATAATAATTCCAGGAGTCAAACTTTTTCAGAACAATCGGAAAAAACAACTGTGGGTTCTCTTTTTTAAGAAGACGAACATGTGAAGCTTATGAAACATTGGAGGACCATAGGCCGCCTCATTTTTTATTAAAGCTTGAACCATGAGCAGTTCGGAGTTGGCTTGTGATCATAACCATTTTAGGTCGTCAACGACAGATAACTAGAACACTGAAGGTTGAAAATCTGGGTCAGGAATCACAGCTAAAGAGAGCTCGTCATCGGTTTCCTGGCTCCTTTTCCCTTGTAACGGTTTCCAGTATTCCGTCAAAATGATCTTGACATATTTCTTTTTAGCTTAACCAGGTTCAAAATCAGTTGTCCGATCAGAGGAATGATGAAATGTCATTTACCGTACACTACGGATTTTTGACTTACAACGTTTGGTTGAAATTAAAGAGGACTCCAGCTTGTGTGTGACAGCAATCCCTCCGACTGGCGAGGTTAAGATTGCTATGTATGTTAATCAGTGCAAAAGGTGTCTAAATACCCCAAGGCTTGCAGTACTCCAAGCTTTGCGACTAACCTACCACCGCATTTGGAATTTGTCTGTCACTCAATAAAACTTTGCGCTGGTAAAATGAACACAGGAAACAGACATCGCCGAGGCCGATCCCGATCTTGGCTCTTCAGTTTGCACATCCGAAAGAAATGATGCAGAATTTTGGCATGGGTTTCGTTGGCCATCAATATACAGTACTGGACATATTATTATGGATTTTTGAGAAAATCATAAAATTTGCTTCATTTCATCAAAATATACGACAAATACACATCAAATATCATTTTATTAGTATGAGAAATTATTATTGTCCTTCTAGTATTTTGTCTGTCCTCCCTTTGCTTTCAAAAGAGCTTCAATACGTTTTGGCATCCCTTCAATCAACTTTGAGCACATTTCCTTCAATCTGTCAGAATGAAACCACACTTCTATAAGACGTGCTATCAGCGTTGTTTTGCTTGTAATTGGCACTTGATGTATTTCATTTTTGAGAACCTCCCATAGGTTCTCTATGGGATTCATATCAGGTGAGTTGCCTGGCCAAGAGAGCAATTTCACCTGATTTTCTCCACACCATGCCTTCACTGACTTGGCAGTATGACAGGGGGCCCCATCTTGCATGAAAATCCAGTCATCAGCAAGCTCCCAGTCCCTGATTTGAGGTAGGAGACGATTCTTTAGTACAGATATATACTTGCTGGCATTCATAGTTCCCTCCACTATGTGTAAGCGACTTGTACCGCTTGTAGAAATTGCTCCCCATACCATGATTTTTTGAGGAAATTTCACAGTTTTTCTCAGGCATTCAGGTTTGAACTCTTCTCCTGGACGTCGTCGTACAGTCTGAACCCTGTCATCCAGCACACATATGGTGCTTTCATCAGAGAACACCACCTGAAATGAATTAATGATGCTGGCTTATCGAGAACTTTTTTAAGACATCAAGAATCCTACTCTACAGATTCATGATTTTCATCGGAAAATTGCCTGTATAATTTTCTAGGCAAACAAATTTAAAAACAGATTACTTAGTGATAGAACTATTTCTAAAAATTAGTATGATCAATATAGAATTCTGTAATAATGATTTACCTTAGACCAATCTGCTACAGTCCATTCTTTGTGCTCATTTGCCCATGACATTCTTGCTTCAATCATTTTCTGGGTAAGACGCGGCTTTTTCCTAGGCCTGTAGGCCTTCAGTCCACACTCCAGGAGTCTTCGACTAACGGTTTTCCGATGAACATGGAACCCTTCTTTAGCAAGAATGCTTGAAATCTTTTGACAGGAAGCCCTTCTCATCTTCAATGACATATTTTTAATCTTGCGGTCTGTTCTTGCACTTGTCTTCCTCTTCGGGCCACATTTTCCAACTCTCCTGTTCTCCAATGGAATGTCTTTCTGTAAATTTTTCTTAACTAAACTAACAGTTTGGGTCGATACCTTCAATTCCTTGGCGATTTCTACCTGTTTAAGAGTAGAATTTTCCAGTAAAGTCTTTATTTGACCTTTCTTACGGGGACTGAGGTCAGCCCTTTTACCCATCCTCACTAATTCGTCAATAAATCGATGGAAATGTGATTATTTTGCTATAATTTAACTTTTTTGTATCCAGAATGAATCGAAAGTGAAACTAGAATACCAGTCAAATTCAAGAGTGAACTCAGCTGGAAAGGTTCCAGCGCTGAAGTTGTGTTTTTAAAAATGGGCAAAAAATGACGTTCAGTCAAATTGAGTGGATGAGTGCTTAAAAGCGGGCTTTTATCAATACAAAGTACTCATTAGAAATACTGAATATGAAAATGCATTCAGAAATTGTTTATACATCGATATACCGATGCATCGAAATACCGACCACCCATGTTTCCAAGCAGTATAGCTTCTTTTACAAAAATCCATAATAATATGTCCAGTACTGTATATATATATATATATATATATATATATATATATATCGCAAGCCACCCCCTCGCTCCCCGCCTCAATAATTCCTCAAATTTTATTTTTGATGAACGTCCGAAATTTCTTGATAACGTGAGCTATGATTATGCTGAGCTATGACTAACACTGCAAGCTATTAGACCACGGCAAGCAAAAATGAGATTTGCATGGGGTCGATAATGCCCGACTGTTACTAAATTAAAAACGCCCGAACCAGACATACCCAGTACCAAATGGTGTTGAACTGTGCAGTACCAAGTCTTCAAAGGAGGCACTGGCCGGCGTTGTTGTGCGACAGAGTTATCTGTCTTGAAGGACGGGCGCAACAAGATGTTGCGATGGAATATGCCAGTGGCGTGGTGCGAGACATCAAAATGATGCTAAAGCTCGCTTATCAATTGCCGTTTTTTATGAATGGGATGCAAAAAAAGACACTGCTCGGCCCCCTGGACGAAACCTTTCAGCTATCCGTGCTACTTGTCAAATGCGACGTAGATTTCATGCAGGAGCACTTGTTTCGCGTCGTCATATCTGACGCCCTCCCCAGCGGAAGAGTCGCCCTGGATATCAGCTGAGGCTGCTCCTGCCAGCTGAGGCACCACCGCGCCGCGCCGCGCAGCGCTCACCTGGAAGAACGTGGCGAACGGCGTGTGCCTCCAGAAGTGGGTGACGGGGTAGCCCTGGTGGCCGCGGCAGGGCATGATGGCCAGCTTTCCCCCGCAGCCGGGGTTGGGGCACGGCTTGCCTGCAGCGGGAGCATGTTTGCGCTGTAGGAGCCTGCATAGATCTGCACCGGAAGCAGAAACGCAAACGGTTTTGGCAGCTCAAGCCGCCCGTTATTGGTCCAACATTTTCAGTGCAAGGCTCCCGGTAGTCAATGATCAATGATTAAGTAGTCAAAACATCAATGATTACCACCAGAGGTATGTGAAGGACATTACTGTACAAACAGAAGTCGAGATCTATGGAAACGTGCTAGAAGTCATTCTTCTGATCGAACTGTTTATGTTTCGAGAGGCAGCTGGGAGATGTGGAGACGTGGAGACGTCGACGTGATTTGCAATTCGACATGACCGAGCGATGGCATCTGATCTTAACAAATTACATAAAGACGTAAGAGTGACGTTTCGATGCAAAAACAGATGTACACAACAAATATACACCGGGTTGAAGGGACAGCTGTGAACGGCGCAAAGCCTGGCAAAGTTCCGGATTGACCGCCCGGCGCCGGCGGTCGGTCGGCCGCTCACCCTGCTGCTTGCGCCGGGCCTTGTCGCAGATGGCCGGCCGGAGGTGGACGAAGCTGCCGTCCTCCAAGGCGCACGAGTCGGAGCAGACCACGACGCCCAGGCAGCTCTTCTTCAGTATGCTCACCTGCCGTCAGATCCGCCGATTGGTCAGAGCCGGCCGCCAGCTGCCGCGCCGGGCGCGCCCGCCGAGGCGCTGCCGCGACACGCAGGGCGTCGGGCCGACAGCTGCGGACAGGTGGCGCGCCACGGCCAGTCCCGAGTTCACCACATCACTGACGGCGGTGCAGTGGGCCGCGCATCTCATCTGGCCGCCCCGGCCGAGATTCCTGCGGCCGATACGGCGAGGCGCCGCGGCGGCCGGCGGCCGCTGCAGCGGAAGAAAAACGACCGCGACACTCGGCCTAGAGCCCGGCCGGCCCAGGCTGCCACCTGCGTGCCGGCGTCGGCCTACTCACGTTGTGATTGTTAGTGTTGCGCATGGCCCAGCCGGAGGTGTGCTTCTTGGCGTCCTCCGAATCAGGCGCGTACACTCGCTGGAAGTCGCCGTCGGGCCACTCCTCGAACTCGTTGTAGCGAACCACCTGAGGGCACTGGACGAGTCAGACCCCGAGCCACAGACCACCAGAGGGCACTGGACGAGCCAGACCCCGAGCCACGGACCACCGGAAGACACTGGACGGGTCAGACTCCGAGCAACGGGCCACTGGAGGGCACTGGACGGGTCACACTCCGAGCCGCGGACCCCCTGAGGGCACTGGCTGGGTCAAACTCCGAGCCAGACCACCGGAAGGCATCGGACGGGGCACACCCCGCGCCACGGACCACAGCAGGGTACTGGATGGGTCACACTCCGAGCCACTCCGCACGGAACTGCAGCCACACAGACTCTCTGGTCATCCGGCCACACTCAGAGCTGCAGCGAACCCGCTGGCCGAGTCTCCGGGAACGTCAAGTTTCCAACCAATGTATACGTTTATGCATACCCATCTAAACACGTTCGCGCTGCATCACCGTCCAGCACGCGAGGTGTTATATTTGCTGGATCCGGCTGGTAGAAACCCGAAAAGTTGTGCTGGTGGAGGGCAGTTAAGGTATGTACCATTCTCCATGCGGCCGTACATAATTCAGGCTACAGGTGGAAACATGGATTACGCCTCTTTGAAGAATCCGCCGTTCATGCGCTCGTATGCCGGACTGTCAGAGGGACTTCAGCTTTTCATCCAGAAGTTCCTCATATCGTCGTACGTCCTGCAGCGACAAAATGTCATCTGGCACGGATTTTAGCAGATGCTGTGGTCGCTATGGTTTTGGTTAACCATAGCTCACCTCACAATCATCTGGTGGACCGACTAGCGATGTACCAAAATGTAAATGAAGTATCGCACTCACCTTATCTGTGGTAAAGCATGCAAACAAAAATTGATGTCACTTGTCCAAAATGAAAGGTTTTCACACCATTAAAAGGAGTAAACGTAAGCCAAGCATCAGGTTCTCGCATGTTTTTCTCGAGTCTATGATTTGCGTCATTTCTTCGAAAATGTCGTGGTCGGATTGACACAACTTACTCACAGGCAAAAGTATACTGACACGTGCTGTCTTCCTGCATTGGTAAACGCAGAATCTCAATTTTGAAGTTATTTCAAGCCTCATGACGAGAACCGTTACTTCCAGTATGTAACCGTTATATAACGGTTATACATTGGGTAAAGAATTATAAAACCGTTACTTCCAAGCTACACTGCCCGTTTTCAACAAACGTAACAAATGTTGTCCAACGCTTCAAGCTGTAATCGATGGACAAAACCACTTAAACCTCGCAGGGCCGGTCTCCGGATCCACACTCGCCAGGCTGGGGGGAGGGGGTTCGTGAGAACCTCTCCCTCTCTAAGTCTCACAGAAAAAAGTAGGAACGCTGCTGGAAGACCCTATTCAAAAGAAGAAAAAAGAACCTAGATGTTTTCAAATAAGCTTAACGTTAAGGTCGCTGGAAGTCGTCTTAGGTCAAATATATCCTCTGACATTTTTGGCAAAAACGTTTATAACCAAAGTTTCTACTTGGCTCAAAAGGGATTTAACTGCAGGAAGAAGGCCTAATTTATCTACGTGTGGCGTGAAAAGATATTTGGGGCCAAATTTGCCCATTCAAAGGAAAGCGGAAAATAAACGTAACAATTCATCTTTTTGAAGGGCACGCGCCTCGTTTCTTCTTAATGTATAAGTATGTGTCTTGGTTGAAATACACTGTAAATGTGTCTGGCATACAAAGTCAGGATCTAACACGATGAAGTCAAACAAGATCAACGTAGGTCAACGTATTGACCCCTATAAGTCGGGCATTTTTGGTGTCTGTCATATCATCTGCACCATTATCATTGTTTGGATACGGCCACGGCCGCCAGTTAGGTGGCAGAACACTAGGTGATATAGATGGCAAAACACTCCAACATTTATTTTTACTTCTTGAAAGGTCACTGTGTCCATATTGAGTAATAAACTTTCATGGGATTTTTGCTCAGTTTGGGAGGGATAAACGTCAGATGTGCAAGCTGATTTGTGAAGCTTAATATATTGCATAAGGGCGGATCCAGGTAAACAATATGGGGGGAGTCCCAGTAGCATTATTTTTCTTCGTCAATCCGCCATTTGGCAAGTAAAGAAACCGGAGCAAACGGAGTGCGTCGAGGGTCGAAAACTATAGGCCTTTTCGCCAAAGTGATTGATACGCGACATGAGGTACTTGCATTTTGCACATCTTCTCCGGCAATTAGAGTTACGTTAGGTGAGTTAAACTGAGTTTTGTTAATACAACAAATAAATGTATTTTGTTACGTACATTAGCGTTTTACGGAAAGCAAATCAAATCAATCCCCGTAGCACAACAAAAAAATAAACATACAAACAACAAAGCACCAAATTTCTCCCCATCTATGAGTACGTGAGTGCACTTCTGCCAAACATTTATCATGCATTTTCAGCGTGATGTATGTAACGCTGTATAAATAGAATTTCCAAATTTATTTCACCCCTAAATACAACGGAAGTATACCGTACACATCTGTTTTCATTTGGTCTTGCGCAACGCAGCTGGCCTCGGCCCAACGAGAGCCTGGGGTCACCTATGGCGAAACTTTTTTTTTTGAAACGTTGACGCAATACGCCCATAATAGAAGCGATTCCAATAAATGACGGTCGTACGTCCAAGAACATCTGCAAGTAATTCACCAACGTGTGCCCCTGTTTTAAGAATCTGGGAGCGTCTCTGACAGGAAATTTGTGTGCATACCCAGTATTTATGATGTATATGCTGTATGGATGAATATGCGATCTCTTTTTACCCCAAAATACAAAGGAAGTGTGCCGCAAAACCTTCCGCTTGTTACTCTTTACGTACAATAGGCTACCTGTCACAAACGAGGGCCTAAAACTGCCTCTCCCAAGCGATTTTTAAATTTTTTGGCGCCACAAGAGTATATCAGTTGTCTGAAAAGTCACGAAAATTCGTGGTACTACAGCAAAAGGCTTAGGAGAGGAAAACAGACATTCACTAGGGAGGGCGGAATCTGCCCTCTTTTACATATCTTCTCGAGCTGGCACGCTGGACAATAAGGGAGGGGTGTGTAGTTCACCGTTTGGTTCGTTCCACTCTTCAGTGCTGGTTTACCCAGTGCTACATCGTAAACCTAGATTACTGTTGGAAGAACAAGTTTTTTTAAGCCATCTTTATCAAAATCGAAAATGAAGTGGTTTAAATCCGGTGGAAAAATAATGGGGGGAGGGAAACTCGGTCCATGAAACTGACCGGGTCAACCTTCGCTGCACCAAATTTCAAACAATCCTCCACACATGACCTAAGATCAATGTCCTGGAAATTGCCGATAAAATTCGAGATTTCAGAATTGTTCCCTTTGTCATGTTCAGTCAATATGCAAATTTTCACGTCAGTCCATACATTTTACAAAATTGTGATGCCAATTGCATTTTTTGGGGAGAACATGGTCTTACTTGACATGTCCTAGGTCAATGACATGAGGTGACCATGAGTTTAAAACTTGATATAAAGGGTAAGGGTCACACTTGATGTGTGAAAAGGCACCACAAGTTTCGTATCTTTGTGACTTTCTGTTTTTTGTCTAACTTCAGAAAACCAGAAGGGAAGGGGATCCCCATGAACCCCTGTCCAAGTGCACTTCAAATAAATGACAAATCGGGGATCATTGTATGTTGCCAATCTACTGCATCACATGATTCGTCTGTTAAAAGGATAGGAATCCATTTTTCATTAGCACAGACATCCATGCGTCACACTGTCTTAAGCTGAAGTGTTTAAGCCCGTGATTTATTGCGATGACATGAATGTCTTCGAATAAAGCAAGATGTAAATGTACATTAGCTGGTACATGAAAACTGCTCGCTCATTCGAAGAAAGTCGATCTGTACAACCCACTTGAAGGTAATGTTTCCCATATCTGGTCAGACCATACTACAAATTTTGCTCAGGAGTATACGGCCGTTCATTACTGCAGCTTGTCGAGAAAAAAACAAAGTCGCGTGCGCGTTTTTATGGAAGGGGTGGGGAAGGACTTGAACCACTCCGAAAAACGGACTAACGACCGTCGGGGAGTTCACCTACCCAGATGTCCTTCCCTTGGCTAAGTGATACCGAGATTTTAGCTCAATGGGATTGCAACTGCATTTTCTCAAGCACCTGCATCACCAATTCACGACAGGTTCAAAGCAGGATTCAGGCTGTTAGTTTTGACAATCCCCGAGCAAAAAGTAGTACTGGAAGGTGATCGTGCCTTGACCTTTCCCTAAAGAAATGAACGCTCGAAGAATAGGAATTTTTCTAGGGAAATTCGTCCCATACAAATGGTGTCATTTGAGCTCTCGGAAATTTGCGTTCATATGATGTATCACGGCCACAGAATGGTTTGTTCACGCAAAAAACTGGAGTGCTGAGGTTTTTTGAGAATCATAAGCCAAAGGAAACACTCCGCGGATAATACAGTACAAAAGTAGTGGCATCCATGAGGGCAGCCGTCATGATTGTCCCTCTTACGTTCAGAAAAGTTAACAATGGCTGTTGGCGTTGAATGAAAAAAGACTTTAAAACTGCCTCCCATATTCTGAAGACATTCTATCACCATCATTTAAAACAATATCATTCGCATTAAGTCTTCCAGTTCCCTGAAACCTCACCAGATTCTAACAAGTGGTGCGTCTCTATGCCACAGAAATCTGGCGCCGATCTCCCACTAAAGTGGCTACACGTTGGAATGCGGAACGGCAGGGGTGCTGCAGGGACAGCTGCCTCCGTAATCTCGAAAAATTAGCATTAGCTCTAGCATTGCAAAAAAACAGTCGACTTCAAAATGGCCTTTGCTCCTCTATTCTACAAAGGTTCCGCCGTACACGCATATATAACACCTGGGATACAGTTGATGTATCGCATTACGAACCGCATTTGGTTCCAAATATATGATGTTTACTACTTTTCGCCTCCAGCACACAGAGGCAGGAAACGAAGCGATCTACTTTGCTGTGATTTTTCTTAGGAATGTAAATAGACAACGGTGAAAACATTGTTTTCAGCAGAGCATTAAACAATGTTTCAAAACGTATTCAAACCTAGGCTGAAAGTCCTTTTTCAGTTCCAGTCCTCAATCAGAGACACAAAATAACGACAGCTGTGCACAACTATGACTTTTCCTCTTCAGCCGTATCTGCAATCCATATCATCGAAATATCCATTAAAACTAACGACGTTCGGCCGATGAGCCATCTGTCGACGGCAGGTCCCGCTACTCCTAGTCACCGTGACCAGGCTCAGTTCACTCCAGAGGCGGTGAAGGCACTGGGCGGTGGTAAACGGGCTCCACCCGCCCCGGGCGGAGAGGAGAGGAGGGGGGGGGGGGCGAAGACGCGCCGCCACCAGCCGTGACGAACAGCCAGCACGTGCCGGCCGCCGGCGGCGCCGACGCCCCGATGACTTGCAGGCGGCTGCCGGGCGGCGACCGTGAGCGGTTTTACGACGGCCCGCGGCGCTGGGGGGACGCCGCGCCGCCGCCGCCGCCGCCGCCGCCGCCGCTGCGCCGAGATTGAATCGGACGGGCCGCGGCTGTCACCGACCCGGTGACGCCGCGCGTCCGGCCGGCGCCGCCGCCGCGTACCTGTGGCGGCGACCGGCGAGCAGGACTGCGCGAGGCTCGGCTCGGGGCGGCTGCGGCCCCCGGGTCCAGTGCCCCTCCCCAGCCCGACCGGACAGCCGCTGATTGGTTTTGTATTGACGCCTGATGACCTCTGACGGCTCATGCATTCGCCAGGCAGGTATGCCGGACACGATTTCACTCTCGCTCTCGCTCGGAGCGGTCCGCGCCGCGACTGGGACGGCGGCTTTTAGCGGGCCGGCTCGGCCGGTTCCAGCTGCCAGAGCTGCACGGACTGTGCAGGAGATGTGCACGGACTGGAGAGGGGCCGGAGGTGGACGGCGGCGCCGCCAGCACCGCCCGCTCATGGTGTGTCGTCCGGCCCCGCTCCGCCCCGCGGCGGCCGCCGCCGAGACGCCGCCGCAGGCGTGACGCTCTTACCTTGGGGACGCTGGCGTCGCTAATGTCGTTAATGTCCCAGTCGGAGTCGGCCCGCGGACTCGCAGGGCTCCGCAGGCTCATGGTATAGCCGGGCTCGCGGCCGCTGCATCTGCGCCAGAGAGCGTGCTCGTCAGACGGCGCCCCCCGTGTCCGGCCGCGCGCTGTTTTGACTCGCGGCCATCACGCCGTGACAGCCGACGGCACGTTTCCGCTCGCGCATGCCGGCGCGTGATGAGATGTCATTGCGGGGCGGGCCCGGCCCGGCCGGCCCGGCGCCGCCACGCACTGGGCCGCCGCCAACTGGGTCGACTATCGGCCGGCCAATCAGCGCCGACGCGGAAGCTCATCTTTCATGCCGGCGGCCAATCGCCGGCGCCAGCGCACTCATTAACTGTGACGTCAGCCAATCAGCGCCGGCGCCGCCCGGTCGCCGTTTGTCATCGGCACGATTTCGCGGCGGCGGCGGCCGGCGGCGGTGGCAGGAGGCAGGGCCGGGCGCGGCTGTCTCGGACGACGCCGCGCGTCCCGGCTGACAGGGGACGCCTGTCGTCCCTGCGCGGGGGGCCGGCCGAAAACATACATTACCGGAGCGGCGGCGCGGCGCGAGTTAATTATCTGAATCGTCTGTCCGTCAGCGGCGGGCGCCCCGCCGGCGCGGCGGCCGCGCCGGGAAATTGGTCCAGCCGGGCCGGGACAGCCGAGCCGAGCCGCCATTGACAGGCCGCCGCCGAGACCGGCCGACAAATGCACACCGGCCATACATGTGCAAATCGAAACCGGGCACCGCGCGGTCACCGGGCCGGGACGCCAGTCTAACTAGAGCACCTGCCTTAGATGACGGAGGCTAATCTGTCGACCATTGGTCGGAAAATAGGACGGCTCCCTGTAACGTTATTTTGTTCAGTTTAGCGCTGGCGATTTTCCTGGGGTCTTTGGGTTTCTTATGCTCTGGAAAAGTCATGGGAACGGACGGCGAAGTTGTAGTGAAAGATCTTGACTGTGCAACGGTTGAGCTGTTTAAGTGATTAGCGCAAGTGCCCTCAAAGAGGTCCAACACAAAGGCACACAAACATGATGATGAATAACATTACTCAGCCAGGTAAATCGTAGTACGACAAGAATGTGAAAGGTTCAAAGAGAGCATACAAAATTTGCTCTTCCTTTTTCGCACGTGAGATCTTCTCGAAAACTGAATGCAGGAAAAAGGAAGATAGGATGACGGCTGCATGACAGCATGCATTTCATTATTTCCTAATTACTGTAACTCTGCATGCTATGCTTTCAACTTCTTCAAGTTATTTTTCGCGAATCGGTCCGCTGAAATATATTTCTGATGATTGGTGAGGGAGATTCCAAATTAGATAGAGCCAGAACTTTTCTTTTTTTGCTATTTTTCACCCACCATCATGGAACCAGCGTTGAAATAATTTATAAGTTGTTAATATATAATAAGTTGGAAGAGCCCCTGCTAAGTTGGTACGGTCGCAGCTCTTCCTGTCCCATGGGCTGCTGCACGTCTCTCATTTTCTTAATACTCCCTGTACTAATATGCGTGGGTGCCGACCTTAACTTTGGACGTACGCGGGCGCCAACACAAACAACAAATTTCTCGTACACCGTCAAAGGGAAGCATTGCGAAACATGCCTCAGTTTTTTGAAATGGTTGCGATTCAAGCCATTATTGAAAGGGATACGCCGGGTATTTTGAGTTCACGCAGGTGTTATTGATCGGTGTCGCAGGAGACAAACTGGCATTGCAAAGAAAACACGAAGTTTTTTCGATGAAGTAAGTGGTTATATTACTGATCAGTGTCGGGGGACTTTCCAGATAGAGGAACCGGTTTTCGACGCCGTGGGCGGGGCCGAGTAACACTGGGAGGACCGCTTCGTTGTGGCTATGCCAAGGTCAGCACACTCCTGACCAGTCCAGGTATCAGGTGTCGACATCACGGGTGATCTCAGGAAGCCGAGTCACTCTCCTGAAAGACTCAGTGCCGCCAACACATGACCTGTTTGAAAACCCCGAATTCGTCTCCAGCTGGATATTGGCCTTCTGCCATATTCTAACGTCTGCCCGAAGCTGGTCAGAGCCGGCGTCGGTGGCTCGGGAGTGTTGGTCGGTGTAGCCGTGCGGGGCTATTTGCATAGCCGGTCCGCCCCTACCCGACGAATCAGAGGAACGGCACGGGCGGCACAAGGCGCCGCCGACGGTGATTAAACCGGCCTCAGATGCACGGCCCGGCCCGAGTGTTCGACCAGCCTCGGCAAGACCAGAACACAGACGAAACCGCCCCACGGCCCAACGCATGGAACGCTGGGAAACGCCCCGCAACATCGCAGAACACCCCCAAGCACGCCCGGAGTAGAGCCCGAGCACGCCGCTGACTGGGACACAGCGAAGGATCAGCCCCGATGGATCTGGAAAAACCCATTTTACTTCGACGACGAATACGAGTAACAGCACATGTCAAAGCATGAGCCTTTCCAGTAAGGGAACGTATGTTGTGTTTCCAACTTCTCACAAGTTAAGGATTTTATCTAGTAACAACGCACAAAAGAAATAAGGAAAAGACGACACTCCTCTCCTTATCGCAGCCTTTGCCAGCAGCACGGCTCTACTATAAAGCGCACACGATCGCGGCAATATTCAAGTGTCTTGTGCACTGATTCAGAACCTGCATGGATACCTTGGCAGTTGTTGCCGGAGCGAATGATGATGCAATTCATGCAGATTTTGTACCTGTAGCTTCGTCTAGGCCCGACACCTCTAATGTTGTTCACAGATTATGTCGGAAACTGTCGGCAAATTCGTAACTACGACTACAACTGTTTTCCAAATTAACCGAATGATACTGCACAGATATGGGAGATTAGCAATGCTCCGCTTTATAAGTTCCACAGATGTTCCAAAAACAACTCATCCCCCTTTAAAAAGTCTCTACCGCAGTCCCTTTATTCAGGCACAAAGAAACATACTCAACGTGGTAGAAAGGCAAGCCGGAAACCGACTTGAACAAGCAAAGCTTCAAAACATGGTTTTATTCCTGCGCAGACGACTGGAGATATCCTGCTTCACCATTTCATATACCTATCCCAGGACGCATGGAATCTTTCCGTCTTTCAAACACTGAAATACATCCACAAAAACGAGTAAAAATGCCAGCTGAAAGCCTGCTGGAGTGGCCCGCTCTTTCTGCCGCAGATACGCGGCATTACTCAGCATTTGCTCCCGACGTCCGCTGGCCAGGCCACAGCCGGCCGGTCCGGCGCGCTGAACGGACGTCGGCCAGCCGGCCGGTCCGGCGCGGTGCAGACCACGGCCGGCCGAGCCGGGCCGGTGCATTTCCCGCCGGGGCGGAGTGCACGCCTGGGACGGCCAGACCGGTCTCGTTCGAATACATGCAAACGGTCGCCGCTGTAGGAGCGGAGCCTTCAGCCCAGACCAGCCAAACCTCGCGACCACAACGGCGGCCAGTCCGCTCACGTGCGCAGGCGGCGGCCGCTCGGCCGGCGCGCCAGCCCGGGTCGCGGCGACCCTGCGCGGCCAGGTACGGCGCCTGCCTCACTGCCGACCTCTCACCTGATCACCATGATGGGGCCGGAGAGCGCGCAGACGTGCCGGAGCCCTGTCGTCCGGTCCGCTGGCAGCCGTGTGTGTGTGTATGTGTGTGTGGCGGCGCCGGGCGCGGTGGTTCCCTCGCCCTGGGGGCTGCGGATGTCCCTACTGATCCAGTGAGCCGGTCCTCGGCGCCCATTGGTGGTCCGAGCCGGTCACGTGACCCCGATCGGCCGCGCGCCGACCGGGCCCAAGGATCAAAATTGCATTTTGCTCGGCCGATTGAGCTGGTCAAACATCCCGGCGGGCTTAAACGAGTTGGCAGAGTGCATATTTACACTGTCGAAACGTGTTGTTGATTATCCAAGTTTTCCGAACATGCAAGTTTTCCGGGTGCCAAGCGCAGCTGATGCACAACTCGTTTTCTGTTTAAATATTCGCAGGGACGCAAGCAGGATAGAGATGTTTCCCGGAACAAGGCTTGTCATCTTGTCATCGTTGGCTCCATGCACGCGGACCAGAGCAAATTTGCTATTTGTATGGCATATCTACAAATCATTCGTATCCTTTACTGTAGTTTAGGAGATGTCGGTTAATGACGCGACCTTCTGATGTCCTCAGGGTGTCTCCACCGTGCTCTTTTCCAGAGGGCAACTTTAATAGGTTTTCACGTGCTAAAGCGTCATTTTCGCATGATGGGGACGGGTCAGGAACGGATCCAGCCTACCAGCATGAACTGGGTCAAGCCGATGTGGGGACAGATTGTTGATAGAAGTCCTTAGATTTTTTTTTTTTTGATGAAAAATGCGTTGACTTTCATTATATGTGATTATCAATAATTCTTCATCAGTTTTCTGACATAAGAATTATTCATTCTTATCTCCCAAATGTAATAACACCAGCTTTCCGGGGTTCAGTTAACTTGGAACGGACCATGACCACTTACCCTTTCCCCGAATCTAATTTCGTACGTGCATCGTACATTTACATGAAAAGGGTATCTTGTTGAGCCTGGGTCTCTGCAAAGTACCGTGACAGAACGTCAAAGAACTGGGGAGCCCAGCCTGTGTGTTATGTTGCCGATCCCCTCGAGCTATAAGTATGCAATGTCGACGGATTAAAAGCCGCCCCGGTTTGCCTTTACGCATGCTGCTTTCAAATGGTTACTGTTTCCTGCATATTCACAGTCTCCACCGAAGGTTCCTTCCATATTTTTGGTTGGTGATAATGTTGGCGCCACCAGCCAGCTTCTACGATGTTTCCATGGCAACTGATCCACAATCCCGAATAGTCCTCTTCTACCATTAAGCTGAAATCCAGTAAACTGGCGTTTTTCAGAAAATTTTTATCACATGAAAGAATATATTTATCATGCACTTTCGCAATCGGATCATTCCTCTGTTTGAAAAAACTACTTTGCGCTGGAACATAACCTCCGAAACTAAAAAAAGGTATGGAAAAAGGTACCTTGTGACGTTTCCCACTAACCTGTTCCGTTGATTGTATATTCACATACCTGTTCACCAGCTTCTGCACGGAATAATCGAATTTTCAGCGCACGATGAATTTACAGAACGCAAGTCTCCAGAATCTTCCGCTCTCCTGCGGTATGGAACACCAGACCCTGAAGGTGGCCTCTGGAGGCAGCAAGTAAACCTCGCTCAACTTTATAATGGCATTAGTTCTGCTATCTTTATCGTACGAGTTCTTCATTTTAACTGTTTAATATATGTCATTAATCGGAAAAGGGTCAAATTCTGATGCGGGTCATTGGTAGCGGTACGAGAAAACAACGGCGGAGTGCACAAACCCAGTGACAGAAGGAAGGAAATGTGTTTTAAGAAAACAAAGGAAAGGTGTGTTTATGTAAAACACCCTCCCCAGTGAAGGAAGGGTGTTTTAATTTTCGATGTAATTTTGCAACTCTCACAAGGGCAGCTCAGAAATATGTCCCTCACTTAACGACGAAACGTGGCTATAGTTTAATGACGAGTAGCCCTCTGGGCGAAAGACGGATGCAGAACGCGTTATCGTCTATGATGTGCAAGGGCCAGGATTAGAGTGGGCATTGACGACAATTATTGGTTGCGTTCCAAACAGTATCAAATAATTGTGGCGGGAAACTGTAGCTGTTGCAAATGGTCATTAGCTGTTTAACCGTTGCAATAAACACAACGGAGAAACATTTAAAAAAACCAGTTACTTGAATTTTTGATGTTTTCCATCGCAAGCACTTAATCCTAGTTTTGTAAATGCATATTTCTTCAGAACATATTTGCCCTCTTAGTTATTCTTTCCTCTTGCGTACATCATTCGCATTCGGTGAAAGAATTCAGAGAACATTCGCTCAGTCCAGTGGCGGCAGTAATTTTTGCATACCACATATACCACATTTTTCTTTGTGGAATATTTTTTCTCATTCCAGTGTGTGGATATAAATTGCAATACAATCCCAAATCTTATAAAACCAAAAGGACTGCAGTCAAACCTGCAACCCATTTTGTAATCCTTTCTACGAATCGTTCATTTTCGCTGAAATGGCCACAGTAGTACGCTCTGCGGTATTTACTGTTTGTTTACTTTTTATACTGTTATACAAAAATATATTATACATTTGTATTTATATTAGTTTATTAAGGTTGAGCGTAAGCCAACCAAGCCACAAACTTCGGCCGTTGTATGAATTTGTATTCGATGAGGAGTTATTAAGTGCAAACATTGGAAAGGGCATTCTCTCATATCCATCTTTCCTTATAGCAGTTTGTTCGGGTCCAAGGAAAACATGATCTCGTTTTTCATGCATTTTTTACGTTACGGACAGTTATTACCTTCTTAAATACAGGAGACCTGAAGCAGGGGAGGAACAGAGGAGACATGCTCCCTCGATTTCTGATAAAGGGCAGTCCTTCCAACTTTTTGGCAACACCTGCCAGCACGTCCAGCTCCGAGAGAAATTCCTGTGCTCTGAGACGCATGAACACCTCGTCACTATGCTGACTGAACTCGCTGGATGTGGTCCGTGGCGTAGCGAGGATTCGATCTAAGAGAGAGAGAACTCAAATCTAAGCCCTTAACCAACCCCACATTAGAGAAATGTCCCGGGCATTATCCACTCGTTTTCATAGGCCTCTTAGAAATATACGAAAATTATGACAAATGACAGTTTGCATGCTACTCCCTAAGGTGTTACAATGATGGCTGCACGTGACAAGATAACCGACAAGAACGGTTCTCGTTAGTCTTGCGAGAAGACCAGGCTCGATTATTGATCTCTACGTCTTGTTTTGTTAACCTATAAAGTACTGGAACTTGTTCTACTACTTTTAGTGCTGGGGGGGGGGTCAATCTGACCCTCCCCCCGACTTACTCGCAAACGAAACCGCGTAGAGAGACGCGGTTTTCACCAGCATGCAGCTCCATTCCTCTACTTCAAAAAAGTCCCGGAATGTACGCATTTATCTCGTAATGTTGACCTTCCAGGTGACCTAAACGAGATCAGAGTCGGGGTCCCGCTTGTTTTACGTGGAATGTCTTGGTTTTGGTCCGCCAGAGACAAATTGATAACAGCAAGGCGACTTAAAGTGGTACCAAACGAAAGAAGACATACAGCGAAATAAAACTGTGTACCGTAATTTTAAGGTCAAGGTCATGGAGTAAATTGACATTGAAGTTGATCATCTTCCTGTTTGCTGGGGCATTGCGCTGAAACATCGCTGTGAATGGTTTTCATGCATGCATTTCATTTAAATGAAAAAAAACTGTTGCCCTGCTGTACCTTGAATGAATATTGAGATCATTGCCCATATCTTACCGTGACACATGGCATAAAACAGGATGGTCATGTCTCAAAGTAGAAAAATATTCGTGAGGTACATATTGTATCTCACATACCAAGCATAATTTCCCTCTATATCACCGGCTTAGTGATAGTGGTGATCTGATCTAAGTTCAAAACTTGACAATTGACGCTTGAACATATCAGGGCCATTTCCGGCGACTTTCGGTTATGGTGCATAGTAATAGTGGTCAGAGTCATTCCCTTCATGTCACCGAACTGTGCACAAGTCCTTTTTGATATCATACGCAGTCTGTACCAAAGCTCATATTTCTCTCTATCCTGACCTGACCTGACCTGGCCTGATGTTGACTTTAAACTTTGTAGGCGCTGAGGAGACATTGTGATCAGTCATACAATGTACGTTTTTGTTTTCGGATAAGTATTTTTGGACCCCAGCGCCGAAGTTCTTTTAGTTTTGACCTTGACCTGTCCTGACGACCTGATATCATATCACCAAAAATTTTTCCATATTTTTGCCGAGATATGCGCCTATATACTGACGTCAGGTGTTTATGTTTACTCATATACGAAACTTAATTTCCTACTTATAAACACAGCTATACGGGTGACCTCATCCAAGGCCAAAACTTGACATTAGGCCCTGGAACACATCAAGGCCATTTTCGGCGACCTTTGGTTACATTTCATGGTGATACGAGTTAGATTCATTCCCTTGATGTCACCGAATTACGTACAAGTCCCCCTTGGTATCACACGAACTGGGTACCGAAACTTATATTTTCTGCTCTCCTGACCTGACCTGACCTAATATTGGCTTAAAAATTTGCGGACTTAAGAAAACTTCTGGTAAGTCATGCAATTTAGGGCTTTTGTTTTCAGACCCACACTTTTGAATTCTAAAGCTGAAAATAAACCTGCCAGCTTTGATCTTGACCTGACCTGATGAACTTATCTCATGTTGCCCAAACCATTGTTGCATTTTTTATACCTATGTTCTCACGTCAAGTGCTTGTGCTTATCTTAAAATCTCGGTTTTTGGTAGTCGTTAAAGTCTGTTATATTTTGTGCCTCCCTACGAATCACTGACCTTACTTTGACCAGACCTAGTTCATCGACCTTTAGAGCTGGACTAAAAAACTGGACATCAAACGATGTGTCATGAAATTATACGAGGGATAACTGAATTTCATTGCCCTGGCTTTATTCATTCTTGAGTTATCACTCAAAAACCACTAGGAGGGGGGGGGGGGCAAATTGGCCCCCAGCACTTCACAGGGTAATACTTCTGTGTGATTTTTATTTCCGCCCGTTTTCCTCCCTTTCACTCATTGGCTGACCTTTGCCTGGCAGGATGCTTCTGAACTGACCTCAATGGCGGGTCGGTGAGCGCAGGGCAGTCAGTCTCCCGGCACGCGCAGATCGACAGCGAGCCAGTCTGACAATGAAACCGTGTCGCTGGGTCCTTCGCATGTGTAAGGCATGACGGCATCTCTGAGTCCTTCGCATGTGTAAAGACCTGTAACGGCTCACGTACATTAAAGTAAGTAATAAACGATAGTGAGTTAGGACTGTCAAAAGGATTGCAGAAAAGGTCCGTCCAATCCGCAATCCAATCCTTTTTTAAAGGATATCAGTCTATCTGCAATCCTTAAAAAGGGACTGCAATCCATGACTGGAAACTGTGCAATCCAAATCCTGATGATCCGTGGTAATAAGACGTAACAAATGTTCATTTGCTCATATCTACAACATTCAATTTAACTTTGTCTACTTGGCTAAGACTTATTACAAGTATGCCATAGGCTATTTATCCAGTCATTGTCGGAATGTGTCTGTTGAAACCACTTACCGCGAGCTCCTGAATGTTCAGCCCAACGGCCTGGGGCGATCAAGACATCGGATCGCGCAACGCCTATTTCACGCCTGCCGAGCCATGAATGGTAATGACCTGATGAGCCTCATAATGATGCTCATCACGCCATTGTCCATATAATTTACGATGGCTGCTGATTTCATACACTGCGATTAGGTTTAATGTAGTTGTGATAGATATTCGGCTTCGGTGCAGTTACACAGTAATGGTACTCTTCCTCATGCCTTTCAATTGTCTTAAGTGCCAGGTTGCGTCTGCGTACGGGAATTTTATGCCATTTTAGGCGAGCACTTGCATGCAACAGAGGAATCGGTCCATTTTATTTCCAGGGCGTATGGGAACGTCTTGGGTGGTTCCCATAAAAGTGCATACAGCGGGAATGTTTGGGCCGCGATAAAAAGACGCGAGAGCGCATCAGAAACCTTGCAGCATATGAAGCTAAGGCAAATCCAGCGGGTCTGCGAGCCTATGTCGCGTTAAGTAAAAATAAGCCCCGGTAGTTTTAAGCTCTTACATCTACACTGTAACAAAACCCCAATGCAGCGCAAAAATATCAGTGGAGCCACTGTTTTCGAACTGCGTACCATGTTCTTGTTTCGTTGTTCTGTCCAAAGCAAATGCTCCTGCTTGATCGTACCAAACAGACGGTGCATTGTAGGTACTAGTCTCACCATCTGCTTTGGCTTATGCTTCTGCTGTTATTCTGGTTCCTGTTTTCCGCTTATTACCCGTAAGAAAAATGAGGATACCAGGATAAACAATGTCTTATTTAAAAATGTTGGAATCGATCGGGATGCATCAAACAGATATGCCTTTCTCATAGAGACCCATCGTGAGTTGAGTCGAACGGCATCATGCTCACCCACCGTCAAAGCGCATAAGCCACAGCATCCAAAAACGGTTTGGAAGCAAATGTATTAAGAGGGCACTTCTAAAGATCCGAAATGCTGGTGCATGAATATTACAGTGTTGCCAAAACTACTTCGTTTAAAACATCCAGAAGCTGTGGGATAGCGAAAACCCATACTGTTCAGAACAAGGACATCTGTCCGGGCTCAGCGAGGGAGCAGTCCCATACCTCCATCACAGACACGAAGGGTGGGCGTTGTGCCGGCGTTTTTAACTATCGTCGCTCGCTGCCGTCAGGCACTTCTGGAATATCTGTCCCGGAAAAGAATCGTGCGGTGGCGACCCTCGTGTCTCACACTCTCATTTCAATGTCGGCTGTGTTGTGTGGTGCTCTTCGCGGTGGAAGCAACCAAACGGCCTTCCAGACAAGATCAGTCGTTTTTTTCTCCTCGACTTCACGTCCAGAGATTACAACGGACTGCTCAGCCACATGCTTGACGTTAACTCACTGCTTCTGCTTATTTCTGTCCATCACGTACGTTTTCATTGAATTGCAACTTTCCAACGAAGAAAGACAGTTGTATATTTGATTATAGTCTACATAAACGACTCAGTAATGAAAGCAGCGAAACTTACATGAATAAATAAGATACAGATGGTTTTGAATTTACCGACCAAACAAGACTTTCTAGCAAATGCCTTTCTATTTGTCCAACATCTGTTTGTTTGGTTGATACAGGAGACATTTCGGGCGTCAACCGACATCGATAAATTCCAGAAATTGTTTACCTGTCGTGAAAAGAGCAGCGTTTGTTTTCCCTGTCCTTCCGCGTCCTGTCTCTTTCACAACGGCCGATTTCGGTTTCCCTGTGTGTCGAAGCGCCGATTGTCCGTAACCGTAACCCAATTCACAGCGCCGCGGCCGCGTCGGCTGGCTTTAACGCAATCGCGGCGCGGCGGCGGCGAGGAGCGGCCGGCGTGACGGCGTCGTCCGATCGGCCGCCGCAGCCGATAAGATCGGGTAATTACAGACGGTGAGGCGCGCATGAATTACTCGCCTGGCGGCGGCCGGCGCGCACGATTTGTATCTGGCCGGCGCCGGTGGTCACACAAAGTACCCTCTGTTGGCGCAAACACGGCCCTGATTATCGGCTGCCCGGTTTGTTAGCCGCCCGCCGGGGGGCCGTGGGCGGAAATTTATTTGGGTATCGGTGCCGGCGCGAGAACGACGGCGTCTCAATCGCTGGGCTGGCCGCCGCGTCCTGGGTTTTAAGGCCGCCCTCAGACGTCGTATCAGGCTTTCATGTGCATGGCTTGGTATATGTAAAGGAAATCTGAGAGGTCGACATGTCCTTTTCAGGCGAAATTCGTGACGTTTTAATGAAGCATTTAAAAGTCGTGTCGCAGGCTGCAAAAGCAAGGAAAATGGATGATAAACATCTTTGAATCGCATAGATTTGCCACAACAACCGCCTTCATGGACCACACCATTTATTGTAAGTCGGTGTGGACCAGGTAACCTGGAATGTAAAGCAGCGTTCAGCATTCCGGGTTGGCCATTTCCGTTGCATATCGTGAGGCTTCAAAAGAACACGTCAGAAGCATCAGGGATTTATAAAAGAGCAGCTTAATCTGAACATCTGCTTAATCCGAACCGTTTATTAGCATCAACCAATGCAGGACCCAGATGCTGATCCGGCTGCGACTCGGTGAATCTTTGACCTAACACTGCGACAGTTATCGCGTGTTTTTGCAGCTACACGGGGTCTTCTATTGGAAGGGGCATAATCGCGACTCTGATGTTTACATTGTTCCCAGTACCACTTAGCAGGCTTTTCGTAATAAATAGCGACCTATAGCTGTGTCCGGAACAGCTTGTCGGTAGCCTTACGACCAGGTTTCCAGGACCATTTCAGTACAAAATCGGAGTTCGGTGTTTTCCCCACCCTTCCTCCTGGCACGAGACACCTTGCGTGACAAACAACGATTTGGGACGTATCAAAGGACAAGAATGCGTAACAGCTTCCGAAGATGGGGGCGGATAACGAAAAGGGTTGGCGGTGGACAAGCCAGAAGCGGCGTTTTGCGTCCATAATTGGCGTTATCTCCGGGCAATTAGTCGGGATTCCGGTTGGGCTGTCTTGTTGGCGTCGAGACGACTGAAGCTAGCTATTTGGTATTCTTGGAGATAGCCGATACCACACTGAATGCCCGACTGAAACATTTCACGCCTCTCGAATACCAGACGTCTCACGGATTAAACGGAATGTCTGGTTCAGTTAAAATCGCATCATAAACTTTACCCAGGCGTTGGATGATAGGAAGGTGCGGCTCCGGGCAGCCTATTCCGCACCCTATGCAGGATCCGTTCATCTAAATCATCATCAAAACTTTCCCGTTCTGGCGAGTCAAAGGATAATCGGCGATTTTGCCGGATGGCCGGTACCTCTCGGTCGTGTTCTCCCGGTTAACCACATTGCGTACACACTCCATGCTGTTTGCTCGTTAGCTCACTTCGTAGTAAGTGATACGCATGCACGATTTCCGTCATCACACGGTGCCCCTCCCCACCCCCTCCTCACCGTGTCGGCACGTGAGCCATCGCGCCATGCTAACGACTAGTTAAACACAGCCGGCTGAGCGGCGGTCGTATGCAGGAGCACGTGCCGGCCGGCTGGCTGCCGCGTCGCCGCGGCGCAGTGTGTCGGCGGCCCAGACCAGCGCCTGCGGCGCGTCGCGCGGCAGCACGAGACCACGCCCTGATCTGATGTCGGCTGCAGCTAATTTTATGGTTATTGACTCACAGCCCGGCTGGACTCTGATGGTGTGCAGGTCCACACCTGTGTGACGCCGTTATGGGCTGCCCCAGGACACGCATCCACGGCAGTGGCGTTTTGCGCTTCGACCTTGCCGTCGAGTGCGCTTTCAGTCGCGTTCACGTCCTTTTCGACAGTGAAAGACGGTTTTGTATTGTGTGCTGGATTTTCATTTTGCCAAATGCATCTTATTTTGTTTCGTTTGAGATACTTATATATATATATATATATATATATATATATATATATATATATATATATATATATATATGTAGTTAAATACAGCACTTTACGGCATTGCTTCGAAATAAAGGTCATTTCACATACGAGAACCTCTTATTAAAAGCCGTAAAGCCCGTTTTGAACATTCCTGGAAACTGCTTAAAGTCGAGGTTATTGTGGAGGAGACCACACGAAGAGCCAGCGGTTCCCACGAACAGCAAAATATCTTGTCCCTTACACCATGGATCCATCGCCATTGACTACACGGGAGATTTCCACCATGAACCGAATGGCAAGTTTCTGCATCCGTTTCAGCGTAGATGCCACTGACGGGAGTAAGAGTTCTTCATTTCGTAGCGAGCATCCTTACGGCTGTCACCGTCTTCATTTTCATGCACCGTGTGAATTGATCTTAGCTTTCCGCCGGTCTGGGGGGCTCATGAGAACCCCCTCCGGCTTTCGGAGGCCAGTCAAAACAAAAGAAAAATGCGCAGAGATACGAAACATGGTGTACCTTTTCATACATCAGTTTTACACTTTGCGTCAATTTTTAACTCAAGGTCTCCTCAGGCCATTGACCTAGGACAGTTCAAGTGAGATCAGATGCCCAAACAATGGAACTGGCATAATGCTTGGCGAAATGTATCGGTTGCCATGAAACGTGGAAAACTGATAGAAAATGGCAAATGGAACAGCTCTGCTATCCCAGTTTTTCGGAAATTTCCAGGCCATTGACCTCAGACCAACTAAACTTCCGGCTTTTTTACATTTGCTATTGAGATTGTGGGGCTGGTTCGGCGATTTTGAGACTTGCATATACACCCTGGTGCTTTTCACTTCATTTGCACACATACCTGTACCCTGGACCCGTTACCTGGGTTCAGGTCACGTCTAATACCAAGTTTTTTCAGGCCTGCAACCGAGTACAGTCCTTTAGTTTACAGTCCTAGAATGTTTATTGGTCGTCATGTGTGCCTCGGAAGCACTAATATATCCTAAGAACTTATTTGTCAAGGGTGCCGGACTCCCATTTGAGCCAGGCTGATCTGATCTAACCCTTTGAAATTCTGTGTTTGTTTTCAATGCGAACACACTTTGTATGGCCACAGATGATAAGAATTATGCACATGTCTTCCTTCTATACAGTTTGTACTGCTACAATACCCTTATTGCCGGTCGCCGAAATAAAAGCCCTTGACGTCGCTAAAATATCTTCCTGTCAAATATTGCCTTTCACATTGCGGCCGCGCCCAACACCCGGTATGTGTGTGACTGCGTGAAGAAAATGCTTTGGGGCATGGGTTTTGTCATGTATAACAGACATTACATAAAGCGGTTTTGAGGATTTTATGCTATGTCGTGATTCATCAATGGAAATGTGGCAGATGATACGACAGATAACAGAAACTCTCGACTGATATGCGTCAAAAGTCTGGTAGAGGTTGACCTTGTCTGACCTTGATATGATAGTGTCAGACTTAATATATTTCCTTAACACACTTTCGGCATTATCTAAGCAAAACACAGTCTTTTGCAATGACAAAAAACGACTACTGCGTTACAAAAAGACAAGATTTTTCCTTCACTTTCAGTCTCGTGTGAAATGCACACATGAGACCTCGAATGCTCTTTGACCGTACCAAGCAGTTCTTCTTACGTATAACTTCTTTGGAGACACACACAATGATTATCACAATGCTCCGCTAAAAAATGTCAACAAGTGATTTGACCTAAAATGACCTATGTTGTCCTTAATATTGACATGATTGGGCTAAATCTGAATACTTTCTTCTACTTCCGCAAGAAGGTCTTTCTTGTGAAGTCCTTTATCTGTAGAACGTATAGTTCTCGAGATCCGGGGGATCTCATGACCCCCCCGATCGGCGAAGGTGCATCCGGAGGCAGACCCGGCTAGAGTTAACGAGCTACCTGGTCAAAGGCAGACACAGACATATCTCTCCGTCAGCCTGCCAACAAGCAGAGAAGCATTCAGTTAGCTAAACTGACACCCAAACACTATCTCACAGTGAGACGCCTGCCAAACGTTAGCCATCAATCTCGCCGCAAGAAGTGCATTTTATTGTACAAGTCATAACAATGAGCATGCTTTTACGTTGTAGATACATGTGACGAAGGCGACACCGCGATAGTAACAGGTCAGCGACAAGTTGGCAGCCCCAACACATACATCAACAGGGACATCAAGCTATGACGAGTCTTTTGCATGCCACTCACACAAACATAATCTTTGTTTAGGCTACCTATTGGGGTCTGTTTTGCCCGATCTCCTATTATTTCTCTTCGGGCTGTTGCGGTTCCTGTTGGTCTTCTTCAGGCGAAAGTCAGCCTCTGATATCCCTTTGGTCCTCTCAGGATCACAGCGGGTGACATCTTCCCTCGGTTCTCCTCCACTTGACCTCGGTCGGCTGCCAGCCCGCTCAGTGCTGCCCCGGGCAACAGGACGCGAGTGGAGGCGCCGCCGCCGGCAGGCCCCAACGATGGACGCCGATAAAACACAGCCGGCACTGCACACGCGCGCGCCGCACCCGGCCGCCCCAATCACCTGCTCCTAATGGGAATTATATTTCACAGATTTGTAGAGCCGTTTGGCGGGGAAGTTACGCGCGGCCGTGTAGAAGCTTTTTGCGAGCTTTTTTGTGCGCCTGATTTCGGTGTTTGATACCGAGCTCACAAAGGACCGCCTCCGAGGGGCACTCTGCTGAAGTGAAGTGGTAGAATGAAGACGATCCGCACTGGTCGTTGACCGACAAGTGATTCGTTCCCAAAAGGCCGCAGACATGTGCGAAGACAGCGTGGGCTCCGGTCTCTCGTCGTCAGAGCAAAAAAACGCAACAAAATACACATGACCGTGAACTCTCAGCCACACCTCAAAATACCACTTTGTGATGAGTCTGGACTTCAGCCCAGTGCCCTCCGCTGCGGCGTGTTTCCAGACGCACTGGATGGACGCCAGCGGGACAGCTCGGCCGCCCTGCAGCGGAGGCCTGATGTGCGGGGCGGCGCTGCCCGTCCGGCCCCCGCTGACGGCCTGGTCTGAGGCGCCTGAGACGCGCGGTCGGCTTCAGCAGGCCGTGCCCAGTGCCCGCCTAATCACGTGTAACGTCACCGGTTACGTAGCTGGGTGCGGTCCGCGAGCTTGAAAACTGAGCGTGAAGTGTGTCTATGTCATTTTTACGTTGGTATGTATCTGATATATTAAGTTCGTATGTGCTTCCTATAAATGAGTATTCAGTGAATAACTGGGACTTTCAGGTCTCACGGGTGAGCATTTGTGAGCCTCTACGTCCACGCAGCACTTGTGCGATCTCATCACGTCTCTGAGCTTAATCGTGACGGGTGCCTGACCGTCGTCCCATTGTCTGGCCCACTGCCTGGTTCGCTGAGTTGCGGCTATCAAGGTTTCGGGAGACCACCCTGCACCGCTGGCGGCAGACCGGACCTGGAACTGTGGCCGGCGGCGGACCAGACCAGACCAGACCAGACCTGGTCCTCTCGGGACCGACCTCCAGCCGGGACGGACGGCCGTAAAATAGGCCCGCTCGTGCTGCTAATAGAGCTCTAATACTTATCGGCATGCCGCATCACTACGGGACAGCCATCACGCCGATTTATGGACAATTATCGCCTCGCAAGACAGGCTAATCGGAGCGCAAATCAAATCATTGTCTATTAATTATTTGGAAATCAGCGTTAGCGGCCGTCTGATTAATTTAGCTCGGTTAGCGTCAGTGGGCAGGACCTGACGACCGGCGCCGCCGGGCCGGCGGCCCCTCTTGACTGATGGCCACCTGCCTCCGACGCCGGCGGCCGGGGGTTCGGCGGAAAATCATCGCGCCTCGGGCGACTGCCGTTCCTGGCACCGCTCTGTCGTCCGGCCGACTACCAACCAAGAGCAGACATCACCGGCCGGCTGCGGCGCTCCGGTCCACACAGACTAATCGTGTTCTGGACCGCCTTTCCTCGTCCATCGATCTGTTCATTACTGCTAGACACAATCCAATGACAAGAATGAACGAAATAGCTCCTTGTAGCTTCGTCAAACGCTCTGAGTCCCAGCAAGAAGCGATTTGGCAGTGATAACGGTCATGTGCTATATTCTGGCATATGCACATACAAAATGATGTGTTCTACAAAAAAGCTCATCGTGCAGCGGCAAGACCACAAACAGTCGGACTCGAGTCGACAAATGGTCTACAGTGGACGCCATTCGCAAGGGCGCCACTAAAAACATTTATATCTTCTCAAGAGTTCTAGAGAAAGCGACCAGGTGTTTCCATAATTGCGTTAACATCGGCGTTGGCTTTCTTGGACGTAAAAATGAAAATAACATGATATGAACTGTACGCCACCGGGCTGTACCCAATATAACGTATTTGCATTTGATGCAAGGTAATGCTCATTAAAAAAGAAATCCCGCGACGACATATTTTCTCAACTTTCATATTTGTAAGATTCTCACGCTTGCATTGTATTGAAAACAATGCGATAGGTCATGAATCTGGGGTGAAAATTATGACCACAAAAGCTGACTTTTATGTGCGGCACTTTCCATCAGCGATAAGTGCTTAGTCCTTCATTATTTTGTTATCTCAGATTTCCTCATCAGTTTCATTATCTCAGAGAGAAATAGCGACTTCAAAACAAACATAGTTTCTGGCATACAAGAATACTTTGGATGACTTAAGAACTACTCCCATTCAACACCGTAATTGTGGCATACTGACAGCCGTCTATATGTTTTTCAGTGCGTCGTGCGTGGGGCCTTGTGAATTCAACAGATCACCAACCACCAATCGTCTGGATTCTCAGTATGTTCACTTGCCTGCATCCAGGGTCTCGCGCGTTTCGTCCCAGGGTATCAGTTCCTGAGTGCCCGTGGTGCTTACTGTTTAGTTGTCTATGCTATCCATCTATTGTTTCGGCTGCTCTTGAGTGCTCCCAGAGCACGAAGTTCTGTACCTAACATTCCAGTGGGGTGGGGTGTCTTCCGGGCGTCTCTCCACAGCCCAAATGCATGCCTCTCATGTCTTTTCGTAGCTCCTCTCTCTCTCTCTCTCTCTCTCTCTTATTATTCTCTATTATTCTATATATATATATATATCTCATCCCGGATGTCCCTGCGTGGCTGCTGTCCGTCCCTGACACCCCAGGCATCGCCGCTCGTGCCTCGGCCCGTCCCTCTCCGTCCTCGGGCGGTCGCCCCCCCCCCCCGCCGCCGCCGACTGACCGCCGTCAGGGGTAGGGGGGACGGGGGGACGGCACGAGCCGCCGCCGTTATCGCCGTGCCCATCAGATAGGGGTACTCAGGTGGGTCGGCAGGTGCCGGCCGGCCACCTGGAGGCTGGCCGGCTGCAGGGCGCCAATCTCGGCCCGGCGGAGACGCCGCCACACTGGTCCGACCACTCCGACCGAGCTCGAGCGAGCTGCAGCGCCGCCGCAAACACGTGCTGGCATGCTCTGACCGACTGCATGCAGTACCGTGCGCCAGGGGAAGGCCGATTTGTAGAAAATGCACGTGTTTCATCTTTGCTAGACAACTTTTGTGAATGTGGTATGTCGTCCATGGGCGTTGAACACAAAACACCTTTTCCCCGTATACCAATCGAGTTCACTTTTAGTATGAAAGTACTAATATAGGCCACCCGAGACGGGGGCCGACTACCTCAGACTGTTACGTTGGGCGAGGGAGAAAAATAACGTACGTTTACAAGAGAAATGCGCCGTGTAAATATTCCGCCTTCCCTTTTTTGAAACAGTCATGATTCATTCGAAACATGCGCCACTGTGGCAGACCCATGGTTTTTGGAAATATGTAACTTAATTAACTTAATTCATATTAACTTAATAGAATTAACCTAACAGAATAACTTAATTCAAAGCAATCTGCAAATGTTTCAGAAACACCGGCGTCACCTTCACGGCATGCAAATGACGCTTAAAAGAAGAACCGATCTTGCCGGAAAGCGGAAAAGCGATGATGGACACCCAGAAAGTCGACAAAACCATGTCTGAATCTTGGACAGCTCCCATTTGATTTGATTAAATCAGAAGCACTACTGATCGATAAAGTGAACTGATGTGACGAGCGGCGCACGCAGAGCGTGCCTCTCAACGACCGGCCATTTGTAACCTTCATCATCCCGGCGATCCCCTGGACGCCGCCGCCGTCTGCAGATATTCCCCAGGTGACGTCGGGCGCGTCAGTCTCGGATCGGCTGACAGCCCACCGCTGATGGACGACACGACCGTCGTCTGGTTCACAGGGCCCGTCACGCTGGCGGACGAGCGGTGCCCGCTGCCAGCGCTTCATCACCGCTGCACGGGGGACGCAGCGTCGGTCCGCTGACAGGTCAGGCGGTCCGGCCGCGGCGTCCACTGCCGCCTTCCGGAAACTCTGTCCGTCTGTCTGTCGGTTCAGAGAGAAACAGCAAAGCTCCGAAGCCATGTCACGTGTTCCGCGGTCTGGGTCGGCGCTGTCTGTGCGATGCGGTTAGTGGACGGCTCGATGGGCACTGTCGGTTTCAGTTCAGGTCAGGGCAGAGTTAGAATTGCAGTCACCCTGGGCAGAGGCTCTCTGCCGTCGGCGACTCCTCCGTGCGAAAACCTCCCAGCCACTTGTCTAGCTTGTGCATGAACGCCCCGTCCCATGATCGCCAACACCCTCCACTGTCCTGCCGGGCCGTACAGAACTGGTGGCACCATTGTCCGACAAGGCCTCCCGCCGGCGTCGGCGGGGGCCGGGAGGGGACACCTGCCTATGACCGGCCCGACCAGACCCGCGACGCCACCTCGCGTCGCCGCCGCGCCACAGATGCCGCATATTGATGGGGCGCGACTGCCGCGGCGCGCCGAAAGTCATCACTTCCGCGGCGCGCCGGCGGCAGCGGCTGCACTGGTCAGGTGTACGCTCGCCAATCATTGCCGATTCGCGGCGCGGCAGGTGAAAACGGCTGCGGCATACGGGTACTATATTCCGGCCACTATTGATCCAGATGTTGGCCGCTGGTTTACGGCCGCGCTCCGCCGACGCCCGGGACCGGCCGCGCCTGTCCGAGATCGTCGCCTTCAGGGCCGCCTGCGTCGGCTCCGACGCAGGTCCGGCAGCCGTCCGTCGATCTGGGATGGACGGCAACGGTCCCGACGGAGTGAGCCCACCGCCCCCTCCCGGAGGCCCTGCGTCCGTACGACGCAACTTTGCGTCTCCGTCTGGGCTTCCCGGACCCGGGACGGAAGGTAACGGTTCCCGACGTAGGAAGCCCTGCCGTCGGCCGGCGGGAGGCCCACCGTACAGTGATCGGCACGTTGCCTGCATGCAATGAGGCCCCGGCCGTCATCCGTATATTACTGTCACGGACGGCTCTGGCCGGCGGCGGCCATCAGTGTTTTGCAGCTCGGTCTCGGGCGCTGTCATCATTAATGCGGGACTAGACGTGGGCCGTTCAGCCCACTAAGAAGAGCCGCTCGCGATCGGACAGCCGAGCGGGGTGTGGGGGAGCGGGCCCAGCGCTCAATTGACTGCTTGTTCTGCAACTAGAATGATAAATGTTCAGAGAGAGCTCCGCCGTGAGTTTCTCAGCAGCGATTCTGACCTTTTGTTTGCAGACCGAAAATCTTTGATAGACGTGACCTCGCTATCATGTCGGTATTCAGTGTCATTATGCAGCGAGACCCATGAATGACGGCATCATCTTAACGGTATACGCTTTGAACAAGTCACAGTTGCAGGCAGTCGGTTCACCCTGATTTATAGTTTCCGTTGGTGCAGATCAAACATTGAGCGCTTAAACAATCTTCCAGTGTTGGACGCAGCCTTCCGTGAAGGATGTGAAGCGTGAGAGACTGCAGCAGTGATTATCCGATTTCTTCGAAACGTTTGGCTGAGCGTTGATGATACCCGTATTTTAAGCTATTACGAACGATATTCATATGAAAACTCGTCAGATCTTTCTTTTCTTGTGTGCATTGGAAAATATACTTTACAGCGACAACTCGCTTTCGCGTAAGCATTAAATGTTCGGCTTATCGGTAAGCGGACATGTTGGAAACAACAGAAATAACACTTTGTCTTCGCAGCATTCGTGAAGTTTCCTTGCTATATCTTTCAATTACTATTGGCATGTACTTTCTGGGATTTACGCAAAAGCTATGAAAATACGCTTTGGAAGAAACAAAATAAAAATGATTCCGAAGCATCCTTGCTATGCTAATCCTGACCTCATTTTGCTTCGGACACTGAGCGAGGTAGCGCTGGAGCATCTTGTCAACCTGCCCAGCCGCGCGAAACGGCCTCCGCGTGAGCGGCTGATTCCGGGTCAAATACAGTTGGACGCTCTGGGAGTCGATCCCCGCGCCTGTCACGAGCCGACTTTTCGGTTCAGATATACATTGGCCGGGGCACAGGAAATATATCAGTGGAAACCTTTCATTTCAAATGGTTGTCCATTCACAACTGTTTCCGCTTTTTTTGTTGTGTCTGTACATTTTCGTGTACGATTTCCTGTTGTCACCAGGTAGCAGGAACATCACTGGAACGTAGCTGACTTTTTTAAAATGGAGGTGTAAGTAACGAATGGAAAATTTTCACGCACAGATCTTTCAGTACTATAGAATTCAGATCTTCTTTGCGACAGCTAGCATTTTCACGTGATTGAAAGCTGAACCAGGTACTCCCTATGAATGCTCTCTGAACGTTTTCCCCGAGGTCGAGGAAAGCGATAAAACGTGTGAGGTTCGTCCTGTGATTTGATCACCACATGCTTGAGCCAATGTTCGTCGTGATGTGTCGAGCGCCGCTGACGACGGTGGAGTGCGCCAGGAGAAATGACGTCACCCACAGAGCAGCATGTCACACTGCATGTCTGCAGTGTGCATCGCAAACTTTACGATAACAGAGGAACAATAAAACGAAAGATATCGCGAGCGAGTGCCTCTCATTGCGGAGGGCACCGAGACGGAATTACACCCGCCATTGTCACGGACCACAAAGATTCTGCAAAGCGCAGCAGCTGCCGCTGCGACGACGCACTTGTCACCCAAAACCTCCCGCACACGGCGCTCATTCAGATGTAAAAACGCCGCTGAAAGGCCCGACGCCGTTGAATTCGGACAAGGGACTGCGCATCGGCGGGAACACAAAACCCCTTTGTTGTGGCCCTCGCGGGACACAGGCAGGAGGCCAGATCGCCAGGGCGCTGTCCCGGTGGCGCTGCCGTCTAAGAGGTCACGCCTGACGGCTTTGGTGAGCAGCAGACCGCGACGTTTAGACACTGAAGACTCCTTCAGGGCGTATGATCATGGCGTAGCACACTTCCTACATAGCCATTTCTGAGGAAGGTATTAGTTTCCCCGCAAACGGCCTTGTGACAATGAACACCATTTGCCCACATAGTGCGGACAGCTGGCTTACCATGCTAGATGCTCCAGGAATATCAGTTTTGAAATGCTGTTGGAATATTCTTATGCAGTGACAGTAGTACGAGTAGGATACATTATCAATGACCAACTGAGGACTTCAGACCCATCTGTCCTTACTTTCCTGCGGCAATTTTAGCAATTATGACTTACGATGATGAAAGTTTGCTTATGGCCATTTCAAGGCGACCGTCGATTTCTGCGCGGGAGACGCTTAATACCTCCGATGACGTCATACCATAGGTCACACCAGCGGGCACGGTGACGAGGGGACCGATTTGCTTGATTGCCGGGGACATAGGCCAAAAGGGAGAAGACATGGTGCCCAAGCCCCTCCTTTAGGCTCTTAGGTATGCATCGTTCTAACTGTCTACGACCTCAACTCATTTTAAATATGTTTTCACAATCATTGTCAAGCAACACGATTTCTGTTGGCTGTGTCCATCTTCAGAGCTGAAGATGAGACGCAGAGCTGTGTTTGTGACAAGAGGCTCTGGGCACGTCATAACGCGCCCCTTTCCGTTCGCCAGCACGGATAGGAATGACGCGACGCCCGGCCGACCCACCTCCGGTAGGGGGCAGAATCTGGCGTAGGACAGACGTCATATCTCCGTTACCTCTTCCAGGCGTGTTAAATCACCATGATTTTTTCTTAACTCCGAGCGTCTACGTAGTGACCTTATTTGTGCTCAGTTTTAATTCGACGTTTTCAGAAATTTGCTCGTTAGATGAAATGAACGTCTGCGAAATTTCGTCAGTGATCAATAATATTTGTGGAAAATAACCCCCACATTAGGGGACGCAGGGCTTGACGCCGACAGAAGCACATCGCAAAAGTTTTACTTACGTTCCAAGAAACATAGCGGAAACGGAAAATAAAATCATATTGTGCTAACTAAAGAGCATTTGAAATTGCTGCGCAGCGGGAGGCAAAAGGAGTGACACTGGAGCGTTCACACGCGCCGAGCTGCGTTCCGAGCTCACGCCACCCGCGTCGCACTGCCTGTCGTCTCCGATCTCATGTCAACAATGGCGACCAGACGTATTCTTTCTGGAGCATCTCTCGACAACAATATCATGCACTCGTTGACAATGGTGGCCGATTGTCGCGTCATACGAGAATGCGGGATGGCTGGAAATATTCCCCGGCTCCGGCAGCGGGGGGGAGGGCGCCCACACCGCGCCGCCGTACAGCTCGAGAGACCGAAGGACGTAGATTTATTTCATGGCCCCAGCGGGTGCAGGAGTGGCTTTCAACGCGCGGCCAACCATACAACAGTCAGAGATCAGACCCATACAACAGCGATAACAAGAATCAGTGCATGGGAGGAACAATTACAAAAGCCAGGCGAAAATGTTGAAGTGCATTCCTTGGGGAGCATACAGGAGGCGTTCATAAAGCAAGACATGTGATGTTTCGTTGGAATGCACTTCACGACTTTGGTTTTGGGGATATCTCTATCGAGTGGAGCCAACCACCACAGATCTGGCCACTGTGGTAAGAGCGTTGGTAAGAGTCTGATTTTCACTAACTTCGAAAAGTAACTACTAAAACGGGTGCTTCTGCCTCCTCGTACACATACCACTAAAACGTGTTATGAACATCTGACTTGTGTCATAATTCTCTGGCATGTACTTGAAAACAGCTTTGACGTCGGTGGCAAACAAATTGCAGAAAACTTCCATGTCCAGCACCACAGTTAATCAATCGTATCCGTCCGCTAATAACACCGCCCATCCGCGGGCAGTGACACACAGACGGGCAGCGTCAAATCACACCCGGTGACGGCCGGACAGCGGCGCCGGCTTGGATGACACCGCGCGCTGTCGATGAGTCCCGGTCTGAATCGGCGTCACATCGCGGCACACAACTCTTCATTCAGATCACATCGGCCCTGTGCGCCGATTGGGCCTGGCTTATCGATAATTGGCGGATCAGAGTTACGTATGGGCGAGATCAGTTCGACTGGCCGCGGGATCCTGGTGCTAATGGCTGGCCGCCGTGAAAAGTTGCTAAATTCCGCCAGTTTCCAAGTTACGAGGGAGAGAGATTCCTCCAACGTATTTTATGCCTGGACACTTAGCGTGGTGGTCACCGTGCCAATATCCTGCTGACTGGAACCACATTCCGTGTTAGAACGGATAATAAAAAAAATTACCATCGTTGCATTTTCTGCCGTATCGTAATGTTATTTTAAAGGGAATATTCAACTTAAAAACGCGTTTTGAACTGCATACGCAAGTCGTAGCATATAATCTTAGAAGCCAATCTGTGATACGCATTAATCTCATATTTAAAACATCCTCACACGTGGGGACCCAAAACGATTTCCCACGGTTTCCCGTGTGTACTGTTCGGTCGTCACAGCTGCTGTGTGATGTCCTGAGGGGACGCAGACTACTGAACTCTCGTGTTCATTGACTGGCCTATACGAGCTTGTATTGTGTCATGTTGGCAGATGACTGTGGAATAACGTTTATTTAATTACGTTTTCTGGAGCAACTAGATACTTCTTTGAGAAAAAGCATGTACCGGCAATGTTATCAGCCATCTTTTTCAGACAAATTAGTCCGTTTATGTCCGTTTGATGTTTGATGTTTTTCTGTCTGTAATAGACAGAATATTGATTCTCCAAGATTCATAATATTGCATTTTTTTGCTTCACATTTCATATCTATTTAATCTATTTTCAAAAGTGTCATCTCGTCATGTTCTTGTCTGAACTAAAAAAGAAATATCACAATATCGCATGCTGTCACAGTGGCTGAAGACAGACACATAACAAAAATGACATTTTTGAAAATCGATCAGTTAGATAGAAACGTTAAGCAAATGTGGATGTAATACTATGTGAACTGGAAAATTAATAGTCTCTCTACCAGAGACAGAAAAACCCAATACGGAACATCGAACAGGCGAGAAAGGAGCATATAAAAGAGCGTTACTCCCTTGCGTTCAACGAGACCTGCGTAAATGAAAAACTCCTGTCCAAATATTCATATATATATGTATATATATATATATATATATATATATATATATATATAATTTATAATAAATATATGATATATATGATATATATACATATATAATACATATGTCCATCAGGCAGTCTAGTTCTAGCTGCATGGCAATTGTGTATGTGCTGCACTGCTTGATTATCGCTGTTTCTAATATACTGTTAAAAGGGCTGGAATCAAACATTAATCCACGCGGTGGAGGGATTCATCAGTTAACTGAACTGAGCTAAAAAGTCAATGACTTTAAGCAAATGTTTTAAAACAGGCTGCCGCATGTACAGGCCTGGTCAGCCACTGCTCCTTGCTGGACAGTATCTAAGCAAAAATCTTCCAGCGGGAGACAAACCTATCATCGTAACGCGAGATTTCATGAAAGTCTTCTGGACAAAAAGAGTGCAAATTTTCAACAAGACGGGATGAACTGACGTTGCCGTCCAGTTGATAGCATCGGGTGTCAGGCTTGCTTTAGACATTCTATCGATTCTTTGTCAAGTTCTTTGCTGACGAACCTTGGCTTATTCAGATACAGCGTGTCCTGGTTCGACGAATCATTTAACAGAAAGTTGTTAAGGGACACAAGTTCTGCGAGGTTTAGGGTACTTTTAATTCCATCAGCCTTTCCATTTTCACGGAGTTTCAATAGTTTTCAAAAACAAGAGCTGCCGTAAATTTCTCAGACCAAGCTCTGACTTCTCACAACGCAAACTGTCCTGTCTCACTGGTGACAAATCATATTCATGTCGCGTATTTTTTTGTGTGTCTAGTCACGCATCACTTGAAGCGAATACGCTATGGAAAAATGCCATCCCTGAGGCGCTGATTTTGATGCAACTATCATTGATCAGTGGGAAACTATAACCCTAACTTAGACGAGCTTCTGTTCTAGCGTTGGCAACATTGGTATGGAAGTGCACTCAGTTCTGCTTAAATCACTTCATTTGGATCCAAGCTATTCACTGTTGTCAACACGTTCAGCAGTACTGTGCATGGAACTGTTCAACTTACTTGATATCCATGGAACATCAGCAATTAATGGTGAGTAACTATTGATCGAATGCATGAACCAGCATGTACGGCCTTGAATGTACCTTAATGAAGCGTTTTATCAACCATGATGCCAGGCCTAAAATAGCTTTCGGGACGCTTTTATTGGGATGTTCCAATGTGCATTGTGAATACGCACCAAAATGCTGCAAAATGTGCAACTGCCATTCACGTGCAGTTCATGCGCTCGTAGGGTTACTTAGCCTTTCTCTTTAAAACGCTGTTTTATATTCTATGCTCTATGGTCTACGCTTCCTCATTTAGGTAAGACTATAACTCATACCTCACATGACACAAATAACAATCAACGATGTGAATTTAGACAACACAACTGGTCGGAGAAATTGAACTGGTTGTGTAAGCAATGCAGAAGGAAGCCAAAATCACCCTGATCTGGGCCGTTGAACCATTTCTGGGCCCACCCACCGAACTCTTCAGGGCAGTTGCTTTCATTTTCACTCTATTTTTTTCTCTTTGGTGCCTCCACGACTCATAAACAAGCGGCATCTGAAAAGCTCTAAGAAAAACAGATTCTGTCGTGATCCACTTATCCTGGGCTCTGCCTTCCCTCGTGATGAGATTTTACCAGCTCTGTTTCCGTCGGCCGCCAACAGATGTCATCTTCTGTACCTGGCTGAGGAGCTGCACTAACTTGAAGCGCCGCCAGCTGTACGACCTGTTCGAGCTGTTCGACGTCGACCGATCGGGCGAGATTGACTTCGACGAGTTCTACCTCGTCATCGCCATCCTTGTAGCTGTTAAGGCAAGGATGGCAAGCTGCTCCTGGTAAAATTTGGCGGACGTCGTCTGTGTTACCCTTACCGCTTTTAGTGCGGGATTCAAATAGGCCGGTGAGCTCAAAATTAAGTACAAATTTTACATCTCGCTGGACCTGAACAAACGAACCGATGCTGACCCTGGCCTGCCACCCACCTGCTTTCACAGGACAGCGTGGAGAAAGAGTTCATCTACAGGCACTCGCGAGCCGTGTTCAGCATCATGGACTTCGACATGTCCGGCACGGTCTCGGCTGAGGAGTTTGAGCGCATTGGCTTCATGTTCAACTTCTACAGCACAGCCATCCGTTCGATCTTCAAGGAGTTTGACGTCTCTGGCGACTCTGAATTGGACTTCAAGGAGTTTAAGGTGAAGACTGGACGAGCAATGGAGGTGGCAGGTAAAGAGTTGTAGGGCTCGCTGAAATGGCGACAGAGCCAAGAAAGTTTCCTTGGTGGTTACTCATCAGGAAACGAGGGTAAGATGATCCCATCGAGAGCAGTAAATTCATGTTCCTTGATACAGGTTTATTTTATGGGAAAGCCAGGCACTCAGTGGGATATTTCGCCAACCACCAGCTTCTGGGCTGGGACATTTTTTATCCACCGACATCTGTTCCAAGAATCGATGCTCCAATTTCGACGATTCAACCAACAGTTGTCACCTTGAGGCCCCAGCTATCTCCCGTTTTTCTTCGAGGCCATGGATGACGTTAAAGGTCATGCCAGCGTCCTAAAAGCGACAGATATTTGCTGGCCACTTCAGAAGAATATCCTCGAGGCGAGAACAGCAGGCGCCATCCAAGGTCACGGAATTCAGTTATGGCCTGACATTGAATCTTTGAAATTTGTATGACGAAAAATATCACAAGAAACTAAAGCTGGCATTCGTTTCTCCTTAGCTCAGATAATTTGATCTCTAGAACAATATTTGTCTCAGAAAAGAGGCTAAATGAACTTTGTGCAAAGTTAGCCGCTGACCGACATTGACCTCCCTTGAGGTCACAAGTGACCTGAGCGACCCGACACTTATTCTTTGTCATCCCTGATGAGCATCTTGCAAGCCATGTGAAAATAAAAAGTCGAATTCCAAAAATAGCTGAAAACCTCGTCTACGATTCGGCTTATGACGTTATGACCTGACCTACGCCATGCTTATGACCTGACATATTGCGACCAGGCCAATCAGTTCTCGTCAAAAAGTTGTTCGGGAAGGGATACTGGAAACCAAGGATCTCTGCCATTCGTCGTTCGGAAGTGAACCGGAAAAACCAAAGGCGGGCAAACAAATCCCCTTTCGATGACCCTGGCGCCGCCTCTGCCAACATAATGCGAACATTACAATAAAATTTATTTTTCTAGAGTATATAATGGCTTGTTCAAAAAAATGTTCCTCTCATTTTCCAAGTCCTGTGAACGCTTATGAATTTCCTCAAAATTCTCAACATAGGGGTCGAAAGCAGAGTCCCATAGATCACCTCCCGACTCATACCATCTGCATGAAAATCGGTAAATATACATCGGAGTTGTAACAAGATCCCGTTTCTACCTTTTTGTCATGTATCAATCTTTTCAACGATTCTTAGTATTTTTTTTTGCAAACATGTAGATTGCGTCATGGAGAATCGATTGCCGTTTGTTGCGATCAAATCGGAGTGGTAGTTCTCGAGATTTCGGAGAGAGGGTCGAATAAGCCTTCACCGTACGGGACTGCGTACTAGCGTTATGCAAACGGAAATGGGGTTAATAAGGTGAGGTAGCGTGACCCAGTCATCTCTTGAAAAACCCACAACAGGAACTGACCTAAATTTGAAAACACGATGGCTCAATCGCTATGCCTTCGGCAGTGAAGTTTGAAGGCACATCATGCTTGTTCAGACGGATTTCATGTTTATTGGTACCAGGACCGACATCGGGAAAACGAATAGTTTTCACATCGACATTTCAGGTCCTGCCATGATTCCAAAAAAGTCTTTGAAGGTACTTGGTGCAATCATCGAAGAACGTGTCACCTGGGAAAAGCACATATCCATCATTATTCGGCGTTGACATAACATGTTTATCTCACTATTCAGAACTCGTTTCTACTGCGCTTCTGACGTCATGAAGCTCCTCGTTCACTCCCACGTCTTCCGTCATATCCTTTACTGTGTCAATGTGTGGAGAAAAGCCGCCGGTTCGCCAGCTGAGCAGAGTGCAAAAGACGATAAACTTTGCTGCGAGGTTGGTGACTGTGGCGCTAAGCGGGGAACCACATTACTCCAGCCCTGGAAGCCTTGAGGTGGAGACCTGTGGGGACCTGGTCAGAACGCATAACCTTTTGAAGGTCCAGTGTTTTGCGATCCCCCACGTGCCCGTCCGCCATACCGGCTCAGTTCCCTACGCGTGCCCAGGTCTGCTGCTGCTGCACCCGCGCGGTTGCTGTTGGCACAGATGCCATGCATCTACCTCACGTGCGGCTGGCGACGACCCAGAGGCTCTTCTACCGAGCCGCAGTGGTCTGTTTGACATTGATTGCCTATTCGTGTTCAAAGGCGTACGTTTTATTTCACCCGACAAGTAACTTTGTACCGTCGCTTTTGTAATCTTCACAAGAGGGCAGAATGGCCACTACGTGTTACGTACTACGTGTAACCACTACACCATTAACGCACACACGTTAACATTAACCTTTAACGTTAACACGCGTTAACCATTAACATACACGTTAACCACTACGTGTACGCCTTCATTGCATGCATACGTACATACATAATGTATGATGCAACTGGCAACTGCATAAAAAACAGACTCTCTGCAAATATTTTAACAAATGGACAGGCGTATTTTATTACTGCCTAGACGGGTGGCAATAGGATAAACTCAATAACGCCAACACCAGGCCTCCTCTGATAAGCATACTTAATTCCCATTGTTTGGCCGGCTCTTGGGTCGTGTTACGAGACATCACTTGTGTCGACGATTGGGTTATGCGTGCCGTTGTCGTTCCCCACCGTCCTTTCACGAATGTTTTTGATGAATGTTCCCCAACCGTCGTGAGGTGACGTGAGCAATTTACGTAGCTGGCGAAAGCCATAAAACTCACGGCGATCAAACAGAATAAAAAAATCCGGAACAAACGCTATGGCAAATCTCTCCCAAGCCCGGTTCTACTTCGCTGGTACCTAAAGCTGCGTTTTCCGGCAGACGATGACGTTCTTTCGTGCAGGATGTTGTCGCTTTGATTTTTTCAATTGACTTGCATTGCCCTGAACCAAGTCCACACGAACCAGTGACATGGTAGACCGGCCGGGCAGTCATCAATCATTCTATTTGAAAATTGTTCTATATGCCACGTCGCCGCTTCGTGACGCGTTCCTGCGCGTTTTCAGCTGTTCGCCATGGCCTGCATCGACCAGCAGCGGGCCATTTGGCTGACGGAGCAGCGGAAACTGCTGCAGAGGAACCAGCTCAAGTTCCTGTCCGATAACCGGGACCTGCTGCTGAACTACGTCGGACGGAGCGAATATCGGGTACAGTCTCCACGCGTTTCACGGCGGCCTTTGTAGTCCGTAGCGCGGCGGTGTTCAGGGCTTCGGCTGGCCGAACCTCTCCGTATCCAGCTGTAGCTGAGCATGGTTTTGGGTGCGCGTGTCGTGTTTACGACTGCTCGAAGAAATGTTCGGAAAATGATGTAAACTACGTTTCTTGTGATGGGCTGACGGCCGTGGTCACTGTGTTGCAACACCTGATATTTGTTCCGCCCCTCCAGCTGGCATCCATCACAGAAGATCCAAACGAAAACGCCTGATCGGAATTACTTCAGACTTGCCAGCCTGCAGCACGTGGAGGATGGACAAAGAGTAGCGGCTTCAACGGAAGCCTAAGTTCAGCTGAACTCTGCGGTCACGTGCACCAGTCCGAGCCACAATATTAACATTGCACGTGTCTGTGTAGACCGTCCTTGTGTTAACTGCACACGCCATCTGCTGTCTGCCCACCATGCCATCTACTGTAAGATCATTTCAACAGCACCCGCTAGTCCCCTTGGTCTCTGACGCTGCTTGGTCATGAAAAGCCTCGGGGAATGCAAACGCCTGATAATGTTTTGTGTATCGTGTTGTGAGGGGTATGTGAGTCAGCCAGTCTTTATGTTATCTTTTCACTGGTTGCAGCCATCGCAAAGAAATGCACAAGGTTGCTAAAACAACATTTTGCTCCTCATCATCCATGTTTAAATGTTTGCTCAATGGGAACAAGCTCCCGAATATTACGTTATTTTACAAGTATAACCACATGCTATATACATCTCTAATAAACATTTCACTAACCGCTCGGAATCACATCCGTCAAAGTCCATCTAAAAGCTCCATTTACACTGGGAATGATTCACTGACAGAGCCAACGTGATTCACATACAGCTGGAATTACACGACAAACAAACGTGCACCTATCTATACACCACATTCGTGCAATATATTAACAATCTAATGACTTGCTATCCAATGGCTTATCGACGTTTCAGTACATTTTGCTCAACATATAGCAAATGGCCTTCGCTGTAAACGTAATTTTACCGGCCTGAAAGCATGGTGTGGCAGACATCCTAAACAAGTCATCCTGGTGGTGTGGCCGGACAGGTCACCAATCATCATGGAAGCGCGACGTTCGGTGGCAGCCGGCAAAGACTGTAGTTCACTCGCCGGCCGCGACGCGGCGCCAGCTGCCTCAGTTGTTATCGGCGGTGCTCTTGTTTTCACGCGGGTAGAACTCGGCGATTGTGCTGGCCGGAATACGCTTCAGCATCTCCTTGGGGAAGATCCGCAGCAGCTGCCAGCCGATGTCGAGCGATTCGAACACAGAACGGTTCTCGTAGTTGCCTGGAGGCGAAAAGCATGTGGAAGGGTCACTCAACGACGCACGTCTCAGCCTGCGACAACCGGCATTTCCCGAAATAGTAGACGATGGCCGAAAAGATGCACATCCAGTCTGGACAAAGGTAAAAAGAAAATGCCTGAATCAGGCACTCACCAAATGCTCGTTAAAAAGCCGAAGGCACCAAGCTCCCAATTTAATTTATTTGATTTCATTTGATTCATTTGATTCATTTGAATGATGATTTGAATGATTCGATTCCACACTACCATGCTCGGACGCCGAGAACCTATTACTGTACCGTCACTATTCAAAATGATTTAGAGTAAAATCTTTGCCTGCCGGCGCCCAATCGGCATGTATGCCCGTCGTTCGTCCACAGTGCAACAGTGACAGCCGACGGGCGCCTGGACCCTCACCCTGCGTGATGAAGTGCTTCTCGAACTTGGTCAAGAACTCGAGGTAGAGCAGGTCGTCGGGCGTCAGCGCCTCCTCTCCCACCACGGCCTTCATCGCCTGCACGTCCTTTCCGATGGCGTAGCAGGCGTACTGGAACGGGCGGCACCGCCATCAGCTTCCGGCGCCTCCTCCGGTCCGGCGCCGTGAAATACGACCAATCGGGCCGAACGACGAGGACGCCATAAACCAATGCCCGGGATTTGGCACGAAACCCGGCCCGAATCCGTTCCGCGGGCGTTTACGAGACAAGCCGTTCCATCACGGGCACCTCGGCAGCTCGAAATCGGCAGAAGGCGCGCCGGATGTTTGCGAGCTGTTGAAGAACTTCTGGGTTGATCCGGCCGGTGCGCCCTATCTCTCAATGCGCCTAGAAATCAAAACACTACGAAAGCAGCCCTTCCGGAGCTGGCGAGGCCGCGCAGAAGTTCGGCTGAAGAGGTTCAGTCGAGCTCCTGCAAATTCAGAGGGCCCTAATGCCGCGCAATTATCTGACGACCGTCTCAAAACACTTTGGGCTAAGTGGATAATGGACGCTTTTTAGGTAAAACCCCAAACACTCATGCCGCTTCCTTTAAAAGCACACTGACAAAACGGTCTTTTATCCGTAACAAAAGCAGACTTTAGAAGCATTTTCAGAGATGATCTTTGTGACACAGGCATTCCAGTCACGCACTTCAAATTCATGTTACCCCGATAAGATACCTGGCAGCACATTCACGCCTAGAGATAATCGGTCTCCAGCAACCGATAAAGAGTAAACACCAAATGTGGGAAAACTTGGCTACTTTTCCGACCTCTGTGAAATTCGTGGACGATACGGTTTATCCTGATGCGACAAAACGAGCCAAACTGCTATGTCCACGTCACAGTACGCTAAAACAAAGTACGCCATATGCAAACTATCCCAAAAACAACATCCACTAAAACATATCCTCCCAGCCCTCCCCCCGGAAAAGACTTGCATCTCTGCGCAATTCCGTATCAAGCACGCCCAGGTCTCAGGTACTTCCTATGCATGCTCAGATAGTCCAATGTTGACATGGGCAAAACTCATCCACCTCGTTCGTAGTGAAAATACAAATCAAACCAAGGAACGCCCATCTGACCCTGCCAGGGTCGCTGGTAAGCAGACTCACTCGCTCCTTTAAAACCCTCAGTTGGGTCGAGACTCACCAGATGGTTAAATACTCGCCAGCAGACTACAGACTCACCAGCTGGTTGGAGACTCACCAGCTGACTGAAGATTCACCAGCCGGCGTAAGACTCACCAGCTGATTAGAGACTCACCAGCCGACTGAGACTAACCGGCTGATTTAAGACTCACCAGCTGGTTGGGAACCCACCAACTGGTTGGAGACATCGGCATGATCCTTGCGCGTCATGCCCTCGCCGATGGCCGACTTCATCAGACGGCTGAGTGACGGCAGCACGTTGATGGGCGGGTAAATCTGCCGGTTGTGCAGCTGGCGGTCCACGTAGATCTGGCCTTCGGTGATGTAGCCCGTCAGGTCGGGAATCGGGTGGGTGATGTCTGCCGAGCCGAACCGAAACCATGGTCAGGTCAGCTCACAACAAATTTACGAATTCATTAAGCGTTCAAAGCAGCCAGCTTCCAAAGCCCATGTTCACACATACGTTTCACATATGAATCACGAAACATTTGGTTATATCTCCATCCATCCGGCCACAAACCAAACCGCATGGCTTGCCATCTTACACGCGCTAATTCAGCCAGCATTGTAATCAACAACGCAAACCTCCCCCCAAAACCCTACCACTGACCGTCGTTGGGCATGGTGAGGATGGGGATCTGCGTGATGGAGCCGTTGCGGCCCTCCACGCGGCCGGCGCGCTCGTAGATGGTGGCCAGATCGGTGTACATGTAGCCGGGGAAGCCGCGCCGGCCGGGCACCTCCTCTCGCGCGGCCGACACCTCGCGCAGCGCCTCCGCATAGGACGTCATGTCGGTCAGGATGACCAGCACGTGCTTCTCGCACTGGTAGGCCAGGAATTCGGCCGTGGTGAGCGCCAGCCGCGGCGTGATGATGCGCTCGATGGTCGGGTCGTTGGCCAGGTTAAGGAAGAGGCAGACGTTCTCCATGCTGCCGTTCTCCTGCGGGCGAGGCAGCGGCGGCGGTCAGTGCGAATCGGCCGGACTCACCAGCTCACCAGTGTTACGGCGGCCGATCGAATACACAGTGCGCAGGCGGTCAGTGCGACGGGCAGCACAGAAATCAGAACTAAACCACGGGCGGTCTACAAACAGAGCTACGACGGGCGGTTAGTGCTCGAATACAAACATCGCAGGCGGTGAGCAGATGACGGAGGGAAGTGGTAGTCTGTTGGGCCATACCAAGCTTGTTCACAATGGCTCAACGGACTAGAACTGATCAAACACACACTCCTGCTGGTCAGGACGCACACCGAGAAACAAGACGATAAAAAACAGCAGTGGAGGGTTGAGGGGGGATATTACCTTCGCATGGGATTTCACGGGTCCGCTCGTGACTGACAAACATGTTTAAATAAACGTGCAAAAATGGCATTGCTTTTTATGGACGAACCTTCATGTAATTGCATAGTGGGAACACGTAACTTTAAGCAACGGAATCAAAACCTAACTTAACCTAGGCTCCAATGTCATGCGAACTACCTCTTACGTACCACATTCTGTAACATTAGCTTATGACTGGCAAAATCAGAGGGTGATTTCGGGATCCAGGGAGAACACAACTTCAGTCTCAAAGTGGACCACCGTACCGACCTCGAAGTCCTGTTTGAAGAAACGAGCCGCCTCCATGTTGACACCCATGGCGGCGAACACGATGGCGAAGTTGTCGCTGTGGTCGTCCATGACCGACTTGGTGGGCAGCTTGACCAGACCGCCCTGTCTGCAGATCTGGGCCGCAATCTGACCACAGGCGAGGACGACGTGGGTCAGAGCCTCGCGTAACGCCCCGGTAATCCTTTAGAAGCGCGCGCCATAAACCAAGCACACTGGATGACACATATACGGCGCGCGTGGCAAAAGGAGACGTCAGCTGTCGCAAGAAACAACAACATTATGCACTGGAGCTCCAGGGTCGTGGATCACCTACTATTCGTTAACCTAACCTAACCTAACCTAACCCAACCTTACCTAACCTAACCTAACCTAACCTACTGTGTAAAACAAGAGCGAATAGTAGGTGATCTACGACTTGGAGCTCCAGTGCATAATGTTGTTGTTTCTTGCAACAGCTGACGTCTCCTTTTGCCACGCGCGCCGTATATGTGTCATCCAGTGTGCTTGGTTTATGGCGTGCGCTTCTAAAGGATTGCCAACATGGACAACGTCCAAGGGACTGCCCTCGGGACGGTTTCGACCGTTCTCAACGATTCCCGACACACGGTTCCCAACCCTCAGGTCGGCCTCGCGCTACAGCGCTGGCAGGGTAACGTAGCACGCAGGCACAAGGCGGAACAAACTCCGTCCACTGCTTTGCCAGCACGACGAGCCAGTCACACGCGACGCTTGGAAACGGTACGTCATATCCTGGGCAACTAGAAGCGGCCAATACGTACTCTCAGAGGTTCAATACTCGTACTGGCCCATGCCCTGACTAATCATTACATGACCTTCCAAACCAAGTGCAGGAGTCAAGCCAAACACGATATGCTCCAAACTTCAAACACCACTGAGCATGTGCCTCCGGTACAATTGACGACATCACGAATTTCCAAGTTCTGCAATTGTTTAAACTTGCCCGAACAGCACGACTGCTTTGAACGCAGGTGCGTTTTGAAATTCAAACATATATGAGCAAGCACTTTACACCTGTATTCGATTGTTTAGGACAAAATATGCCGACATTAAACAAAAACACAATTTTTCTCTCAAAGTTCATCAATAAGCTCCATTTTTTGTTTTCCCAAACAATCAGAAGGAAGTACTTTACGAATTCTCCATAAAGTGCGAAAGACTGATTGGATAGGATCGATTTTTGAAATGAGAATGCATCTCGCGAGTAAAATGACTGCAAACAACAATCACACGTTACGTATCGGATTACCCGACTTTACCCTACTTATTAGCTAATAAAAACCGAGCACTGCATATATTTCCTTATCGTGCCAAGGAATGCTTCGACTGGGTTGACTTTTGGAACCAGAACACCTGTCGCGTGTAGAACATGATTGAAAATGATAAATAGAACTTTTATTATCATTTAACCCAGTTTTGCCCCACTCATACTTCAAGCAAAATCATGTATTCCACATATTTCTTTGTGCGACGTAAAAGGATGCTCGGATTGGGTTGATATTTTTGTAAGAACATTAACTGTGACTACAACACGAATGAAAACCATAAATTTCACACTTCTACTCATTTCACCCAGTTTTACCCCACTAGCGTAGTTCACTGTACGCCAATGTCGCAGTCTGCCGCGAGGCCTCACGTCCGTCTCCATGGCAACCGCGATGACTTCCGGGCTGAATCTTATCAGGTGAGGGGGGGGGGGGAGGGATTCCGTCTCCTGAGGTCTTGGAACGTTATCTTATGACTACGTTGGCATATGGCTCAAATGAATCCCTTAGTTGAATTTCAAACTTTAAAATCCTACATCACCGAATAAAGTACAAAGATTTCCCAATGGCTCCGGACGTAAACGGGAGAACGTAATGTTTGTTGAATTGAAGATGGTACACTTGACTTTTTTAACAACAATTTTAGGAATATTCTTCGGATACACGCGACTACTGATGACTTATTTGATGGTCGTATCAACAAATTTGGAGCTCAACATTTTGTAATTTAAAAATTTCAAAACAAACATTTAAAAAAAGAAATCACCAAAATCAACATTTTCAAAACGAAGAGGGTCCCAAAACTCCTGTGTTCGGATTTCAGGTCAAAATTAACGTAAACAATGGTGTAAGCCGGTGATGAATAACAAAAATGGCTAAGACGCAAGGGAGAAAACACGCAGCAAACAGAGAGTCTTTCCTTTCTAAAGCTCTCCAGATGAATTTCGCAGAAAAGTAAAGATTTTATTGTTTAACTGTGTCAGGTGGCATTTACGGAACGATTCCCGGTACAAACTCGAGGATTTATTGGCTCGACCAAAATCCAACCCAAAACAGCGCACCTCTACTTTGAGGCGTTCACAGTCCTCACACCGCGACAATGTCGTAGCATCATAGCCGCAACCAGAAGGATTTCGACACCATTATTATGGCTCGGTGACCTTGAGGCGAGAAGAAGCATGGATCACGGAGGAAGGACGGGAAGAGCGCGAAACAGCCTCCAGCTCCCACTGTGACCGATATGAGAATACCACAGCCGCCCCCGGAGCGCCAGGAGAGTCGATACTGGACTGCGAATAGGCTGGCGGCGGCCTGCCGACAGCGGCTGACCCGACCAGTACCAACAGCGCCGGCCTGACCAGTACCGACAGCGGCCGGTCCGACCAGTGCCGACAGTGACTGTACCGACAGCGGCCGGTCCGACCAGTACCGACAGCGGCCAGTCCGACCAGTACTAACAGCGGCCGGTCCGACCAGTACCGACAGTGATCGGCCTGACCAGCACCGACAGCGGCCGGCCTGACCAGTACCGACAGTCACCGACCTCATTATGCGGCAGGCCAGCAGCCGAGAAGATGGGGATCTTCTGTCCGCGGGCGATCGAGTTCATCACGTCGATGGCCGAGATGCCGGTCTGGATCATCTCCTCCGGGTAGATACGTGACCACGGGTTGATCGGCTGTCCTGAGGTCACAGATGGACGGCAGAGGTTAGTGGACCGCGTGCATCCGAAATGTAGCCGGACACAAGTCAACGGCAATATCGACATAGAGCGTAGCGCTTTTCGAGATACACTCGGACTGCCTGTGAGTGGTCGGCTACCTGAGAAATTTCGGACCGCATGTACACGAAGAATGAAGCTATAAATAGCAGGAGGAGGTAAACAGATCTAACTGAGCTAAATACAACTGTCTGACTCTTTTCACTAATAGTCTAAAAAAGCCTTAGAAGGGATCGAAAGTTCGGGTGCAAGTCGCAACCGCTAAATTTAAGCCCAATACTGTTGTAAGCAAACATCGCCTACAATAACGAATCTCGCGCGCAGACAGACCTAGACCTAGACGCTGAACGCGTGGTACCTACCCTGGATATCCAGGTAATCCTCAGCCAAAACCGGCGGGCCCTTGTCGATGGGCTTGCCGGAGCCGTTGAAGACGCGGCCAAGCATGTCCTCGGAGACGGGCGTGCGCAGGATGTCACCGGTGAACTCGCACACCGTGTTCTTGGCGTCGATGCCGGACGTACCCTCGAACACCTAGCGGCCGATCAGAGCCAAACTGGGAGGCTGGCCGGCGCCGGTTCGAACGGTTCGGACCCCAAAATCCCGCCACTGTCCGAGCAACCGCTCGGAAAAGGAGCCGTGTAGAAGTTAATCGATGAAGGGCAGACCTATGGCCAATTCCAGAAGCAGTCGCAGCGTGCCCACGGTGGCGCTGAGAATCGTCCGTCTGCCGGTGGCAAGGTCAGCGTCCCCCGGGGGGCGACCGGCCGGCGGGCGACACGAGAGGCATTCCGCACAACAGGCGGCTATATGAGGAACTCTTTACCGGCCGGTTTATTTCACCCGTCCGCCGTCGACGGCCGCGATTTACGGCGCATCGGCGGCGGAAATGACGCCTTTAGACCGCCATGAAAATTCATAGCACGGCGCGGGCCCAGCGCTGCAATAGCGCCGACGCAGCCGAGAGGACGGGCGACGGCCGCCGCGGTCTGCCTGGGTCACGGCACCGCCGGCACCAGGCTCACCTGGACGACGGCCTTGGAGCCGCTGACCTCCAGCACCTGGCCCTGCCGGTTGGTGCCGTCGCCGAGCGTCAGGTTCACGATCTCGCCGAACTTGGGGAACTTGACGCCGTCCAGGATCACCAGCGGCCCGTTCACGCCCGATACAGTCTTGTACGCTGAAGCAGAAGGCGCCAGTTAGCCTAGACAGCAGCGCGCGTCGTACAAAGATGTACCAGTCAAAACAATCAGTCATGTGCAAGGGACTGGCAATGATTGGCCAATAAGGACAAGGTCTTTCGTGCTAAAGGAGGAAGTGATAAATTATGTATCATGCCGGCTTGTACCGTGTATTCCACATTGCCCGCGAACCCCCCAAGAGCGGCAGCTTTCCTCCCCTTGTCTGAAGAGCTGGCTGAAACTAGTCCTCGCACATACATTCGTAGGACTGGTAAACACATGCATGATCAGTACGCCAACATACACCTTGGTCAGTTCATATTTCATAAGGAGTTTTACACAATGACCACGAGAGATCAGGAATTACAAGTACCTGACTGGACAGATACGTTGCACAGGAAAAGACTGATCCATGCCAACCACGACGAGCATTGGGAATTGTTCGTCACTCTTAGGAATCGTTTGTCGACTAAAAGGTGTGGCACAATCCGACAGGACATGTAAAAACAAAAGCTTTCTTCCTGCTAACAGAAGGCAAATCCCAGTTAAGACATAGTCCTAGAACAGCAAACGGACGAAAGGCGTCCTGAGCGAAAATCAGTAAACCCCAGCACACAACGTGCCCGCCGACAGTTTCGCGGCAGTAAAATGGGCGACGTACGCTGAGTACTGGACCTCACTGTCCGCTGCCGTTTCAGCATTAATAGTAAAACTACGCGTCCTCAAACATACGACCGACGTTTGCGTAGTTACACAAGCAGCCGGTCGTGCGTTTGGAACAACTGCAGCTTTCTAATCCTCAGCACACTGTGCGTTACCGGGTCGTATTGCGATTACCTTTGTCACGTAGAAATACAACTAACACAAACAGCGTTATCACGAGGAAGAGCTGGTCAAAACACTTCCTTCAAGTACCAAAGAAGCGTAATCAAAAGTCAGCAGTTGCTGGGGATCTCGCCTCTGCAGACCGCACCCTTTCCCATGGACGAGCTAAGGTACGCTCGGAGAATCTTGGGCTATAGTGACCTTTTTACTTTTTGACAAATCTTTTTGCGCCAGCAAATGAAAAAAGCTCTGAGTCTTCCGACATTCAGTCATCCGGTTTCACCGTAAGCCTTCAAAAATGAAAATAAACATCCGTTTTACCCTTATCTAGAATATTCCACAAACAACCAGAGAAGGACGGAGCTAAAATACAACACGGTCTTCATACGTGTAAGGCCGATAAAACCGTCCAGTCCTGCAATGCTGCACCAAAGCAGCTTGCCAGCAGTCAATGCCATACCTGTTTTGCGCTTCAATTGCAGGCACTTGTTAAAACTTCTAGGTTCCCGTTGGCATAATGTCGTCCTGTTAGACGGAATTATTCTAGGGGAAACCACTGAAGGGACTGACATGGACTCTGGGCCTTCAACAGCCCAATTCAACAGATGGCGTAAGTGCAAACAGCATCAGGCGGAATTCCCAGGGGACAAATGCCTACAGATGGGTCAGTTTTTCGCTTCAAACCTCCACTCTGTCGCTAGGCTCACGTTGTCTCCTTAACAGAAACACCCTCGCATGCATGTCCGGAGGTGCTCAGGTAACAAGGCACAAGGCAGCACCTACCTCAGACGCAAATCATTTCAAATAATTGTGCTACAACTATCGCTACTGAAAAGCCATTCTGTTAACTGAAACCTGACGGGTGCAAGTTGTGATCCATCAGCCTTGCTGGTTCATGTAAAATAAATCTACTATGGTTTATTGCCCGCTAACATGACTAACGAGGATAACGTGCGTTCGAGGGAAGCGAATGCGTCCGCTTTCCAAAACGTGGTGCACGCTACCGCACGCAACGTAATTCACGCAAATCCTCACATCCCTCTTGCGTGTCAGCCAGCAGCTACGACAAATTTTGCTGAACGCTGGCACTTCTCATCAATACGCAGGTACCAAACAGCTGTCCCATCCCACAGGGTCAGGACGCACTGCTGACGATGACAGAGTGGGAACATATCTCGATCCATTCCACATCCGACCGCAGTCGTGAGGGCCAGACCATGGACGTGAACCTGAAGCTTAACAGTGAACAGCGCTTTGTCTTCCCGTGTTGACAATTGCCAAGAGAGCATTCTGCACAATTTCCCGGTGTACAACAGCCAAAAAACCCTTGGACCCTGCAACGTGCGGAGCTGAAGAGAACGCCAGGGGTAAGTCGTCACGCGATGTCCGACAACGTCACGCGTTGTGTTATTTAATCACGAAACAATATTTACGGAGCCCGGGTTGGCATCCGAGGCCTCATTACATTAGTAATTCGGAAGCAATCCATACGAGGGGACGTAGCGCGATAACCAAATGCAGAAACACAAATGAACGTGCAATACTGTGGGTTCGTTCTGGAATTCAAAACAACTTTGGACACATTCGAGATGGACCCTGAAAGAAACGTCCATGCGTGGCTCGCAAAGTTTTCCAAAGGGCATTTTCTATAACTATCTACTGGCAACGACCACAGACTGCATCCCCTGCCCCACGCGACCGCTTATAATCTGTTTTGAGTCACCCTAGAAGTTCACGATCATGAAAAATTCGAGCACATCCACGTATCTTTTTTTTGTTTTCGGCACACAAATCCCCTCTGAAGCGCGGGCAATGGTGTGAACAGACCGCAGGAGGGGAGGGGAAGGGCAGGAGGTATCCCTGCAGCCCCGGGCAGCCTGACCCGGCTATTCCCAGCCGCCCAGCCGGCAGCACGAGTTGACTCCAGACGATCCGGCAGAAATAGCAGCCAGTAATGAGCGACTGGCCGACGCCGCGTTAGTGTCGCCCCACTGGCGCCGGTGGGGGCGTCCAGCGACACGTGTACGGCTCGCGGCCATCACGGAGAACACAAAAACGTCCAGTCCGAGACATAACGTAAGAACGATCCACAATGAACTGGGATACAAGGTCTGTGTTGGCAACCATATGTGAGAAGACACCGGTTACCGAGACACGTTTTCATGCCGCACTTGTGTTATTCATAATAACCGGGAAGGTACAACGCCATATCAGCTACTCCAGCCGAAATGGCTTTCACTTTTGCTGTGCAAGAGCAAAGAGCACCACTGTCATGACTGACACTTCTGGTTCAGCCCTCATTCGAATTGATGACAAGATACAGACTGCCTTATCTGCAGGAGTGATGATGATCTACATACCTATATGTGCACGACTGCATAATTTCGTTCACACGTGCAATTTTGCTTTGCGAATTGAACGTGGAGATGTAAATCACTACTCAACATGCCATTACAGAGAAGACAATGTCAGTATCTTTAGTATATATGACAATCAGCATTTGTCCAGATGGGGGGGGGGGGCATCCAGCACCTCATTCCAATTCCCTCTGAGGTTTTGGAATGGCACAGAAAAGCTGTGTGACACTTTGGGTTGCTGAGTTTTATTCAGTACTGGGTGTTTTGAGATATGTCCTAGTCCTTAGTCATGTCAAGGCAAGGATATAAAGTCATTTTCAAAGACAAGTTCAGTGACTTTGTAACTTTTAACTGTTTCTTGAATAGGAGGTCTTGTAGTCTTGAGGTCTTGAACTTGTGTCCAACCTGCCTTAGGTTATTCTTGAAAACTTCATGACCTCTGATGACCATCCAAAGTTCAATTAGGGTCACTGACCTGGTATGGCCTCTCCAGGGACTAGAAACATTTGAAATATGGGAGACACAATGCATTAGATGATGCTTGTCTGTTCTTACATGTTATGAAGGGCTCTGGGAAGGTTGGGGTTAGGGAAGGCATGTTTCCATGCTGATTTGGTCTGATCCAACAACATTTCAAAGTCAAATTCAAATTTAATTTGGATGGAATGATTTCACATGACCTTGGGTCATCATGGACTTATTAAAACACCAATTTGACATTAGGACATGGATACTTGCACACAGTCAAGTTTTGCATAGCCTAACAATTTTGTGTTTCTAGCTTTTACAGTTTCCAGTGCAATGGAAGAGCAGATTTTGCCATTTCCTCTGCCTGTAAAGAATAATTTTTAAAAGACTTCCACTATGTGTGCTTACATAATTTTCTTGCTCAAATTACTAAGCAAGAATGGGCCAAACAACAAAGATGCAATGACATGGACCAACCTGATAAAGCACCAGGATACATGTGACACACAGCTGGCTAACTGCAGCAGCACCCAAAGTTTTCAAATACATTAAACCATAGAAAAATTAAGCACAATTGCTAATCTGTGGTCAATCCAGTAAGGCCCATTTCTCAGCCATCTTTTGGATATGAGTACCAACTGGTAAGAGACATATTCATGTTCATAGGTCTAAATCTAAATACCTGAATATGCACAGCACATATGCCACAAATCTTGTCAATCTTTGTGAAAAACAATAATGTATTAATTACCACTACCTGTCATTCACCTAGGCACCATTTTTGTAGTACAAGTTACAGGCTTGTGCACATTTATGACAAAACCAAGCATAAGTCCCATTAAACAATGGCTTTTAAAATGCTCCAGTACAAAAGAAAAACACCAAAATATGTGACAATTTGGTGTGATATGACTTCAAGATGAATCAATCCATCTTGGAAAAATGTGACCTGCTATATATTTGTAAATAATTGTAATCTGCACAGTTGACATTAATACATGACAAATATAAAAACAGCACATTAAAAACAGTAGTTGACAAAGAACAGCTGCCAGATATACTGGACATGCTAGTTTGGGTTACCAACCATTACAACACCTGAAAAAGTGGACAGCTTTCTTGTCTGTGTGCATAATCAACCTCTGGAAAAAACACCAGTAAATGTAACCAAGCAAGCTCAACAGACTTCCATCTTATATGACATACCTTGGCAGGCATCAGTTTAGAAAAATGTCTAGAGAAATGATGCTGTGTAGGGTGAATTTGGTATGAGCATTGTTTACACCTCTGATGAGCACATTGTTAGAAATGTCACTATTTCTGCACCCTGTTGCACCCATTGGTGCTTCAGCCAATACCCAAACACATTTATTTTCAGTATTCCTGTCATTTTTCATTCCACAAATGACATGCCAGCTTCCATCTCACATTGATATAGATGCATAATAGCCATATATTCATGTGGATGTGCCTGATTTGCTCAATACAACAATAATTCATAAAGGGTTATGGCACTGCACCCCCAGATACCAAAATCTAGCAATAATCTATGGCAAAGGCCATAAAGAAGTCATCTGACAGTGGCCAATGCCCCCCCCCTTGACCACTGATGTTGGATGCTCCAACATCGATAAAAACATAGACACATGTCCAATTCACTCCAATTATAAAATGAACATTTCATGAATTCATCTGGAAACTGGTGTGGCCTTTTGGTGACTGCTGTCGTAAACAAATAAGAATAAAACAAATGTAATAGGAATGCTTACTGAGACGAGGCTGAGAGATGTAGTCCCTGGTTACAGCCATGGTATGTTCAGCCCTTGCTTGGTGACCCGTTAGAGTGCTTGCCATCTTGATGTTTTTGTTGGAGGCGAATCAACACAACTAACTCGAAATACCCGTTTCGAATGAAATTTTGAAACTGCAGGCCAGCTCACAGCACGCAATCTCTCATCCGTTCCACCTTTCCGAATTCGACGGTGCACACAAGTTTGTTGTCAATCAGGTGATTCGCCTACAGCTGCTCAGGGCGTGCTTCTTAGAACAACGTTATTTTGCTGGAAAATTTGTATGTATTTTGCATGCAACATCACATGTTTTATCTCTTCAAAAGAAATTTCATAGCGCAAAACCCTGTTAGTTATTTTTTGTCCAAAGTCCTTACGATAACTATGAAGTACGCCTAAAGTATTACCTTACTATTCCTAAAATGAGAAGACAAAAAACGCCGTGATGTATATCTAAAACTTAAAATTTAGAGCCAACAGGGTTCCTCAACATTATACGCAATCCTGGCCCCTTAAAAGGGCAACTTTACCGGTAAATGTCTAATCATTTACGACGATTATACTCCAATGATTTTTCCAGGTAGATAATCTGGCAGTAATTTGGTAGCTATTCCAACACAGACAGAGACAATTGCAGCACATAGGTTGCAAAATATTCTTCGTTTTTAAGCGTTGTAAAACAATCCGGAATCCGTTGAATGATGTGTCGAATGCTAAAGTAGCATCGAAATTCTTGCACTAATATTGTATCTGAGCTATTCTGATGCTGTAAAGTTCCCCTGCCCTTGTCGTAAAGTTGAAGTTGCAAGTACTCTTTCTGGTACCAATAGACCGAATATAAGTGCGTTATTAATTGGGGATCGACAGCCAGCCAGCCATCATCATTGGCTGGAACTCAAAATACTAGCCGGCTGATCTGTCTACTGGCATCACCATGTGGTTTTTAAGTTGTGTCAGTTGGATTTCATTTATCCTGCAACTGTGCTTTCTCACTGTATCAGTAGGTAAGTGAATGAAACTGGGAGGGAATTGTTCATTCAGGGGCATTTTATTGTTTAATAATGTTTTTCCAAGAGCAACATAAATCTCATAGCATTTGGAGGCTTTTGCATGCACTTATTTCATATATTATTGAGGTGTTTAGATTTCTGTGGGCATTTTGCAAGCATTTTAATGTAGTGAAGCCTTGCACTATGCATGGAATTGTTTGTTTGACACAATTTTATCTAGATTTAGCATCAGCCCTTAAGGCAGTGCTACAGTTGCATGCATGTGCTAGAATTGTTTGTTTGACTCAATTTTCTCTGGATGTAGCATCAGTTCTTAAGCCAGTGCTACATTTGCAAGGCGAATGTGCTCCTGATGCCTGTGGCATTTATTAGAGGAGCAGAAGGAGGGTCTTAAGAAGACTTATTTGAGGATTTGTGACCCACTGGGATTCATATGCATATGTGTTCAGATCTTTTGCCACCATTTGAATTTTGTCAAATGTTAGCACATATACAGGTACAATGTTTTTCATTGTTTTGGGCACATTCACTTTGGACACTTTTTGCAGCATCCACCTGAAATAGCCACAGATGAGTATGCTATACTTAGGGAAAATCACATGTTATCATGAAAAGAGAGGAATTATGAATAAGCTGTTATATGCATGACATCATCACTGGGCTAAGAACAAAAGAAAGACACCTCACAGTTTTATGTGTACAACCAAGAATGCATGTTTTTGATGAAGCACACCAGGACATGGGGCACAGCCACGTAGTCTCAAAGAATGATCAGAGTGGATTCAAAATCAAGTTTAAAAAAGGTAAAATTAGTTCTAAAAGTATATCCACAATAAAAAGAAGGCAGTGAAGGGTGGTATGCTTGCTCTGCCTGTGACCCATTGTGTTCCTAAGGGTTCCATTATTGGACCTGTCTTGTTTATCCCGCTGATGAACTACTTTCCTGGCCTTCTGATACATGGCAGCATTCTCTCATATAGGCAATACTCAGATGTTAAATCATTCCATTTCAGATGATTCAAATCTAGGCCAGCTTAAGTGACATCTTAAACTGTCCATCTTTGAACTTCAGGTCTGGTTTTGGTTTATCTTGCTTAAACTGAACCATGAAAAAGCTGGTTTCATCATATTTTAAAGTTGTCAGAACCCTTGAAAAGTCTTGAAACTTCCTTTGAAATCTATGGCACTTGTGTGAACTCCTTCTCAAGCATTGAAATTCCCATTTTTTGTTCATGGACCAAGCTCTTTCATGGGGAAGTGCATGTCTCTAAGTTCTGATAGAAAAAATTGCAATTAATTTTTTTCCTTCTCTACTATTTTTGGCATCATTTTAGAAGACAAATTCTTACTTTTCCTATCCAGATCTTAGGTCTTTCCTGGCATCACATATTGTCTGTCTATGGGAATGGTGTCATTGGGTGTGAACTAAAGCATGCTGTGAGCTAAAATTTCCACTACTGCATTCATGCACATATTGGCTTAAAACTGGGAGTAACAAAAAAGGAGATACAAAGACAACAGAAGGGGCCTTGGATCTAAAACTGACCTCAGAGACTGTGCAAGACTTCTGGGGACTTCCAGTTACAGTGATCGATAGTTCAGTTGGTCAGAGCACTAGTCCCCACTCTGACATGACGGTTTGCAGCCGTCCCGGCGCCCGCGGGTCGGCTGGCAACTGGCAACTGGCCCTCGGGTCGGCTGGCAACTAGCACGGCGATTACGCTCCAGTGATTTTCGCGGGTAGATACTCTGTCAGTAATGTCAGTAATGTCAGTAATGTCATGGGCACTAGTCATGCTCACTGCCATGTGGTCGTGTTGCACCCTTGACAGCGTCTTTAAGCCTTTGTCCTAACGTCGGTCGTTACCTTTAGTTGCACGATCGGATGTATTGGTGGGAGTCTACGCAACAAGCTCTGTTGAGCACGGGTTGCAATGTGTAACTTCATCGTTACAAACCATTGGGATCAAATTTATAAAAATGATGTGAAAGGCTCCATTGTTGATGTGAGACACCAGCCTCGCCTGACAACGAATGGTCCTTTGAATCACAGAATGAGTTCGTAGAACGGAAATCGCATTCCTGGCAGTTGAAGTGCGGGTAATTTAAGAAATATCTCTGGATTACAAGCAAGGAAACAAGCAATCAAACGGGTTTCTGATTTTCATCGGTATCTTACTGTGTGCACTACCTTCGACGACTCACTCCCCCTGAATGCGAACAGGCGCTCTGAGGTCGTTGCTTTCTCTGGCCGCGAGGACTTCCTGGCTGGTCCGTGGCTTGTAAAGGGCCCATGGTAATCATCACGCTTCATCTGTGCTAGTCTTTGACGAAGCAATGGATGTCATGCTCTGTGCTATAGCTTTTGAACAACAAACACTTGCGAGAGCGCCTTGAAACACGTGGTACCCACGTGAGGTTTTCACAGCTTGATTAATGCTACGGGGGTCGAAAGTGGGCCCTTAGAAAAACGTGTTCGTCCCAGGGGGATTCAAGAGGGAAACATCCTGGAAAGGCTCTACTGGCCTTGACAGGAGCCGTGGGAAAACAGGGACGACACACTTTATAAGATACTTAACACCTTGTACTTCCTTTTCGTGGTGCTGCGGCATACTTTAACTTTAAGACGAGCCAGATTATCTCAGGGCGCGAATGCCTCACTGGATCATGTCGGTTGGGAGAAGGTTGAGCGGAGCAGATGGCGGCTCTGACCACCTTATTTCCCAACTAAGAGCACTCTTGTTCATTGCCCGTGGTAGGTTTACCATCTCTAGTAGGGCTGTTATGCCCAAAGGTTAAACAGATGTTTTGTTAGCGAGAAAATCCACGCACAAACGGTAAGCAGTATGCGGTAAATGATATCTGACATCAAAACTCAATCAAGGCGGGCGATTGCTTAAAAGGGGGTCGAAGTGCTGGAAACACGGGTCTCTTTTGATTAAAAGTTGCGGCGAATCAGATGCGTATTTTGACAAGCGATGAAATAATGGCAGGTTACGGTGTTTCGGGCCCCGTGGTATTCGAGCTGAACAATCATAAACTCTGGACGTTTGTTAGGCCGGCCCCGATCTGTTCCAGTGGCATCCTCTCACATGACACCCCGCGTCATCCCATCTACCGGCCTCTGACCTCATGCGAGGTAACGTGACCTCTCATAGCCACACCTGCACGATAGGATCAACGTGACCTCCGGGGGCGCCACACCTACGCGATAGGACCAACTTGATCTGGGAGGGGGAGTGACACACCCGCACGATAGGACCAACGTGACCTCCGGGGCACGAAAAAGCCGGCCTCTTGTTACCACGGGACTGCGTTCGCCCCTTCACACAACGAACTCGTACCGGGTGGGGGAGGAAGGGGATGGCAGTTCGACGACCACAGAGGCCATAATGCATAACTCGCCGCCAAAAACTTAATTTCTATTCGTTCCGAAGGAACTTAGTGCGGAAGCCTTGAGCGTTAATTCGGTTTCAGGAGATATCATGCGAGCTTTTTTTCTACACCCGCCAGTCACCATGTTTGTGCGGGTGATTTCTTGATTACTACTTTTGAGGAAGGTGGGTGGAGGTACATCTTTGTAATGTAATGGCGTTATGTATAACTATGTGTTCATTACAAGGGGTATGTGTAATATGCTTCCTGCGGTCTGATTTGATCCTGTCATTCCATTTCTGTATCGCCGATTATAACTTCCGCTCTTTCCATAATCCTCCCTCGGCTGTGCAATAACGGTATTCTGCGGATGAAAAAACACCTCGAGTTGCATATCTGGAGTGATGCCGTGATCGCGCGGGGCCCGGGACCGTCACCCGGTCCCGACACGTGACCGAACTCGGCCGGCGCGCTTCTCACTGCCGAAACACGAGGGCGGGCCTGTGGACCCTGCGTCACGTTTCGTCCTCACCATGCCGCCATTTCCGGGTCCTGGTTAACGCAGTCGTGACGTTACGTTACGTTACGTTAGTCGTACGTTAGTCGCACCCTGGCGGACGTTAGGTCTGAATTACTATAAGGTGTCATCGTGATCGTATGCCCCGCGGGAGTGCCTTCGTTGTTGGTGTGGTTGGAAAAGCGATACAGCTTCGTAGCCCATTTGACTACGTGGCTGATATATATATATATATATATATATATATATATATATATATATATATATATGTATATATAATAGTAATACGGCGTCGTAAAGGGACTCCAGAGCTTCTTATATATATATATATATATATATATATATATATATATATATATATATATATATATATATATATGTATATATAATACCATAGTAATACGGCGTCGTAAGGCGACTCCAGAGCTTCTATGTTTTCTGCTCAAATGACCTGGAAGTGGAACAGTCACATTGGCTGGCCCGTGCCTAATTAATTCAACTTGTTTTGTTCTGCAGAAGGCAAGGCAAATTGCTGTTTGCATGCAGAATGTCGGTCGTCTGGACATTACTTTCAGTCCGCGCCGGCAGTGTAACGTTGTTTTTGCCGTCCGAGGTTTAGGTTCGTTAAAGTTGCAATTTGATACCCTTGTGTCACACTGAAATGTGATCCTGTTCCATGTTGTGGCTAAACATGTTTTGATCCCATTCTGCTTTCTGCACAACTTCTCCATTTCATAAAGAGCACGCGCTATTTCCCCTTCCGGTGTTCTTAATCATTTACTTAAGATCGTGTTTTCTATTTCAGCGTCGTGCCTCTACTACATGGCTGAACTGGTGGAAGAGTACTCCGTGGCCGCGGGACGTATCATTCGCTGGAGTATCGCGGTGAGTAGTGGCCAGGATTGGACATTTCAGTCGGAAAAAGTTATTTTTTGCCCCTTGTTGGCTGGACACGACGAAAATTGGAAGAAATATATCGAAGTGAAACGCTTAGCACAACAAAGAATCGCATTAAACAGGCTGGATCTTGCCAGTCAATGAACAACATCATAAGTGAAGGATAAAATTCCTGTGAAATGGTGTTCCCTAAATTAAGTTTAGAATTAAAATGGGAATTTTCCGTTGCGCATTTGCATCCCCAGATATCACAAACAACTCAAGTAATAAGTCATTTTTGGGTTGAATTCTATGCGTGATGTGATGTTGCAAACATTTAAATGACCTTAAGAAACATATGTCTGCCGGTTTATCGCGAACTTCACGAACCTGTTCCAAGCATCAGTAAGAGAACGCCCAGCAAAGATGGCACTCAACTGTTTATGTTGCACTGGCATTGCGACGTTAACAGAAATATTGTTCATATAATTGACGTGGATTCGACATTCCATTCCCATCATCAGTTTGTAGCGCGAAATTCGACTCCAGTCTTATTCAGCGTACTGAAGACCTTGTCACCGTGTGATAACATGTAATCCCGTGCATGAACCTCCTGTGAATCAGTACTGAAGCAATGACGTTTTCGATGACGACGCTTTCGTATGACATTGATCTGGATTCATCGCTTGTTTGAATTATTATGCCATGCGATTAATTACTATCAGTTTGACGACGTGAAAGGTTAGGTGGCCATATCTGTGTTCAGAGTTCCTCGTTGCGCGCGTAACGAAGAGTTTGTATGGTGTTTGCCGATTTTAGATATCTGGAAATTACCTGTTTCTGATTAATTTTACGTATCATGTTTGTATGTGTACATTTTATATATTGATGTGTGTTTTACACTTGATATTTCTGCCATTTTCTGCAACTCGTTACTCAGTCAGCCGGTTGGAACTAGTTGAAACCTGTCGCATAAATTGATTTCAGCTGGCTGCTGGCACTTTGGTCGTGAGTGCCCAAATGGGCCGCTGATATATCGTGTCGTGCGAAAAATCTTGACGCCCGATATTCCGGTAATTGCGTGGGCAGCAAGTGCAGGAGTGCGACGTGCAAAACACTGATGGTGCGTCTGCGTTTTGCGTTGAAGTTTAGCTGCTGGCGCATTGTATTTTGACCCACAGAATGGGGAAGACGGAAACCATTTCCAACGGCAGGCTCCGTATCTCCAGTTACTTGCTGCACGGGCGGTCGGTCGGGATTTCATCACCGCGATGCAGAGGTGTTTCGTTTTATTAAAGCGGGTCGATCCTCCGTATCCTGCTCCTTCCGCCGCTCTATGTGATTCCTGCAACTTTAATACTCGTTCCGCGCATTAAGCACGCAGCACCGGACGGTGTTCCGCTCACATGATTGCGCCCTCTTGGCTCGGCAACGCCAGACCAGCGGTCTCTGGCGGACCGCCTCGCTCCGAACAGCGGTGCTAGCGGCGGAACTCTGAGCTCTGCCGACGTCTCAGGCGCCGCCGCTCCGAACAGCCGAGTAGTCCAATTCCCTGAACTGCCGAGCACCTAGAGCGGCGGTGCAAACCGCAGACGTCGGTGAGCACCTGCCTTAGACACCATGGGCCATTTGCTTAATCAGCAGCAGTTATTCTCGAGCGGAATACGATGCTCGTGCTTACCTTGGCGAGCTGTTGTCCCGTGGTGGCGGAGCTAAGCTTTGTCGAACAATGTCCGGAATGTTTTGCAGTCTCAGTAACCTGTCGTTCATACTCTTAAAAGGAATGTTCTGCCTTGGTCGACTTAACAGACTTGGATGGTCTAAAAAATGTCTTTGATGACGTTCTTGATACCCGTTTTTCTGAAAAATGCCAAGCAGATTTAGGAGATGTACTTAATTTAAAACTATCTTCGGTCGTCGTCCGTCAAGATGTCACAGTACAGACCTATGCCCGCATACGAACGCAAACGTTCGCGTTGGCCTGCGCTCTCTCATGACGTCACGCAGTAGCTGTAAATAGGACATGGTCGAATAGGACAGAAAAAATCGTGGCAATGGACTTCAGTCTTCGTAAGTGTGAAATTTTGAGACAAATGTATATCACAGGTGCGTGCTACAACTTGGCCATCTCATTTCGAAATACATGTTACGACGTAGCGTCCCTGTAATTCCCCATGTCTATGCAATGAAGCGTCTTTGCGTTTTGAAGACATAATTTGATATTCTCCGTTGTTTTACAGTGTTCGTAGTTTCAAAAGCCTAGTTTCTGCATGTCTCGTTTTTAGTTGCGTTTGTAGCCAGTCTCGTGTTGTGCGTCGGTAGTAGAGCTGATGATACGGATTCGCAGGATGTGAATAGGTTCGAATGTTGCCAGTCTTAAAATCCCGAAAACGAGTATTCGAACCCTGAAAATCAGGATGCGAAACAAGAAGTACAGTCGAATCCTGAAAGCTGTTGTTTAAGTATGGAGATAAATGTGTTGAAATATGCTATAGGCTCAGATTTTCCTCAAATAAACGAAATGTAACATATTTATTTCGGTTCTGCATTAGACTGAGTCACCCGTTCTGCGTTTTATTGCATTGTATTAGTTATGACTAATAGAGTATTACTATATGTACATATATATATATATATATATATATATATATATATATGTATATATATATATGTATATATATTAAAACTAATGCATATGCAGTTATTAAAACGTGTTTTCGCGCAGCCCAGCGAGTGGAAGGTGGCCAGTGGGGCCTGTCACCGCCTGATTAAACTTGTACCCATGCATCGAAGCTTTCGTCTGCAAGGATTTCATACTTGGAACGATTAGTACCTTGTTGATAGGTCAGATATCTATATTACGCTGAAACAAGTCCGAAGGAGAAAAGTCGCAGTACCGTGCCTACCTTGTCATATACCCACACCTCATCAAAATTCAGAACTTTGACACCGGGAGAGACTGGTATATGACGAACGCTGTCTCCATTTTTAGCTGAGTTAGAAATGAACGACTGGCAAAAGGATTGTAAACATTCATCCAGAAACCAATGAAATCGGTTTGAAAATGAGGACTACACGACGACAGTAATTTTGAAATTTCAGTGCACAGGTTCCAATCTATTCCAATTTCGAAACCGAATCAAAATCAGAATCCCCACCCTACAATTGGAATCCCAGAATGCATGCGAATCCTCATCTCTAGTCAGTATAGACTTAACCGCCTCCGTTCCGGTGGTGCATGTTGCTTGCAGATGCGAAACGTATAAAGCTGACATCAAGAATATTCGTTAAGGAAAAGGCGTTTCCGATGCTGTTGAACATTTTGCGAAGTTTCACGGCACCATTGCAGTTTTTACCATCGTCGACATAAGTGTCCATGAGCTGGCATCGTTTGCAAGGAAGGACCTCTTCCGGTATCCTGACGTCTCTTGACAACCCCTGTGATCTGGAGATGTCATCCAGAGGGTGCGGCCGGGATCTGTCAGCGCCAGCCTTGTTTGACTCGCTGCCAGACGACGAGCGTCATCGATCAGAGCGGTGCACGCGAAACTGCCTGCGATCGGACGGAATGCACGGCGGTACCTTCGCCAGTAGCTGGGTCTGTAAAACCATTCGTCCGCTGGTGCCTGCTGAATGGCAGACGACTCCGCACGGTTGACAAAATCACAGATGGGCCATTCCACGCCAAACTGTACACAAATTGACCCGACCCATTTCCATTCGGACAAAATTTAGTACGCTGATAGTACCTATCAGAAACTGGCCAGCCATGAATTTTTAGCCATGGGTCACCTCTGAAGTCAGAGTTACAGGTCATCAAAGGTTACCATTTTTGCAGACATTGCGTGATTCTAATACTTATGACTCGGTGGTAGTTTGTCACGGAAAGGTAGGGTTCTCGCCCTTCGAAGGAGAAATTTTCCAGCTTTCATAAATTGCCTCATTTTTGGGACGAACTCGGTATGGTCTTTCACCTGACTAGGTCACATGAAACACTTGTGGTTTAAACCGCATTTGCCCACCGTGATCTTCGCGAAATTGTGGCACGATACTCTCCGACGTGTACGGTAAGTGCGGCAGAAAACATTTTTGATCAAGCTGAATTTTTCAGATATCTTGAATTTTTAGTGTTACCTGGTTCCGCTTAAGAAATATTCACTGAGGCTGTTTGATGAATATTGATTGATCTCATGCCTTTTGTTCGTCCGATGGTTTTACAATGTGGTAAGCACAATGTCTTGCGTGCCTGCTACACACTAGCTTAGTTTTAAATTGGTTGGCACAAAAGGTCAAAGGTCATGACACCCCACCACCAATCGACCCCTTGCCATTCAAATCTGATGTTCTTAGGTCCTTAAGCCAACTGAGATAATCGTAGTCGTGCATCGGGCGTCTGGAAGACCAACCGGGGTCATTGACCGGTTCAACCGGTTGCCGTGGCATTTCATATGTTGATCTCGGACCATTTAGATATTTTTTTGGGCGTTGACTCCGAATTTCACATCTATTTTGGACGCATCCAGTCATTTACGCATATTCCGTGTCATAGATAAAAACCAGCTTTCTGATTTTTTTCTTGACACGTATCTCACTCGTCACTTCTTTCTTCTTTGCGAAGTTGCCATTTCATTTGAAACTATTGCAACATTCAAAGGATGATGTCATCACAAAAAAACGTCAACGTCCTCGAACTGACATGGAATTGTCGATTCGTGCAAACTCCCGTACGTGAACATTATATGTGAAATTCGGAGTCAGTATCCTGAAAAAGCTGTGAATGATGACAGGTCAACAGATTATCCAAGGTCATTCGAGGCCACTGAATTCGGTTGGCCTTCGAAAGGCCCCGGTACTCGACTTAGGTTGCGTTAGTTGGGTTAAAAGCCTACGAACACCCGATAGACTGCAAATATGAAGAACGGGTGTGCCAGATCTGCATGGCAGAGATCAAATGATGGTGAGCGTCATTGCCGGCTTTGACCTTTCGCGTCAAGCAATTGGAAACTAAGCTAATGAGTAGCAGGCACGCAAGACGTTGTGCACACCATGTTGTAGAGTAACTGGGCAGAGGAAAGGCACGAAATCTATCAGTATCAGTCAGACTGCCTCAGGGCATATTTCTCAAGCGCCTCTTGGCAACACCAAATTCAAGATAACTGCGTAAACGTCAATTTTCTCATAATGTTTTTTTTTTTGCCACGCTTATTGTAGCTATTTGGGGACATATTGTTCTACATTTTCGTGAAGATCACGGCGGGTAAACAAACTTGAAATCGCAAATGCTCCATGCGACCTCGTCAGGCCAAAGGTCACACGAGATCACCAAGAAAAGTGAACCTGTTTATGAAAGCTGGAACATTTCTAATTACTAATCGCACCCTCCTGTGACAATGTGTCACCGGTTATAGGTATGTGAATCATGTAATGTGTGTGCAAACCTGTGACCTTCTATACTCTGTAACAATGACCTCAGAGGTCACCCAAGGCGAAACATTTATGGATGACCATTTTTCAATAGGCACTATGAGCGCACCAAAATCTATCAAAATCCAAACGAGAGAGCGTCGCGGACCTGGTCTTGGCGTGTTTGAGGCGCGCAGCGCCGGGTCCAGCAGTCGTCCTGGCGCCTGCACCCGCACCCGCTCCCCATCAGCCGGGCACAACTTTGCGGTAATGGGCTGAGGCGTGGTGAACTTTGCCACCAGGTGCGGCAATTTCCCTGGTGTGCTTGACGTTACTGTCGCCGTGGGTGGCGGCCGAGGCGTCGGTCCGATGCTGGATTTTTCTGCCGCCTCCGGGTGCTGGCGCTCGGCGTTATTAACATTGCCTGGGGACGTCATGCTCGCCGCCATGCGGCCGGCCGAGCAGGCCGTGTTCGCCACCGTCGGGCCGGTCGAAGCGCGCTGCGTCCCGGCGCCGCTGCGGAGTGCCGGGTCCGAGGAGGGTCGGGCGACTGAAGGCTGCCGGGCGGTCGTGTCGGAGCGGCGGCTCCTGTTCGGCTCGCACTGTGTGGTGCCGCTCGATCGTGCAGAATGTCAGGGAACGGGCTCCGCACCGAGTTCGCTTTTCGGGCTGCAGCTGAACTTTGAGCAGTTGAGCCAAGCCCTGGGCTAGAATACGGAGACTTGCTGGCCGTAGACCCAGGAAAGAATTCCGATTTCGGCCATTTCTTAGGTCACTCTGTGCTTGTAAAGGTTTAGGACCTGTTTCGGCTCGGTTGGTTTGGTTGCATCTATTCTAGTTCAAACCTGGCACCCTCCAGCTTTCAGTGCGACCTGTGTGTTTTACATTGAGATGGCTCACCTTGTCCCTCTCACATGATAGACATTGATGGACTTCAAACTGACCTCTCGGGAACTGTTGCTCCCCGCCCGTGTCGCCTGTATCAAAGCCTCCGCCGCCTCTTTCACGGAGGCCTGGCCTGGCGGGGTCGGCAGCCGCCTGCAGTCTTCTCTCCGTCGCCGCTGCGGCGCTCGGCGGTGCTCGGCCTTTTTGTCTGGCCGTCGGAGGGGGGAGGAGGTGGCGCCGGGTCGGCGGCGCTGTTGTGTTCCTCTCGGATCAGACGCCGAGCGGCTCATTAGTGGAGCGGGCCCCCGGCGACGGCGGCGGCGGCCTGCCACGTGCCGGCGTCGCTCGTATTGACGGCGCGGCCGGGGGAAGGCAGGGCACGGACTCGGTCGGGCGGCGCTCACCGCTGTCGGCTGCCGCCGTAACAAATCGCCGTCCGCTCATTTCCTTTGCGACTGCCGCGGCGGCACGCTCACCATCCCAATACGAACCGGTCTCCCAGTCTCCTGGGTGACACTCACTGCTCTCTCTCTCTCTCTCTCTCTCTCTCTCTCTCTCTCTCTCTCTCTCTCCTTCGGCGACGATCGCAGTACCAGCTGCTTGCATTATGTGCTCGCTATCCGGTGTAGTCCTTTGGCGAGTAACACACGAAGCGCCTGTGCCATCGGGCGTGTAGCGCAGAGGTCGTGGGTCTTTGCTGTTTCTCTGACCGGTCCGGCAGAGTGCTGCTGGCCGACGGTGGACTGGGGCGTATTTTCCTCGACCAGGCGGGCCTGTTGTCGCCTCGTCGGTCGTTGGCAGGGCCATCAAAACGGGTGATGGCCGAGCGGCGCGGAAGCAGCCGCCCTCCCGCCTGCCCATCCGGGATGGGGGGCGCAAAGAAATTTAACGCCACGAGGCCTTGTGGTGAAAAGGGCAAAATGTGCGCCTGTTCCTCTAAACAGACGTACGTCTGTCCTCAGGGGGGATATGGTTTACGACATGTGACGAGCATAAGTACTCTTTGTGCTGTCACGAAAGGGTTTGTTCAGCTGGTTGCGAGCATAATGACCGTGATTTCTTGCTTGAAGATGCAGACAGGAAAAAACTTCATTGTTATTTGTTTGTCGTAACATAGACTCCTGCCAGCGTTGCGCATGGAAACTTGTGTATTTCTACGTCCCCCGATCCTGAATAGAGTAACCATGGTCATCTCTCTGCATTGAGGTTTGATTCGTATTTTTTTCCTATTTTCGTTGCTCATAATCGTGTGATGTCCTCAGATGTGATCGTGTGACTTAGTCTGGCATGGTGCTGACCTGTCATTTGCTATAGGCTTTAAGCAGGTGTCACGCCGACATCTAGACGAAAATGACGGACCCGCCACTTGAATTGGCGAACGTAAAACAAACCAAGCAGGTCAGGCATGCGTCTAAATTTCCTAGATCCGTTTCGATTGCCGCGCGACTGTTGCATTCATAGCCTACGTAGCTGGCGGGAACGTCGTAAAGTGGAGGTTGGGCAGGTACCATCATGCAAATTTCTTGGAATATGGTGTGCTTTAAATGATCCCATTTTCTTTGTTCTGTCTTGTTTCTGATGCGACTTGTGTGCGTTCGCTTTTATTTGAGCTTAACACTACATTGACGAGATATACGTCTAAGCACACCTGTACTGACGTCTTGGAGGTTTTTTAATGCGACATTCATCAGAAGTCGGACATTGCTCAGCTTTTTAGAACAGTCTAAAAGTCTGTGATCCGTCGTCCGTCGAGCGGTTTACGTGGCCTGTGATACACCGGACTTTACATAGGAAGACATTGTATCCAAAATTTTTTGGCGGTGGGAGACCGTCTTTTGCGTTTTGTGTCTCAGCGTCGCAGTCACGGTAGCCTGTTTTACTTTTAATACACGGGCTGTGCTCGAATACCGTGACTGTGCTTTGTAAATTTTTAAACCAAGTCCGATGCTCTCGGGTGACAGTGAGGTCGTGCGTACGGTCGGCGTACGTGCTGGTGACATCCAGTCATGAGTGTGGACGATAAGACGTGAGTCGTGCACACGGCACGGCTTGACCATCGTCTGTACGGCCGATGTAAATGCATGCTGGTAATAGTCAGTCATGCGCGGGCACGGTGACAGTCCGGTCATGTATACGGTCGGTGACAATTGCATGCGGAACCCAGCACTCTAGTCGTGCCTGCAGAAACACTCCAGATGTGTGTGCCGACGGCGACATTCCGGTCATATACCTGACGATGGCACTCCTGTCGGTGACAGTCCGGCCATGTACACGGACGGTGACACTCCTGGTGGTGATACGCCGACCGTGTACGTGGACGGTGACACTCCGGCCGATGACACTCTGACCATGTATACGGCTGGTGACTCTTCGATTGGTGACATTTTACTGTATATTGGCCAACGTGTATACTGTATACTGTACGTTATATGTTTACATGCAATATATATATGCACCGACCGTATACATGTCGTCTTGTGTACGGTCGGTGCACTCCGTTCATTGGCACTCCGGACGGTGACGCTGCTTTCGGTGACACGCCGGTCATGTACACGGCCGGTGACACTCCGTTCATTGACATTCCGGACGGTGACACTGCTGTCAGCGACACGGCAGTCATGCACACGGCCGGTGACACCCCGGTCGCCGGAGACGGGGTAACGAGCAGCGCCGTTGGCCGCCCGATCGATGAGCATTAGCCGCCGCCGAGCCGGGCCGGGCGCGCGTAGGCGGGCGTCACACCGCCGACGTCCCCGGCACGGGCCGCGCCGCCGCCGCGCGGGTCTGCGCCGACCTGTCCCGGACCGGGTCGGAGTCCGGCTCCTCCGCGTGCCTGGGTCTGGTCCGCCGGCCGGTGTTCGGGGCGGCCGGCGCTAGCTCGAGCGACCGAGCCGTCGGCGGCCGCCGTCCGGTGCGTCGGGATCAGCTGACTGCCGCGCCGCCCCGTCGGAGGGCCAGACCCGAACACCAAACCCGCCTCCGTACGGGACGGCTGCGGTGGTGTGGATTAGCATGCATTGCTCTGCATGTGCTGTGCTGCATGTGCTGCATTGGACCCCATGCGCTCATGACATGACCTTGGGCTCATGAACTCTACGTCGGCCCATCCATCTTTAAGATAGATGTCCATAGCACTGGATTAAGTCGGGTGTTCAGATATTATGAAGCTTTCCATCACCGCCCGCCACTTGCGCGGCTGAGGCGTCTCAGGAGAGATGGTCTTACCAACGAAAGTCCCTTTGATAAATCGCTGCATTATTTTTGTTCAACCGTTGGGTCTCGAAATTGTGTTTGCTTTCTTTAAAGACGGACTTCCATATGTCTGGAGACTAAGCCACCTTTTCTTCGGTCACTGGGTAGAATGAATGACCGTCGGTCATACATGCACTTTCTGATCGCTGTCCGATGTGACCCAATGCTTGTAGTCACTTTTAAGTATAATGTCATGTGGTTTCTGCTGTTGACCTGGTCGTTGCGTGAGAAATAATCAGATCTTGTTTCAAGATAATTTCTGTAAGCAAGATACAAGGGATACGTGGAATTGTCCGAAATGTATTCCAAACTATCCATTTAGATCCCAGGCTGTTCATATTCTTTCCACTCCATTGTCATGTCGTGAAGACATCTTGACTCAGTCGAAAATGGACCTCATAGTTTCCAGGTCTTTTCGGTGTTGAACAGAAATATCCTTTGTTCGCTGCCCAAGTGTCAATGAAGGAATGGTTGTCTAGATGTAAGGGACTGATTGTAGAGCGAGTTAACATGCATTGGGCGCCTCCTGAGCTCCGGCGCCAGATCTTGGTAACGTTGATGGTAAGTTCTGGAGTAATGCGGTGCGTGGTAGCGTTTGTGCGGCGTTCCCGGGGTTGTGCCGGCGCCGCTGCAAATGTAGCGGGATGAATGCGGCGCCATTCTGCAGCACGGCGGCGGCGTGCAGTGTTCGCGCGGCGCGCGGGGCACGTCGCATAACGTGCCAATCCAGTGTAGAGAGTGCGCACATGTGTGTGAGGCTGGCCAGTTTCGGTCATGCCATCAGAGCCGGAGTGACGTAGGTGAGTGAGTTTTAGATGGAAGTTGTGGCTGGTTCAGCCGGGACCGAGGGGTGGCCGAAATCAGCACATCAGTGTGACTCTTCGTGCCCTCGGACTGCGCGCCAGTCTTGGTATCGCACCGTTTTAATTTCGAATGAATCGCCGTTTGGCGGAAAATTTCACCGTTCTTAGATTCAACACGGCTGAACAGTGTGCTGACCTGAAATTGCATTGGCAGTTGAAATAATTAGTAAAATTATATGAGCTGTTACAAGTCGGCAATCGTGTGTTTTGCTTAGGTCGGCACTTGTCCCTTTTTCCTCCTCCCCCCCATCACTCCTGAATTCCCCTTTTCTTCCACCGGCAGTTGTCACCCGTCTACAGTAGTGCCACCCTTCCCTCATTCTTATCTCCATCTGCGTGCGCCTTTGTCGCCTGTCACGCAGCACAATTACAGTGTTACAATGTTCGGGATAAATATGACCCGTGTGAACATTACATGCCCTTTGGATACATTGGTACAACATTGTATTTGTATCTGTATAAAGACTATTGATGTGAAGGAAACTAAAGTGGCTCAGATCCGCAGAGAAGTTGCCATTCGGGGAGACTGGGTTACTTGACGGCATCTTGGACTACCCGTCACTTTCATACCACATCTCTACTGGACGAGTTAAAGAAAAGAAAGAGTCAAGACTTGGGGAAACGGTTGACCCGTGCGGAACAAGGGAGGGAACCAAGAACCGTATTTGCTCAGGAGCCGTCCGTGCGGCGGCACGGACGGCTCACTGGGCCAGGAGCGCCCGTGCCCACCTGTAACGTGTGCGACTCTCCGAGCTTCGCCATGGCTGCCTGGCTGTGGCCGCGCTCGCTCCTTGTTCTGCCGATCGGTGACGTCCACTGCCTCCCTCCGAGGTGTAGGAGTATCTCCCGCCGCCGCCTCCCCCTCCTTAAATAGCTGGCCACTCCTCTTTCGTGGACTGATTTTCGGAACCTCCGGCTCCCCACCGGACTGCAATAATTATTTTCTAATATCGGCCACATTCACTGATTGACGCATCCTTGTGCGCTTGCCACCCCTTCTTGGGCGCGTCTCTGGTTTCGAAGAAGGCTTTGCTCCAATTATTTCAGTTTGAAAGCGTGTTGATATTGATCCAATTGGAAGCTGCTCTCCCTCGGCCTCGCACCGACCTGGAATTTATCGCGGCGATCTGTCCGGTGATTTGATCCGGGAAGCGGTGTCGCCTGCCGCCCCGTCAGCGGGGCTGTCCCTAGGGATTTCCCCTGGAATGGCCACGGCCGGCGGTTCGCGGCGATCTAATGTTGCGTTGCTAGAGTGGTCTTGCGGTGGTCGGTACACGTTTCTCTTCTGATGCTGGCCCGCATGGGTGACCTGTTCGGGAATTTGTCGTTCCATGACATAACCCATGAATTTACGCACTGAGCTCCTGCGCGAATATTTAATCCAGAAATGCGACTTCTGGCAGTAGGCGGTTTTATAATTGGCCAGTCGTGGTGGCTGATTGACTACTTGTTATAGCTTGGACGTCCGTGTGTAGGCGGTGACCGTTTTGACCTGGACTTCCGATGCGCAGCACGAGCCCGCTCGTCCTGTAACGCACATTGTTGCCCGTTTTGGACGTCGCGCCACTTTGTCCTGCTGCCCGTGGGATCCTGCTTTTGTCCTTTATAGAGAAGCGGCGCCCAATGAAAGCATTGTGGAGCCAGTGATGTCCGTCCGACTCCCCGCCGCCAAATGATGTTTTCGGCGGTTCGCCGCTGGCGTTAGGTCACGCCACACGGCCACGGGTGGACTGCTGGGAGGGGGCACGACCCCGCACCCTGGTCTCATTCGCGCTGACAACCGCCCGGAACTGAAACTCCCGAACCGACCAATATGGAGGCTTTTTTGTCTCTTTGAAAGCAGTGAACTACTCCAGCACTATGCGACGCCATAACGTTTTATGAATTTAGATATTCAGTAATATATAATGATACATATTATATGGTAATAAATTATATCAGTATGACCTATTGCGACCGGAGGACAGGATCTGACTAGCGCCATATCGTGTAAAAATGTGAATTGTGGTAAAACGTTCATCTGATTCTGATCTTGCTAATCCCAGCCATTCTTGCATTGTTAATGCGCTTCTAAGTGGTGCACATGTTATCGTCCATCTTGAGGCCTTTGGCTGTCCTGTGACATCTAATTGTGGACCGTAGTATCGGTAAATGATTCTTCTTCGGAACCGCGGGGCGATGGGCTATCGACTGCCTTTTGAACCAGTGAAATCGTCCATAGGTTCTCGAGATAGACGGCGGGCAACAAATGCCCGTCCGCTATAGATGGCGATGACCCCTCACCCGACGTCGGGTTAAAACCGCGCCACCTTTGGACGGTTTTGGCGCGCCGCCACCTGACGTCCCCCAATAGCGGAAAGCGGCGTGTTGTGTCGGGCCGGAATGTAACAGGGCGTCGTCGGCACTCAGCGCCTGCCGCGAGCGGCCGCACGCCCATTCATCCAGCCGCGTTTGTGTCGGGCTAAGTTTAGTCGCGGGGCTCCCCCTCGCCGCCCGGCGTCGGGCTGTCGGCTTTGTCCGAAAGCGCCCGAGCTCGCGCTTTTCGCACGCCCCTGCCTGTTTCGGCGCCATTGACGAGCCGGCGTGCCGCCTTTGCCGATGGACGGGTGGCCAGTTCGCCGTCAGCTGTCCATGACGTCGATGACGTGGGACTCGCAGGGATCGGGTCAGTGCCCCTACCGCTCCTGCCCGCCCCTCCGGGTCGTTTGTACCGGCGCAACGGGTCGCCGTTGCCGACGGACGACGTTGCGCGCTGGCAGATCAACGGGGACCGCGGTCAGCGCCAACGCATTCCCTTGCGGAAATTTGTTCTTTATCTGTTCGAGGTTCTTTGTGCCTTCTCGTCTGATTCCCTGACAAGGATGGAGCGAAATCAGCGTGTTGCCTCTTCCGCAAAGAGTAAAATCGTATTGTAAGTTTGTGTCTGTCTTTTGTAGGTGACCCCATTGGTGAAGTCAAACGAGATTCTGTTATGGCAAATGGAAAACCTAGAGTCTGTGGTAGAAAGCCGTTCAAACGGTATCTGCATGAAACTGTTCGTGCAGAATATCATGATCATGTAAACCAGTAGAGTCCTGCGGCGTGGGACTGGTCGGGAATTGCCGGGACTATGTGGAAAATAAAACCACCCTAAGATAACCACAGTGGTGTTGTTCTCGCCTGGTTTTTGGTTCCTTGTGTCGCGATCAAACAAATTTTCGTCCTGCATCTTCCCGGATCCAGACCATGCGTCCATTCCAAGTCCCCATTCCAAGTGCGGAATATTAATCGGATTTTGGCCACTGTTTTGCCGGTTGTTTTGTTGTATCTGTGTAATTACAGCTTGATTTTGAAAATTCATTCCCTATAATCCCCGTCCAAATACAGGGACCCTGTTTTCCGACATGTTACCTCCTGGCTTACCGACGAAAATGGGGCCATGACCCGGATGGCCCTTCACTCAGTTCGCCACTACTCGTATGTAAATTAATGTTTGCCTTCCCCCCGAAAAATAGTATTCCCCCCGAAAAAAACGATCGTAACAATCATTTACCATATAATTATATGCGCCCAACCTGCCACATCATTTCATGGGAAATGTTTGAATCGCATGCAAAAAGCATTCAAGCAAGCAAGTCGGCATCCGCGGACTGGCACCCCTGTACGTTTGCGCTCGGTTTCTCGCTTTGTTTGCTTCTTCACTCCGCCAGACACATGCATTAGGCCACGTCTGGTTCATTCGCGTCGCCCTTCAGGAACTGTCATCTTAATAGGTTTAAATCGGTACGTGTAGAACCACAGATTTGTTTTAAACCCGTTTTTCACACCATTCGTGGCCTTTTCCTACCCGCCGTTTATGATCAGGTGACCAGAAGTGGTGTTCCCACCCAATCCTCAACGCAAAGAACCGTATCTTTGTTCCCAACGCACACTATAAACCAGAATGGTGCTTGATTCCTCTTCGCGGGAAATCGATTCTGATTCTGATTCAGGGCGGTTCCCAAAACTAAATCGATTCCGATTTCGACTCAAAATGAAATGGGCTGATTCCGAAACTGATTACATTAAAATCCATCGGATTGGTTAAGCCATTGGAATGGATTTCAGTTCTCACTCTGTAGACCACAGTGTGGCTCAACTCTGACTCCGACCCCGTCACTGGTAAATGGAATCGATTCCGATTCTGAGTGGTCGGAACGGAATCCATTTCGCAATCGATTCTGGGACCTAAGGAAGATTTGGCACGAATTTTTTGCGGAGGCTGCGTTTATCTTTGTTTTCTGTGTTCGGAACATCAGGACAATACCTCGTGCGGTTCCGAAGGTGTGCCGGGAAAGAACACGGCCTCTGAGATTCGGGTCCTTTGATCCCTAAGCCTGGGGTCACCTTGAGCCCGTGCAGGCGAAGGCCACGCGGCGGTGTCACACGCTCCTCTCGCTTCCTGTTCACTGCGGACGGGTTTGCTATTTTCGGTGGATCGCCCTGTAGCAAGTTCCGCCCACCCGGAAATGGTTCCGCAGACCGATGCATTTTACATGAAAGGATAGAGCCCAACAGAAATTGAATTGCCTATCAGCGGAACATAATGCACCCTTCCGTGGTCGCATGGTGAACTAGGGCACGACGTTGTAAGAACTTGCGGCAACGTCTTTTTTGTACACATTGTTGAAGGTTGAAGGATTTGGCAGAAGGCACCTTGGGCTTTTCGTTGTCATCGTCTGGATGAAGCGTTAAAATGTGTTGAGATTATGAAGACCCTTAGAAAATGAAGATTTTAGTGGCACCGTTTCTAAAACTGAACGTTTTATGATGATTGGCACATGAAATCGCCGGTACCTTCGTTTTATCCCAGATTAAATGTTAGACCTTTTTAGGTTGCTTTGTGTATGCGTATTTTTCCCGGAGGAACTTGTTTTAAAAAAACTTTGTTCTTTGTACCGAACAATGTGCCGCTAGCAATCATACACCAGTAAGCAAGGAGCGAATTGCACTGATCACGAATTTTTCATGCCCAAAAATTATGCCATTAATCGTGTCAGGCTAAGACTTCGACGTAGACGCAGAGTGCAGTGCAATGCATCAACCGAACGTCATACGTGAATATTATGGGGTAGTTTGATCCCTAACGCTGAGCTGGTGGCAGCAGTTGAACTTTTATCGTTGCAACAACGGACATTGTTACCCTTGCGTGAAGTCGTTCTTGTTGTTCTGATGCAGTGAATGGTGGCACAGTTTCTGAAAGCTGGGCTGGGAGGTAACCGGACCAGGATTCGTAAGCCAGCGGCTCGTGAAGGAAAATGTTCGTAACCAAAGGTCCATAAACGCAAGGCGTGTGTCGCAAAAGATTCGGATCGGAAAAGGCTCGCATTGGTGAAGCTTGGTGACGAAAAAGGTTTGTTCTACAAAAATCTGTTATGAGAAAGGTTCGCATGTGAACGGTTCGCAAGGGAAAAGGTTCGTACAGAAAGTTCATAACCAAAGGCTCCTAAACATAAGGCTTGTGTCGGAAAAGGCTGTTATCGGAAAAGCTTCGTATCGGACGAGATGCATAACGAGAGGTTCGTATTAAAAAAGGTTCGTGACCTAAAAGGTTTGTGACGTAAAACAGACGGGTCCCATTCACCCTAGCGCCGCGCAGAACCGTGGTCAGTGGCAGGTATAGCCCGTTTTGGGATGCGCCGAATGTGGACGTATTCGGTACTGCACAGGATAAACTCTTACGTTTTGACACAGCACTGCAGTTATGTATTAATATATTGCAATTATGTCGCAATATATTGCAATAATTGCAGTTATGCAATTGGACGCATAATTGCCACATGCCGCACTGCCGCTGGCTTTGTGCTGGTCCTCTGAGGAGCGTAAAATGAGAAAAACAATTACGCATGGCATGTGTATATGCACCGTGCAGTGAAGAATCTGACTTGGAGGCCTTCAAACAAAGATCTAGGACTGGAAAACAGAGAGTATTGCGCTTTAGCATGGGCATTTTGTTCATTCCGCGTGAGCTGACCGCATCCATTGGAGAGGGTTTGACCAGAAACGCTCAGTTTGGAATGTGCAGGTGGGTTGTGGCAGATAGATTGGCTGGAGAACGGGAAGCTTTCAGCCATCCCCGCCGTGTTTATGGATGAATACATTGGGACGCGATTACCGCTTGACTGTGAATGATCTCGGTAATGCCGCTGTATTCGGCGATGGCCGGGGAGCAGCTATTCACGGACGCGGACCATCCGTCAGAGGACGGGGCGCGCGCCGAGGCCGCGGGAGACTCGCCATTACCTCCCGGCCCGGCGGCCGTCTCCCGCGGCGCGCCGCGCCTCGCCTCGCCTGCCGCCCCGGCGACGTCGAATGGGCCGTCATTTTTCCCGGCGGCCGCGCTCGTCTCGACTCATTGGGCAAACGACGTTACCGGACGCCGTCTATCCATTCCACTTTGGCCGCGCTGTTTTGCGCCGCCGTCCGGAGGCAGCCGGATCTCGGGCAGCGCGGCGCGTGGCTTTCAGCGGTAACTGGCCGCCGGGCTCCGGCCGAGCGTTAGACACCGCTGTCACGGCGACCGTCAGCCCCCGCCAGGGAGCTCTCTGCGGCCGGAGTGAATTCCGGGTCTGCCCTCAGGGCGTTCGGCTGTCCGGCGCGCGCGACGGCCGGCCTTACGGCCAGGTGATGTCACAGCCCGGCGCGCGGCACGCGGGACGTCCGGCTCGCCAGCAGCGGCCCGGGCGTCGCCGCTGAAGTGGCAGGTGCTAATGGGTTTCACTTGTCTTTTCTGTCCAGAATCACTGGATAGGCTGTCCGCTGTCAGTACACGTCCTAACTCGTGTTAATTCTCTTGTTCCATCATGTTGTATCCTGTTCCTATTACAGCTACCTTCGGAACCACCCACGGAGGATGCCATACTTCACGCTGTGCGGTGTGCGAGAGCTATCGATGACGGCTTTGTCGCCTCCCTAACCTATATCGACCTGTTGCGTCCCTCCATCGAAGGTAGAGTGTTTGGTAGTGTGGACCGCCGGACACTGAACGAAGCGTGAATGGTACGGAATCTTTCATGCTTCACAAATGTATTTACATCTCTGCGGGGAAAGGCTTACAAACAGTGCGACCAGTGTAAGTAAAAATCGTGTAGTTAAAGCCAACCTGCCTTGTCAGTACATTTCGGTGCTAAGTCCACCGCACAAAGCTCGAACCAGCGGCCCGCATCGCGGCCGAGAGGTCACCGAAAGAAAATGGAGGCACACAGCGACGGCCTTTAGTGCGCGTGCCGTCAGTGGAGTCTCCCCATTGCGATTTCGCGTCCACCGCAGTGGCCGCAGCCAGGCCGTCCGGATATCACCACTGCCTTGCCTGCGGCCTACAGTGCCCCGCAGCGCTCCGTCGTCGGCCCTATTAGATTCATGATTTTTATCACTGATCTCTCTCTTTCTCCCACGGAGCGTCTCCTTTGCTACGCTGACAATGCGTAGATTGTCCTCGGCGCTGCCCCTGACTGTTTGGGCCTTTACAGCTTAAAGGTTCGGGTTGTGGAGGCCCTGTAGCGTTTTCAGGGCTGTTTCAGTTTGAAAAGTTAAAAAATAAACCCCGGAAAGGCATTTTTGCGCTGAAGCATCTGTAAAGACATGAGAACTTCATATAATCAGTCCGTAAGTTCAGATGACAGTTTGTGGCATCGTCATCCAAACAACAACGTCCGGGATGGGACTTGATGTCCTCGACCCGTTGACCTGATACTCCTACATGTCCCGGCCGGTGCAGCGCCGTTACTCTGTGTGTCCTTTTTCAGGACTTTAGAAAGGTGAACAACAACAACAACATCAACAGGTGAACAAGCCAGTCATTCTACTAAAGGTTTCTAATAGTCCGTTTCAAGTTTCAAGAGACATTGATGTTGAAAAGTTTCAAACGAGAGAGAGAGAGAGAAAGGAGAGAGAGAGAGAGAGAGAATTTGTCTTTGCTTTTGAGCACTATTTACAGACGCTTCGTCCAAGTAAAAGATCAGCTCACAGGATGATCAGCGTGCGATTTCAGGAGATCCCGAGGAATTAGTGCTTTTTTCCCAAATCGCTGCCAGCGAGTGACATCATGATATTGAACGAAACGCGAGGAACTTCAGGAAGCCCCAAGCCGCTTTTCTACACATCGTGTCGTGGTTTTCAACGTGCAGTGACACGTTGCGGAAACCTTATGGAATTTGTCATAGGTAAGCACTATCCGGGCTGCATTGTTCAGACACACCTTGATCTTCTTCAGAACTGTGGTGTTATACAGATGCCACAGGGTAGCGCAATGTACAGTGGAACGATCAGTCTCAGACAGATCCTTTTTGACGGAACAGAAGCACATGAAAATCTTGTGGATAATAGAGGTCGTCCGGCAGCATAACAGACGATGTTGCTGTCGAATCTGAGAGTTGTCACATGACGAATCACATAGAGAGAAGCCGGCGTAATTATATTTGTTTACATAGATAAACTGTACATCACCCTGAATTGTGGGAACACCATATTGTTCAGCAGCTTGGGTCGCGTAACCATGCGCGTAGTCTTCTTTGTGTTGTGCATTTCATCGTCCTCTTCGGCACATTTCTGGCATGTATTCAGCAAAGTTTGCAAATCGAAAAGTGGCGGTAACAGGAGAACCATGTCGTCGGCACACGTAGTATGATTTTGCTGCCTAGATGGAAGCAACCCACACTATTGGTAATAAGAGCGGAACACAAGGTATCAGTGAAAACATTAAATAAGAACGGCAGTAATATTTCACCTTGGCGAGCACCATTTGATACGGTAAAACTATCAATGGCAAATTTGCCCCATGAATATGAAAGACCTGAGAACTATACCACAAGGTAAGTATCCTAACCATATTTGCAGTCATACCCTTTCCGAGTAGTTGATCAAAATGTTTGCAGTGGTTAACTAGAACACAGGTGCGTAACGCACAAGTAACTAGCAAATTTAAAGTGTTCTGCATTTAATCCATCTTACCCACTAGCTTGGCCTGACGTTAGGTCACGTGGTGAGTCCTAAATCTCATGAACATGCGCATTGATCGAGGCATCCGAATTTTCATTTAGCCTCGATATGGCGGAGCTCTTAAGACGCTGTTCGGAGATCGAGTTCAGGGTGTCCAAGAAATGATCTTTGCACATGCGTCCTATGTTCTGAGGCCCGCTGACACCGCCGATTGTAGACGCCAGAGCTATTAGTTTTCTGGCTTCTTTCCAAAGAGAAGCAGCATCGCGAGGATTACTCGATAACTTGGCAGCCAACGATTAGGCCAGAGGTCCTTCTCATTTTCAGACCACCATCGCAGTGCGTATTTAAAGCGAGAGAGGGCCAGACGTAACGGACCATAAATATGCTCACTGTATACATTCGATCAGTCAACAACCTTCATTATACCAGGAGACACTGTGTTGTTATATAAATGTTACGAATCAAAAAAATATATTGGACTCAGCGTTTCGAGCAGGGGCCATGATCAGTCCTGACGATGGCCCCTGGCCGAAACGTTGAGTTCAATATATTTTTTATTTGTAACCGATTCATATAACGATACAGTGTCTCCTGGTATACTGAAGGTCGTCAGTTAACTGAATGCATGTTGTCTAAAAGCGAGGAGTACGTAAGAGCCATTCTTCAGTATATTGAACTATAAATATAGCCATACTTAAGCGTCCCATCATTGGGCCATACCTGGTAAATGTCACCCAAGGTGACATGTATTTTTTTCACAAATTTGTCCCAACCTGGAATATGTTTACCTGCATCCGCCCACATTTTGCGGAATACTAGGCCGAGAAGACTTAACTAAGCAGCACATGATATCAGTGTAGTACTTATCAATAGAATCTGGATGTTTTTCTGTATGCTTTAAAGGAAACTGTTCGTAGCTGTACGGGCCTCTATATTTTTGAACCCATAGCAGAAGGGTCTGTGCGTAGAGTGGGTGCTGGTGTAGTCGATTAGGTTGGCGGTTGTGTGCGAAATATAAGTTTTGGACTTCGAAGGTTTTTTTGGTGCACTCGCGAGAAAGATTGGCGCGAACGAGTTTGCCATTAGTTCAGCTATCACGCAGGCAGTTAGAAATCTGCTACATCGGTCCTGGTTTCTGTCTTCAGGATCCGGCCTCACTTTAATTTTGAAGTGTTGAAACTGCTTGTCAAATTGCACTTCTTTTTTCCCCATTTTATATACTGTATGTCCGTGTAGGATGAGGTCTCGGGATATCACCTGGCTCGAGTGCAGCGGGTTATAGGCATTGCTGCGAGGCTGGTTATCGGCATTCGGCGGTGCGACCGCGTGAGCACGTGGTTCCTGTTCATTGCGCTCAGGGCGCCGTGCGCTCTGGGTTCAAGCATTGCGCTTCGCTCGCTGTTGGCCACCCGAGGGAACGTGTCGCGGCGCCGCACCAGGGCCGTGGACCGGGGCGGGGAACGTTGATCCTGCCCCGGGTGTGTATTGCTGCCACGAGAAGACAGTGCTTGTACGGGGGCGCCCGCGCGCGGAACAGTCTGGACCGTGAAGCGTGGGAGGCGATCCCCATCCGGGCATTTTTGTGACGCAGAGGTTGTTTTTATGTTTTGTCTTTGTATGTGTTTCCCGATTTTCTTCGGGACGTCGATTTACTGTAATGTGACTTGCACTGTGACAGACATTCGAACAGACACATGAGTCCACATGCGTTTTGAAAAGGGGTGATTGAAAAATATCGGACTAGTTCATGGAAGGGCTTGATAACTCTGTGACTTAAATCCGATATGCGGTTTTGACGCACGAGTTGTGCCGCCATATTCGCGTATATTTTAGGACAGCATGCGGCACCAGTATATTATATCTTTACGACAGCATGCAGCACGTTTGGAGTACCTTGAATGCCAAGTGGACGGCTATGTAAGTCCTGTTTGATCCATTGTGGGATCAACAACTGGCTTGGTTGCTGTCATTGGTGACCCCTTTTCGTGACTCTAGCTTCTCTTGACGAACAAAAAATTACTTGTGTAATGAAGTTGTGTCCGTATTTTTGTTTTATCAGACCTCAAATTGACATTTTGATATTTGACCCGACCTGTGGGGCGTCTTGTTACTTGAGGTCAATAAATGATTTCGGTAACGAGTTTATCGGATGCTGTCTGAACGGCTGAGGTCCGTCCAGGGGCCGTTGCTGTGGATGTATGGAGCGAAAGAGGCCTGCCGTCACTCGAAGGCGGTGTAACACCCAGCCAGAGAAATCGCAGCAGTGCCCCGTGTGCCGGACCAGTCACGGCTTGGCTGAGTGCGCGGCCCGACATCACCGCGGACGGGGCCGGCGGTGATGTCGGCACGTCCTCGGCCTCTCCGGCGCGATCCGTGCGCCCGCCCGTGACGCGGTCCGTGACGGCCCGCTCAGGCCGTCCAGTCAGAGGCTGCACTGTGACGGGCGGGCGCGGGGCTCTGCGGGCCTGGCGTCGGCTGGCCCGCGGCGCCGCCGGCCGCGGGGGCGGGCGGTGGCGCGTTATCGAGCGGGCTGCTGTTTGCCGCGCGCCGACAGGGCGTGCGAATTTTCCCTCTCGGCCGCCGCCGCCGCGCCGAATCCGGCCGGCCGTGTTTGATTATCATTGGCAGCCGTTTAGCGGCGCGCCTCCGGGCCGGCGAAGGCAGGCGGAGGCAGGTAGCCGTCGGCTCGGGCCGGACAGGCGGAAGGGCCCTTCGGTCCGGGCCGGACAGGTGGAAGGGCGCCGTCAGTCCGAGCCGGGCAGGCGAAATGGCGCGCCGGTAATGTGACCTGCCGGCGGCCGATGCGGCTCGCTGGACATGACGTCCCGAGACAGACACGTCGGACACGCGCTCCAGGGCCCGGCGCCGAGGCCTCGCCGCGGGGAAAAACATCACGTGTTCCTGCTCTCGGATGACGGGTCGAAGACTAACGAAGTGACTCCGAGTCCGACGCACGCTAGGGTAGAACGCGTCGTCGAATATGTTCCCGCTGGCGTTTTGGCGGCAAGTCTTCTGTCTGGCTCGTGAATATGTAAATCGGAATAAAAGCCGGATTGCGTGTGTGAGTCCGATGGGTGAACTCATTCGGTGTGTCCTGGCGCATGTATTTCACACTCCACTCTTTCACACTATCAATAACAAAGAAACAAATACACCATTGGTGGAATGCGGCAAAGGACGTCCCCATACATCTTGAAGAGATCATCACTCGATGTGCATAAACCTATGGTGCCATTGGAAGTTCACGCGCCGAATAAAACTTACAAAAAGACGCATGTAGTTCAACGTCAGAAGACATGTGTCATGCCCGTGTCTGTCAGTCCCCTTGGGCTTTCGAATGCCATTGTCTCGGCCTTTTTGACCCACGACAGCTGGGCGGAAGAGTCCAACCGTTCTGACCTGAGCGCTGGCTCGAGCATGGCCGCCGGCACGCCGGGCGCCGGCCGGCCGGCCGGTGCTCCTCTCTCCACCCACCTCTGTCCGCCGGCCGAAGGCCACCGACCGGGCCGCGCCGCCTCCTCTGACCCGGCCGACGCGTTTCAGGCGGTGGCGCTGGTGCACGTGGGCGTGATGGCGTTCGAGAGCGTGCCGCTGCGCGTGCCGGCGTGCGGCCTGCTCGGGCTGGCCGCCATGCTGCTGGTGATGCGCACCTTCCCCTACTTCGAGCTGCTGTCGCCGTCGTTCCTGCTGGCCTGCGGTGAGTGGCCAGCTCGCCTGCCGGCCCGGCTCGGGGCGTGTTTGTGTGTGTGTGTGTGCTCCGGCGATGTGTGGGCTGTCGGGTCGCCTCGGACGCCGGCGATTTGGTTTACGTGCCCGAGGGACCGTGTATCCAATTGGGATAGGCCGCCGCCCAGCCGTGTCGGCAAGACGAGGCTAGGTTTGAGATGAGCTACTTGCGGTGCAGTTTTTGCCGGATTCCAAGATCACATCTCACAAATGTGGGATTTTTCGACTTTGGAAAAACTGGAAGTTTGTACTATCACACCACTGGCGATAATGATGAAGCACGCATGAAACAAAGAAGGATGATACCGTATTGCGCCATGTTTTGAAATCACTAAGTGTCAAAAGCAAGTAGTATTAGCAAATGACGTAGTTAAACAAATATTTGAGAGACTGATTGCCAACGTTCAGGTCACCTATATATATATATATATATATATATATATATATATATATATATATATATATATATATATATATATATATATATATGCTGGCTGGTAGAGAATAAGTTTCTGTGGAAGGTGCCGCTTTTGATTTGAACACCAACTAGTTTTTCATTGTGTCTCGCGTTTCCTTCCTTTATTTCAAAACCGTTGTTCCTCGAAATGGCTCCCTAAGCCATTTTAGTGCGCTGATGGACGGGGTACATAAGTTATTTGTTGTATATGTTTGCTTGCCACTGATGCATGCATACCCGCGAACATTAGCAGCACGAAAGCCATTGTGTTAGGACAACGTAGAAGTGGATAATTCATGTGCAGTTAGTCGTAAGGTGTACATGCAGTGCAAACATCTCACCCCGCGAATGAGGCTTATTGGTGAGGAGTACAATGGGACAATATGTGGACTATCGTTCACACGTTCAGTGGTCCTTGAATACCGTTGGATGGTTTGGAACGTGTCTCGGTGCACAAGAAACATCTTGGTTTGTCCACGGCAGCAAGCATCTCAGGGACTAGGACGATCCAACAGCGATTCTGAATATTTGCCAGAGATACGAAGTTAGGCTCCAGGATCGAGTCAAAGTCCTATGGTCTCGTTCCGAGAAGGATTCCGTCTCACGGTCGTTTCTCGCATCGCACAGGCGGTATTTGACCAGAAGATACAGCCGTCAGCGAACTGGAGGTCAAGTGACCACCTCGTATCAGAACTTCAGCGCGCTTGCCAGGGGACGGTTGTGACCAGTTTCAGGGTTTTCAGGTCGTGCCCGGCCTAGTGAGGGTTCGTCAAGCTCGGTTTTGGGCCCACGTCCCAGGGTCGAGCCGGTGTTTCGAATTTCCTCCGCGGGGTGCGGTCGATGGCTTGTGGGAGGTTGGGAAATGACGCCATCCGTCTTGCCATCGCCGGCAATTAAACCAGTCAGACTCCTACCGGCATTGGCGGCGGCGGCCGGTCGGTCCCGGCCTGCCGGCGCGCGTGCCAGACTGCAGCCGGTCCGGAGTGTCCGCGCGTGGAACGGAGTGGGCCTCTCCGGGCTGCGCGGGCCTGAGAGGCCGACGGCACGGACCAGCCCACCACAGGGGCTGGCCGCAGAGGGGAGCAGGGGGCTGGGGAGTAGAGGAACTGGCCCTGCGGCCCAGCCCGTCTATTTAGGCCGACTCCGTGTGGACCGGCCCCATCGTTGAACGGCGTCCATCGGTCGCAGCTGCCGGCCGCTATCTAGTGGCCCACAGCCGCCGCCGACCGCCTATTAACTCCGATTTATGACTCCATCGGAGCCGGCGACCGTCGCCTGCGACGCGGGCTGGGGGTCGTCGGCCGGCGGCCCGCGGCCCGCCTGCGCGCCGCCGTGGGCGTGTCGGGCGGCCGACCGGCTCACCTGCGGACGTTGGCCGGGGGGGAGGGGGCTTGGTCGTGCAACGTCTGCTTACAGCGTCCGCCAGAAATGGAGTCCACTGGTGCGCTGCTGGATTCTTCGTGGCTGTAATGTCATGGACGATCTGTTTGCAGCGTGAATTGTGAGACACACTGTAATCGCTTTTCTTTTTGTATGTAGAGTTTTCTCCGTGATAGCCAACCATGGTATGCCACAGACATTTCAGAAGCTAATTTGGGAACATTGATCAGATGCGTCGGTAGTGGCTTTCCATTTTTGTGCAAAGCCTGTTCAAATCGTGCTGCTTTTTTGGCTCGCATTCCAGTTACTAAAAAGCACATGAAAAGAGTTGAAAATGATGTTCTTATTGCTTGTTCTTGTTTTGCTTTCATGTTAGAATTATGTTAAAAATTGCGCTACAGTCATGTTCTTGTAACTTGATTGTATTTGTAAGATAGCTGAAGCCGCGTAGCGGGCATTTTGTTCATTTCGGTGCCGTCTTGCTTATTCTGTTGGCTGCAACTTCGGCCGTGACATTTAGCGGTCTGCCGTCCCTGTCATTCCGGGGATTTTCCTCAGATTTCCGAGGATAACCCTGGAGTTGCAATGCATTGGAAGGAGACATGTGTTGATTGCGTTGTTATAACCCGTAGAGACAGTTCGGAGGATGCAGTGGAGGTTACGAGGCTTTTTGTGGTTGGCGTGCCTTTGTGCTCTGACTCGCTAGGGCCTGGGACCGGGGGAGGGTCGCCCTTTCATTTGTTGTGTTTTATTTGCAGGCAGATTTGGTCGTTAAACAGCACTTTGTTTATTCGTAGCCTGTTATGCACGATGAACATATTCTTTGTCTCTGTACTATCATTGTTATTATTAATATTAATTGATATCCAACTGCCGGATGCTGTTCATTACATGTTGAGGACAGGAAGCATGCTCCAGAAGCGGATAAAGCATATGACTGTCCTTTTCTTGTTGCGCACAGGGCTGCTAGTCGTGAACCACTATCTGGCGTTCCAGCACTTCACGTCTGTTTTTTACCCGTTCCAGGAGGTAAGAAAATTGTCGTGACGTGGCCTGTCGCCGACTGTTTGTGAAATATTGCACGCAGTTTATGCCGCCGCTGTCTTCTGTATTCTGTCTTCTTGTCTTGCTGTGTTTCCGTCTTCCTGTCTTGCTGTGTTTCTGTCTTTCTGTCATCCTGCCTTCCTTTCCTTCCGTCCTTTCTCTCTCTCTCTCTCTCTCTCTCTCTCTCTCTCTCTCTCTCTCTCTCTCTCTCTCTCTCTCTCTCTCTCTCTCTCTCTCTCTCTCTCTCTCTCTCTCTCTCTCTCCTGCGCCTTCTGCCGTGTGCGCTTTGTCCTCGCGGAACTGTCGGGCTCGACGGCAGGTTGGCCTCCGCTGTGCTCATCGATTTCTGTCGGCCGTCTGGGCGAGTCGCCGTCGCGCATGGTTCAGCACACTCGTCTCCCGGCTCATCAAGACGCATCTGGCCGCCCCCGCCACCGCTGTCATTTTAATGGCGGCGCCAGGCCGACAGCCATCCAAAAACCCACCGGCGGCACCGTTAACGGAAACGGCAGGCCACCCACCAGCCGCCCGACCGCCACGTGCGTCTCGCATGCCTGTGCGGGCGTGCGGGGAGCGCGTGGCATTGAACGCATCGATTGACGTGTGGGCCGCTCTGCGCATCGGTCAAAAGCCCTCGCGTTCGTTGTTGTGTGAGCCGCGGGAAAGAGTCGTCCAAGACGGCGTTTTGTCGACGGAGGGCGAGTCTCTCCAAGCCGTTATCCGTGATCAATACCCGCCGTGTGTGCGCGCCTCGGATGACGGCCCGGGCCCATGCGCGCCGTCCGCAGCCGGCCCCCGCTGATGCCGTCCGTCTCCCGGGCGGCCGGTAGGACCCAGCCGTGGTGCTCGGAGCGCAACAGGCGGCGGCTGGGACGTGCCACGCGCGCCGTCCGGCCAGGACATGAGCACCAGCCGACCGGCCGCTCGGCGGCCGCGGGCGGGCTACACACAGGGTAATGGCAGTGGTCCGCCGCAGTCGACTTTCAGAAATAGATTTAGCTGGTCCGGAAAGTGTCGCTGGTCAATCGCCAATCAGATAAAATTGCGGTCTGACGTTACCCATTGATGATGACGTGATGGGGTTTTCTCCTGGCCTGCGCCCGCTCGTGTCGTCGTTCAGCAGCCGGTACATAAGGACAAAAGGACAGGGATGGAACGAAACACGGGAAGGTCGTTGGAATTCGCTTTGAAACTACGTTAATGTAGAATTCTGGGGCGAAGTTGATCTTAGCCATCTTAGTTCAGAACGGGTATTAATTGGGGCTCGATGCAAATTGGGAGGAATGTAGTGTAATCGTAGCAGTAGGTGATGGTGAGGAGGTTCTCCTTTTTTCTTAACACGGAGCTACTTGAATTGGTAAGAAAGTAATTGGAATTTTCCGCGCATTTCTCCTGTTTGCTATACGTCATTACATCGTTCAGAATATGCATTCCTCTGCACATTTCACTGAGTATTATCTTTGTAGACATACTCTGGTCGGAACAATGTTCCATCGTGGAATTGAACATCTCCAGGCAACTCTGGTGTGCTGTTTGCTAATGCAAGTGAAATCTCTCTCTAACGAAAAAAAAACATGGTAAGTTTTGGGCAGGAATGCATTGATGGGTAGCGGGTGAGCTATGTGACTTGTGAATTGGTATTTCAAAAAGAGGTAATGATCTTTCAGTGAAGGAATGCCGGGACACGGAGTAGTTACTAGGCCAAGGACCTCATCTTTTTTAATGTATATGTATCGTTTTCCGTTAAATGGCTTTCCGCCAGAGCATGCCTCGGCGGTCTATGGGGTGTGCTTCCGTGGCCCTTCGGGCACCCTGGCATGCGGACAATGTGGCTGTTAGCTTTTTCCTAAGACCGTACTGAGAACACCTTAGCACTTTTTACGTGAGCATATATGTAGTTGTGTGAGCGCGGGGTTTTTCCTAAAGAAAAAATGTGATTGCCAGTTTGCTACCATTCTTGCCAGTAATTTGAGCAACTGACTGATTAATATCGCTTCGTGCATGCTGTGCTGTCAGACAGGCAAACTGAAACAACGTTGTGGCTTTTGCTTTGGAGATGCTTTAAAGGGCATATTGTGTCTTTAGGACCTCATTTGAATGGATGTAGTCGAATTGCATCCTGTATTCTTGGAATTCAATTTCCTACGTAGAATGCCCCTCAAAAGTCTTCACTTACGGATTCTCGAAGTCATATCCCACGCTATTACTATCTTCTATTATATATATATATATATATATATATATATATATATATATATATATATGTGTACTATCCTGGCATCCCATTCATGGATGTCCTATGTTCAACTGTTGTGCGGCTTCACTCGCCGGCAGAGGTCAATGAACGTTTGCAGAAGGCCAGTGTTACATCATATCAGCGGATGACAACACAATGAAGTAGTTAATTATACAGAAAGTTTTCTTTACTTTTAGACACTTTTCAGAGGAATGAGTGCTGAAACGTAATCAACAACTTTTTCGACCAACCAAAGCGATCCATGAAAAATCGACTGAGATAGACGTCATTTCTTGGATTTTTGAAAGGCATTTCAGGCCTCTGGGGCCGTTTCATGCCCCATAGACTTGTTATGGTATGTCTTGCTGCACTCCTCCTCCCCTGTGCTAGCCAGGGCGGTGCAGTGCTATTCCCCATAGTCTACCATTCACCTCCTACATTAATTCGTACATGTACATGATTTACCTCGACTTTTGGTTCCAGTATGGTTGCGACACATTATATCAGTTTTCAGGTTCGGCTCCCCTTAACCGTTTGGGACTTCCTGTGCAGGGACGCACCCAGACTGACGCCGGGAGGAAGACAGTTAGCCCCAATAGGGATCGGAGCTTTATGGATTAGCGCATATGTATGTCCAATGGTTGTCTGTGTTATGATTCAGTCAACAATTGCTTCGTATGGCCGGCAGCGCGTTGGGGGGTCTTGCACAGGAAAGATTTTGTAGTCATCTCTGGTCTCCATCGGCATCTGCATCGGGGTTCGTCTCACCGACATTCGTCTCAAAGTGAGGCTGTCATTGGACGTATATTGCAGAGGACACACAGTCGCACACTCGCGCATCTCAGCACGCGAAGACAGTATATTTACACGGTTAAATGTTACGACTGATCATGCAGGACATAACCTGAAACAGATGACAACCCTTGAACTGATGAACGTGACCCCGCACCGCAACCTAGGAACGTACGACTTTCCCCGGCTCCGTGGGTCACCTGATAGCAGACCTGATCGTCCTGGTGGAGAGACTACGGAGCTTCAAGGGTGTCACACGACACACATTCCCCACTCGGGGGCTGTGCGTCAGGCAGCCAGCACTGTGCCTCACCGGTGCATGTACGGGTCTCCGCAAAAGGAATGGTATGTATTAGACTCCGTGACAATATGGAGCGTATTTCCTGAACCATTGGTGATACATCGTCACAAGTGCACAGCATGGTAGGTTTCAGTGATTCGCGTCATTCTGTACAGATTCACTCATCTGAACTGCCTCATTACTGCTAAATTTTCCAAAACAATGGTTTTGCTTCATTCGCCAGAGCTTTCACCGCCTCCTGTTGGGTGCGTCCCTGCCAGTTACGACCCTGCGCTGACAGGTGGCCGTTTGTCTCGGGGACATGTTTATAGGCTGGCTTTCGGAGTAGGTCGAACAGCTGTTAACACGCCGACCAATGAGCGGATGTGTTTCGTGCGCCGTAAGAAGGAGGGGAGGACCAGTTTCCTATTGATTGGCGCTGCGGCTGGATTCCGCGCAATTTGGCCAACGCAACCGTGCGCGGCACGGCATTCGCGGTTGACCAAGTGGTATTGTAGTTTTAACCGAAATGGATGATACAGAACAGCGAGGTCGCGTCCATGAAAAGCCGTTTTGTTTTCTTTCTCATCTGTTCTCATTTCTGAACACATGGGTTGTATGGGAACATTGGGATGCAAACCTTGTGGCTCATACTGGAAACATACGAAAACACGTGCGTTGCACAACGTTATGATACCAAGCGACTGGAAATGACCCATTGGTTATAGTGATGTCAACCTGGGAAGGCATAAAGCCCATCATAACCCAGACCGGCATAGTCAGCGTATCTTCAGTTAAAATGTCATTAAACGGCATTTGTGCTCCGTCGTAGGAGACACAGTTGCAATTCCTATCAAGCGGTGAGAAATAATGAACTCCTGTCTTGCAAAATGCTCGTAAAGTTAAAAATGCTGGACACACTCAGCATCTGTCTTGGTATTACTTTTATGTGTAATTATGTTTGATAAACAACTTGTATTTGTTTTTGGAACGCGCATTGGAGGGCCTCTGAAAATTGCACGCAGTGGAGGAGAGGCGCAAAATTCCCCCCCCCCCCAACAAAAAATTTCGTCGATTCGGCAGCTTTTGTGGCCTCTTCTTGGATAAGTACCAAAATTAGATAATTGCCAAAATTGGACTTATTCCCACTTCAAGAGTGATCTACGATGGCCAGCAAACAGAACACCTCATTTAACTTCAGATCACTCGTATATGACGGAATATAGCTGTTAATAACGATGACGGGGGAAGGAGATCGACTGGTTTTGCCATTCTGCAGTTGACTTTACGGAGCAATATTTCCTAAAATCAGCTAATTTTCCTCCACTATTTTCGTTTTTGACGACGCACTTGATGTCAGTTTAATGTATCCAAAAACAGGCAATCCGCGACAAGCAAGGCATCGGAGGCGCGGATGGATTCCATCCCTTCCACTGGATTCCGGCCGCGAAGACAGCGCGAAGCCCTTTCAGGACCAAGTCTCATTTCAGGCTAACCCCCGGAAGAACATTTTACACCGTCGCTCTTCTAAAGAGTGATCAGTGTTTTACACTATACCATATATATTGCAGCTGTGTAAACCATCCAATGGAAGACATCGATAACATGAGTATATCCGTGCCAGTGGTGTCAAAAATTGCGTTCCGTCCGGTCATCCCAAGCCCATCGGACCGGGAACGGATAGCTTACCTGCCGTCTGCTCTTTTGTTACTGGAAATGTCTGGTATGGATAGGGTATGAATATCCATGTTTTCCAGCATTCACAACACAGATGCGTGCGCTTGTTTAACCCTCACCAGACGGGAGGGATTTTCATTCGTACCGATGACGGGGGTAGGCACCCCCCGCCATTTAGGCCCTAATTGAGCTAGCACCTCGGGACAACAAGAAATCGATAGCCGTATGCCCAGGGAATCCAACGGTCCCCGTGTCGACCCCGTCACGTCAGCATTGATCTCCGAGGCCAGGTCAGACTTTATGCTTGAGAACTATGAATCGATTTTCCTCAGTTAAAACAACACATTCGGGCCAGATAGGCCCTAAAATAGTGTCGTATATCGTGTTCAGTGCCACATATTAGTATAGGAACGTTCCAAGGTCAAAATTGGTCATCTAAGATCATGACCTCGTTGCACTGTGAAAGGCAGATTGACCTGTCTAAACTGATATAGATATATTAGTTAATAATACAAGGACCTATATCGCGGTAGTGACCTCAACGCGGCCATGCCAAAATATGTCGCGATTTTCGTAGCAATATAGTTTCTAAAATTTTGGAAATAAATCGATTCCGTAAATACCAGCGTGCTGGCCGTTGTCTTAACTGAAGGAAAATGTATGACTTTTGAGGTTCTGGTCGATGTATCACCTTTCAGGTCACGCAAATGTCATCATAGAGCTGAAATTTGCAGCGGGACGCATGACAGTCCCATCACACTATTGTTGGATCACGGGTCAAACGAGCAGCGACGTGCGTGCCCATCTTGGCACACCGGTTCTCCTCCGGCTGGGAGGGAGTCGCCAATATGGCTTCGCGGCCACCGTAGTTCCCAAGGTCGCCTCCAGGGGCACTCATGTTCTTTTGGAAATCGCAATTTGCCGAAAACCACTGGAGCTAGAGCCGCCAAATTTGGTGTGCAAGTAGGTGGGCACGCGGTCTATCGTAACATGTTATTGTGGCAGCCGCGATAGTTTCTAAAGTTCACCGCTAGGGTCGCAATCGAATTTCGAATTTCTTCGACCTATCATGACCTTTACTTGCACTTCGGCCTTGCATGACGTCAAACGATGTTGGTCAAAGTATGCTGATGTGGTGGATCGGAAGAAAGCATTCTTGAAAGTGTAGGTATCACTTATCCCGTATACAAAGTTACAATAACGTTTGACGTCAAAGTTTGATATGTACGTTTGGTCTAGCTTGACCTCTGATGACCTGACCCTCCTATGCACCGAATTCAGATCATTGACACCAACATTTATAAAAGAAACACGTAACACAGTATTGCAATACCCAGTTTTCAACAAACCAAATGTATTGTTCAATTTGGTTAAAACACGACTGACATTGGCCTTGACAAAAAGGCCACAGGTCACGACCTATGGCATAAAAATTCCTGAAAATCTTCCTTTAGCTTTAGAAATGTTAAAAGCGAAGCTGCAGTAAAAATCAGCGCTCTATCTATGGCTATTAAAAAGTTATTCAAGAAAACCGCAGGGGGCCTTAAAGCGACCCTCTGCCGAGCGAGGGTTAAACTGCCGCCTTTTTGTCGTGGTGAAAGAGAATAGAAGAAAAGTGGCTTAAATTCCCGATGTGCTTTTTCCGAGGTGCGGAAAAAATACGACGCCGGTGAAAGGCAATGACGTAGATTCAGAGAAAAAAGGTTCTGAAGGTGACGTTCGTGTTTTCAGTGCAAGAGGCGTTAGGTCGCCGTTTGTGCACCAGCGAGCGGTATCATTTGCATGTATGAAGCGTGATATGTTCGATGAGACTCGACGAAAGCTATCGGTTATCATGATGTTAAAAAGCACCTGCGAAGAGCAACTACCTTGAGGAGGACCAAAGAAAAATCGTCAGAATAACCAGCGTGGCAACGAACTCTGAAAGTACTGTCTTCCGATTAAAATCCGATGAAGGAATTTGCACCTTGACATTTTTACGCCTGTGCCGTGCTTTTTTTATTTTAGGACGGGTTCATAAACCATGTTGTATGCCCGACTTACGTCGAGAAAACTGCATTTGTGTATCGGTTGTTTTTAGTTCCCTTTCGAACATCCGTCTCTAAGCTTATCACATTATCAGTGGTGCCGTTTTTTTTTTCGACATCCGCTTTGGCACTGTGATAAAATGTGTTCCGTTTCTAAAAACCAGGCCGACCTCTTACCAACCATTCATTCGAAAGTCTTTCCGAGGCATCTGGTAAGAGAATTTGGTCTATAATTTGGAGGGTTGCTCACATCTTTTCTGGGCTTAGTCGGTGGAATTCAAATGGGTGTTTTCCATGGGGCTGGGAATGTATGCGATACCGAAAGGTCGTTGAATTTCTGTGGAGTGAGTTAGAGCATAGTATCAGAAAAGTGTTTTAAGAAGGCGTAATGCATTTTGCCGGGACCAACTGACGTGTTCCCAGTACGTGCTTTAGTGCCTCTCAGTTTTGAAGGAGAGAAAGTCTATGGTAAACCTCTTGATCATCAGATAAAAAAGGGTTGTGTGGTAAAATACATGAGTAACGTGCAAACATACAAAACTTGGGGCCGTAGTTCCCGGAAGAATTACAGTGGGCTGTACTTTGAGCGTAGTGTTCATGACCATCGATGATTCAGGTGTGACTATGCCGTTCATGCTTAAAACCGGAATAAAAAAGACTTTCGTTTCCCGTAGTGTGTTTGGACCAAGTTCCATATTTGTCATGATGAAGTTTCTTCTGTAAACTGTGAGATGAACTGTGAGATGCCACGAGTCCCTTTTTTGCTGCGAGTGATTAAACGAGTTCTAGCACGTCCACGATTAAGTTCAATGCGATGTGCCTCGTCGCGTTGTCGAAGAAATGCGTGAAATGCTCGTTTTCTTCATACCACTGCTTGGGCGACAGAGGAAGAACACCATGTCACTTAACGCTTGGATGATGGTGACATGAGAGGAACTGCCGAAGATGTCGCTTGTCATATATGCTCATTGATGGAATCTGTACCTTGAACCGAGGAGTTGATCTCAGCTAGTCTAGATGTCAGGTCAGATATGATCATTGGGTCTTTTGCCATTGTTCCAATCAGGATGATGGGCATTGAAATCCCCCATGATCATGTGAGGATTTGTAAAATGCTCTGCTAGTTAGCTCGGATCATTTCAAAGCTTCCCGTCATCGTCATCCATCAGGAGGCAAGCATGCTCTACAGACGTCATTGTTCTTGCCATTCATTCGCATGCTGCAAGCTACTGCTCGTATGCCGATTTTAAGTGTTATGGGTAAATGGAAAAGTCGTTTGAAATATATCTCGCCACTCTATCGTGACGTCTCAGTCCACCTACAACGTCGAGAGGATGTAAACTATAATTGAAAAGCGAAAAATTGCAATTGTCGTTTGGGTGAAACCAGGTTTCTTTGTGGCCATGATGATAAGTGCCAGAAATTGTAAAAAAAAAGTTTGATCTTAACCCACTTTGATAAAAGTCATCGGCAGTTCCACTGTACTAAACAAGACATCAAGCATGTAAAATGACAGTTGATCTGCGCGTACCGGTGCAGCCTTGTCCCTTCTCTGCAAACGGTGCTTCAGGGTCATGTTTACCACGATCGGCCCTATGGACGTGACCTTTGGTCGTGGGCCACAGCCATCGGCGGCCCTCCCGTACTCGGGGCGTGAGCCGGTCCCGGCGCACGCGCAGTCGCGGCACTGTGCCGCCAGCCTCTGAGGCCCGGCCGCGGGACGCCGAGCACTGGGCTCGGTCGCCGACGCTGAGGGGTCGGCCGTGAGATGACGGCAGCCCGACGGCTGCGGTTCGTCCCACGTGCCTCCTTGCCGGGGGGCGCTGTCTGGGAGGCCGCAGAACGCTGGTCCGTCACGGCGACTGGAGTCAAGAGTTTGAATGGCGGAAGTTCTGGAATCGTATGGGTTTGGCTGCTGTTTGTAACGGCAGACTTGGATGGACTCTGGAGTGAGTTTGTATTGTGTTTGTTTGGGCATCCTATTGTTTGTTGTTGCTTCAACGGCTTTCCGTGCCTGTGAGTGAGATGTACCCGTCTCAGCCGTGGTGTAGATTTTTTGCCAGGCGGGGAACTTGTTGGATTTTGTTTCGTGCTCCGAGCTCTGACAGCTGAGACACTAGGTGTGCTTGACAGTGGGTGTCTTCGTGTGGCGCTTCACCACGCTTTGGAGACGTCTCTCGGCCTGCCTGCACATCTTGCTGCTGTGCCCGAATCGTTGACAGCTGAAGCATCTGAATGGTTTTGAAATGAAGACGCGCACTTCGTAACGCAGGAAGCCGGTGATGATTGTTTTGGGAAAATTATGTTATACTTTTTCGTGTTGATGGTGTGCTGTTAGCGAAAGATTAAGAGCAAGAAGACGCCATCGTCGTGGACACTATGGGTGCGATGTAACTTAAGAAGCTAAAAGCGAGACAGCCCAGGGAAGATCTGATCAACCATATTTAGGAAGTTGTTAGTTAAACAAGATCACATGTTACTGAATGTCATTTTCTTGCCATACAGTCATTAATCACCGACATATTTTGTCATTTGTTATGTACCAAAATCATTGACCGTGCTTGAGGCAAAGTGATGATGGCTGCCAGGATGGACTTACTGGTGATGAAGTGTGACATAACTACACATGAACTTTTCTGGTAATGAAGCATTTAAAGACTTCGAAATATTGCATGCGGCCCCGTGCTTTTTTGTCGGTGACATAGCGTCCCCGCAAACCCTTCCTTGGCATTCCGTTTCGTAAAAGCTGGGCACAGTAGACTGGCGTGTGCAGAGCTCGGTTATATTCTCATTTGTTTGTCCTCCCTTGTCTGGCGCATGTTTCCCGCGAGCATACGGCCGTGCGGCGCGGGGCATTTCTGGCCCCTCGCGTCTGCCCACAGATGGCCGCGGTTGCACTGGTTGCCGCAGTCCAGACAGTCGCGCTAGATTATTGTGCCGTGGCGGCGGCGCTGAAAATGGTCGCTCAGGGACGTGACTGGACGCTCTCGCCGCATTCTGATGTTTTTTCCTGGCGGACGGCGTGTTTTCGTGTGCCTTGTTTGCTCGACATTGGGTAGTGCGAGCTATCTAGTATGCATCCAGTTGCTTCAAGATTTTTTTTCTTAACTGGAGGTTCTGTACAGAAGGTAGCGTTTTAAGGGTCACGTAATTGATCTGGCTGGAAACGGATATTGTTTTCACACTTTGTGTGATGAATGGTCTTCAAGTGGCCGTTTTCCTCGTCGCCCACGTACTGGAAAGAGCGTCCCTGGCGATTATGGAACTGGATTAGGCTACTTCTTTTGCTAGCTTTTGTCTTGTATTCACGCATAGAACCTATTGCCAATATGACAGGATTTCAGTGGGCAGCGTCGCCCCTGGACCGCCGAGAACTGGAAATACCATGACGTGAGATAAATGGGGCGAATACACGCGGAGGTACGCCCAAAGCTATTTTGGCAGAGGACACTGTTTCGTCGCATTATGCTGCGAATGCCTGGGAGTATCTCGTAGTATACACTCTGTTGCGAGAACACTGGAAAAGACTGGTGAAAAGCCGCGCTTTGCTCCTAGGTAGTCGTTCAGTCCAACTGAACTGGATAGTAGGAAGGTCCAGAACATCGCTGAGCGGTGGTACGTGATGTCGCTTGCGTGAAAATCAAGAAGTGAAACATGCGGTGCGTTATAAAGCAACCTGGTCATGGAAGGAAGTCGTCATTTTTGAATGACTGTCATTAAAAGTGATGGAAACAGATGGAAACTTTGAATTGTATCAATGCTTGAGCCTGATACAGACACCATTGTGTCTCTGTGAAATCCGAAACATTCCATATGTAACTTGCTTCAGTTTCTTTCGTGTGAACCGTTCATCAACGAATACCCGCGCTGTATCTAATATGTACGAAAAGAATAGCCCCCATTGCGCGCTTATGCCAAACTGGGTCTTTCAGCGTTCAGCAAATGAACAAGGATAAGAAACGACGTCAGATCATCTCCGCGGTTTTCATACGGGAGTTGTCCCATTTATCCACGTTAATTTCCCAGAGATCGTGTTGTTACACAAACCTATTACCTTGCTGACCGCAGTGCATCAGTGAAGAGATGGCTCTGGTAGGCGCTTGCCTGATTTTTTTGCCATTACCACAGTTTTCCAACACGGGAATTCTCTCTCCTCGTTCCTTTCAGTGTATCTTTCGTTGCGGAGCACGGCAAATGGAATAGCGTCCCGCATGTTTGTCTGGATATCTGTCAGCGTAACTCGTATCAACACTGCACTCACACTCGCGAAAATTCGACATAAAACCGTCCGGCAGGAGTCAAGTGCAGTTAAACAGTGAAACAGCTGTTTATCAAACCCATCTCGTTGGAAATGACGGCACGTCGTGGAGACAAAACTTGTCACTTTTTATGTGGCCCAAAATTGTTTAAGTTGGTAGCGGTTGTGGACGGTCGGATTTTTGTAAATGGCTTTGATATCATGTCGCATTCTGGATGTGATCATTGCACGTAGGTGGCCCTGGCTTCCGGCAGCATATAATCACCAAAGCATGCCATGTTTTATACGGTGCATTACGTTTCCCGGCAAGGTTGCTGGCCCAGCCGGGCTCCGTACTCTAACGCTGACGACCGTTGCCGGCCGTCAGCGTTAGAGTACGGAGCCCGGGTATTGTGGTGTCGTGGTATTGTATGTCGACGAAACTGCTGCTACCACCGCACTTTGGGAACCAGCCCGCTTCCGTGTGATCTCTTGTATCACGAGGAAATTGGGCCATTTTTCGACAGTATGACCCGTTGCCGAAAGCAGAAGTTGTGAAAACTTTCATACTTCGCAGCTTTTATCCCTGTTTAGGTGGGCGTTTGGTCCCACCGTATTATTTTGATCTACAGTCTGTTATGCGGTTCACCTTTTTACCACGTCTGCCCCAAAAAGACTGGGACACAGTTTTATTCGCTGTCCTTTGCCGATTTCGCCGCTCCTGAAAATGTTTGTAGGTATAGGGGATCTCATTAGTCCTATGCGGGTGTTCTTTGTTGGTCTCGAGCTAAACAGCTGTTGAGTATGACGAGTCTTATTAACTCTCTTGGGCCGTGGGATCATTCATTACGCTCTGTCACCTTTGCTGCATATCCTGTCCGTTCGCGATAGTTTGTGGACAAACAGTTTTGACCGTGTTTCTGACGGGTTTCCCCGTATGTCTGGCTCTTGTCGGCCGACGTTTGGTGTATCCCCTCTCCGGGACGACGTGGGTAAACTGATCAGTACGGGACTCGGCGGGGAACCCAGCGATACCGCATATTAGCCAGGTGACCTTACGCTGGCCGTGTGACGGCCCGAGCACTTCCGGCGGCACAAAATGCACTGAAACGCACCGGCTGGTCCCCGTGCTGCCGCCCGAACCCTGGTTGGGTTGGGTTAAGGCATAGGGTATTCGTAGTGTTGTGACGTTCATATTGTTTCATATCGCTTGTACTCGTCTTGCCGTAGAAGCGGCAGGTGTTCACCAACGCAATAGCTCTAGTGGTCAAAACACCCGGCTTCGGTGCTGGCGGAACCGGTGCGAGTCCGGGGAGCGGCGATCGTTCTCACGTACGGAATTGCATCGCAGTTGGCCATGGGCGAGACGGAGAACGGGGCCGGTTAGTCGAATGCCGACAGCGTGCGCCAGTCGGTCGCCGAAAAGTGCACTTGAAAAAACAAACACGTGTGTCCCCGCCGACGCGGCCGGACGTGCGTGTTGGCGTGCGTCGGCCGGCGGCGGCGGACGTGCCGACGCCGATAGTCGACGTGGCCGGAAGCCGACCGGACCGGCCGCCGTGGACAAGGCACCAATGGGGCATCACTCCTCACTGCCGCGCAGTGGGAAGGGCCCGAGAACTGGCCTGGGAGGAGGCCGATTGGACCACGTCTCGGGGAGCACTGAGGCCCCGGGCAGGCGTGTGTGGCCAGCTGGTCGGTTACGGACGAATCCGCCCATTGCCCGGCAAACTTCGAACTTCTCATAGCCCAGTTCACATGTTCGCAATGGTGGAGTTTGCATGCTGTGGGTTTCCTGCCTGCGGAATCCAAACCCAAACTTTGCGTTGGGCAGCGTCCTGAGCAGGCCGCCTGCAGCAGGTGTGCTCATATGGCGGTGTGCTGGCCGCCATATGGGCCAACAGTCGGGGCGCCCTTGAGCCCGAGGTGTGCCGACCGCGTTGTGTGTGATTTGTTCGAACCGCGACCCGTTATGCTTCATGGAGCCTTTTCATATGTGTTTATGGCGCTGGAAGATCTCTGTTGGACAAGGGCGTGGTGATGCAGTGGTTGTCATGCCGACCTGGTAACTGGGTGACTAAATAGTCCCCGGTTTCCTTCGTAACTCATGCCGGCGTGAGAGGCTTCGACGCGAAATCACCTCGGCAACAAAAGGATCGACAAGCCCGGTAAAAGACCACTTGCCAGTGTCAGCCACCGGGCGGAGCCACCGGCGCTGGCATTGACCGTCACGTCTTGTCCCCAGGTGATAGGCTACTTCGTGGTCTGCCTGTGGCTGGTGCCGCTCGAATTGCTGGTGTCGCTGTCGGCCAACGAGAACGTGCTGCCGACAGTGGCTGAGATGAGCCCTCACAGCAGACATGGTGAGTCGACCCTGAAGCCGGACACAGTAGACACGGTGAGTCTGTCCTGATACCTTGCGCAGCAGACGCGATGAGTCTGTTCTGAGACCGAACACAGCAGACACGGTGAATTTGCTCTGAGGCTGGACACACTGGAGACGAGGAGTCTCTTGTGAAGCTGGACGTAGTAGACACGGTGAGGTGGCCCCGAAGTCATACACAGCAAACACGGTGAGTCTGTTCCGAAGCCGAACACAGCAGACGCTGGGGTGGTCCTGAGGCCAGACACAGCAGACGCTGTGAGTGGGTTCTGAGGCCAGATACAGCAGATACGATGAGGCGGCCCTGGGGCCAGTGGAGTGGAAGCGGGACGCTGACCCATCCTACCTTGGTGCCGTGTTGCGATGTCTGGACAGGCGGCCTTGGCAGCTAGAGGTTCGCCCTCCTTGGCGGAGATGCCGTTTCTGAACTAAATGAGCCATGATAGCCGGTCACAGTAGGCTGTAAAAGACGCCGTTACATCACGATCTTATCTGATAGCTCCTGGGGTCATGCATTTGGTTTCTCGCTCTCATACGCGGCTTGGTGGACGTGCATAAACCGTTTGGAGCATTGCATAGTGGAATTCGAAGGTGATTGCCTCCAACAGACTAGGAAGCCAGAAGTGATTTTTGGACGTCGCCGTGGCCGCGCGGGACTGAGCGGAGCCCGCCCGGTGTTGGTCGCTGCGGCGCCGCTGCCGCCCCCGGCCGGGCTGTGTCAGCGCGCGCCCGGCCGGCTCCGGACGGACAGGACCGGGAGCGGCCTCGCCGCCCTGTGGCCGCTGCCGGGACGGCGCAGGTGCGGCCGATCCTGACCTGGTCCCGGCGGCGACTGATGGCGGCGGCCGTACGACGCTGCCCGGGACGGCGTTCCAGAGGGTTCTAACACTGGAGTACGGAGTCGCGCCTGCCCGGCTGTTCTCGGAGACTCGGAGAGTGGCCGTGCTCTGCCGGCCGGGCTGTGGCGGCCCGCTGCTCGCAGCCCGTGTCGGTGGCTGTGTTGCGGTAATGAGGTCAGTCTGCTGCGGACGGTCATGAGGTCAACCTGATGTGCGCAGTGATGAAGTCGATGGGATGTGGATGGTAATGAGGTCGCTCTGATGTGGGCGGTAGTTTGGTCGCTCTGGTGTGGATATGATTAGTTCCCTTGGTGTAGTTGGTAATGAGGTCGCTCGGGTGTGGAATGTAATGACGTTGCCATGATGTGGGAGGTAATGAGGTCGCCCGGTGTGGGAGGTAATGAGGTCGCTCGGATGTGGGGGTATTGAGATAGCTCGGGCGTGGAAATAATGGGGCCGCTCGAGTGTGGGAGGCAATGCGATCGTTGTAGTGCGGAGATATTCAGGTCGTTCAGGTGCGGGAGTAAAGGGGCCGCTGGGGTGTTGGAGTCAGTGAGGTCACTCGGATGTGGGAGTTAATGGGGCCGCTCTGATGGTGTGAGGTTATTGAGGTCGCCCGGGTGTGGAAGTAATGGGGCCGCTCGCATGTGTGGTGTAATGCGGTCGCTATGGTGTGGGGTATCTTGGCTGTGGGAGGTAGTGCGGCCGCTGTGGTTTGGGAGTATTCAGGTCGCTCGGGTGTGGGAGGTTATGCGGTCGCTGTGGTGTGGGATATCTCGGGTGTGGGAGGTTATGCGGTCGCTGTGGTGTGGGGTATCTCGGGTGTGGGAGGTTATGCGGTCGCTGTGGTGTGGGGTAGCTCGGGTGTGGGAGGTAGTGCGGCCGCTGTGGTTTGGGAGTATTCAGGTCGCTCGGGTGTGGGAGTGATGGGGCCTCTGTCGTGCGGCAGACCTGAGAGCTGAACGCTCTGAGCGGAGCTATACCTGCATGGAAAAGAAAGCCGTGGCTTTGACAGTCGCACGCGTGTGCGCGTCATCGGTACCGCTAATGTCAGAAGCTGCCTGCCTATGTTGCTAACCATTATCTGTGTTGAAAATAATCCCAACAGGGCCGTATGGGAACGTGACCTTTTGCTGTTGTGAGCGTGGGGGACGCCGGATGCGTTCCTATGGGCGTATCTCTGTTATACACTGCTGGCACGGGGGGAACCGTAGTCGATGCACTGAACAACTATTAATGACATTCGTTCTGGTGCTATGGAACTGGATCTGAAACTCTATCTGAGCACTGGTAAATTGAACTTGCGCTTTACACGCAGCGAAGTCCATGGGACTAATAACGAGGAGTCGATCCTCGTGAATTAATTCGGTTTAATTCAACAAACATGTAAACCGCCCTCAACGTCCGTATTTACGAGTGATGCTCTGTTCGAATCTCGAGAGTCGCCGTAGTTTCGTAACACATCAGGTAGTATTCGATTGCTCTGCTCCCATCGGTTTTCCAGTAGGATACAGCTGTCCTGGTAACTGGGTACAGTGCATACATCTGTCAGCTCGCGTGCGCCATTAGCTTCGTGTGTTGTCATCCTCGTCGTGCTGATTGAATCGGCTGTCCGTCGCTGGCGGACCTGGTCGGACGTGCGGGAGTGGAAACGTCGGCCTCCTGTCAGCTGAAAGCTCGAGGCAAGTCAGCTGACCGTCCGTCGGTCCGAAGCAAGGTCAGCCAAGCTTTTCATGCCGCCGGGCAGTTCGGCGGCCGCTTTTCTGTATGCTGCCGCGACCGCCGGGAGGGCCAAGGCTGTCCGCGGTTCTGCTGGCCGTGGAGGGTCACGGGCTGTCTGCTGTTCCACTGGCCGCTGGGAGGGGCGGGGTTGTCTGCTGTTCCGCCGGCCTCTGGGCGGGACGGAGTTGCCCACTATTCTGACGGCTGTGGAGGGTCACGGGGTTGTCTGCTGTTCCGCCGGCCGTGGAGGGTCACGGGGTTGTCTGCTGTTCCGCCGGCTGTGGAGGGTCACGGGGTTGTCTGCTGTTCCGCCGGCTGTGGAGGGTCACGGGGTTGTCTGCTGTTCCGCCGGCTGTGGAGGGTCACGGGGTTGCTGCTGCTCCGCCGGCCGTGGAGGGTGACTGGGTTGCTGCTGTTCCGCCCGCCGTGGAGGGTAATTGGGTTGTCTGCTGTTCCGCCGCCCGTTGAGGGTGATTGGGTTGTCTGCTGTTCCGCCGGCCGTGGAGGGTGACTGGGTTGTTGCTGTCTCGCCGGCCATGGAGTATCACAAGGTTGTTGCTGTTCCGCCGGCCGTGGAGGGCCGCGGGGTTGTCTGCTGTTCCGCCAGCCGTGGGGGTTGACTGGGTTGTCTGCTGTCCCGCCGGTCGTAGAGGTTGACTGGGTTGTCTGCTGTTCCGCCGGCCGTAGAGGTTGACTGGGTTGTCTGTTGTTCCGCCGGCCGTGGAGGGTGATTGGGTTGTCTGCTGTTCCGCCGGCCGTAGAGGTTGACTGGGTTGTCTGTTGTTCCGCCGCCCGTTGAGGGTGATTGGGTTGTCTGCTGTTCCGCCAGCCGTGGAGGTTGACTGGGTTGTCTGCTGTCTCGCCGGCCGTAGAGGTTGACTGGGTTGTCTGTTGTTCCGCCGGCCGTGGAAGGTGACTGGGTTTGTGCTGTTCCACCGGCCGTAGGGTATCACAAGGTTGTTGCTGTTCCGCCGGCCGTAGAGGTTGACTGGGTTGTCTGTTGTTCCGTCGGCCGCGGAGGGTGACTGGGTTGGTGCTGTTCCGCCGGCCGTAGGGTATCACAAGGTTGCTGCTGTTCCGCCGGCCGATGGACGGGTTTTCCGATGGTGGTCGGCGCGATTCGGCGGGCCGCTGCCTGGCGGGAGTTGTTTGGCGGAACGGTACACAGTTTGATTTTCGCTGCCACTTTGAAGCGGGGCGCGGTGGATCGGTGCGGCGGTTTGGAGACGGCGGGCCAGGCGGCGGGGAACGGCCCGGCCGGCCGGCCGCCGACGGCACAGGAAGTCGGAGGGCGGGGTCGGGGGCGGAGGAGGACTGTCAGGGGCGGGCCAGGCGTGCCAAGGCCTGACTGGAAACCCGTAACGAGCACAGTGTATAGAAAACGTAAATCGTCTGAACCTCATAGTAGATCGGTAGTGATAATGTCAAATGTATTAACGTGCTGACCGTGTACCATGCCTGCCTGTCAGTTTTTTCCTCCTGTCATGTTTATTTACGTATTTCCGTCGTCCTGTGTGTTATCTAATTCAGACGTATCATTTTTAAGAAAACTGCCGGAAGAGGGATCGAAATTGCGGTTGTTTTCGTAGTTTTTTGGCATGTATTATTTTTGGGATTGCTCTGTTTTGACCACCGCGATGCATAGATGGAGAAACAACCGTTGTTGTTGTGTTATGTTGCAATGTTATCCCGATCTCGAACTAACAAATGAAATGCGTATTATAGACCCATATATGATTACATTCAACTTTGCACTCAGTGTGCAGTGCAGCGGGCAGTAACGCCGCCAAACGAGTTGTGTTTTGTTTATCACGCTGATGTCGCCCTTCGTAATTGTATGATTTTAATGGAACCGATGGCAATCGAATTGGAGAGTATTGTTCGTAATCGCTAATTGGGTGTAGCGACCACTCACAGTAATTGCCCTAATCAGTGATGTCAGTTTTGTCACACGTACTGGAAGTCCTCTGAAAATGGGATGTTCGCAATGAATGGAATGAAATTTATCTCTGTCATTACCAATTATTCGTATAGCTCATAAAATAAAACTGGCAATACACACACGTGTATATATATACACATATATATATATGTATATGTATGTGTGTGTGTATACGTATACATATATATATATATATATATATATGTATTAGAAAGAAATGTTTTGTGTACAAATTTCATGATCCTGAGTAGATATGCGCTAAACCAAATGCTGTCAGGCATTCTAAAAGTCGGCAGATATTTGCGTGGTATGATTCTTAAAATTGAGGAAAATTTTCATCCAGTGCAAAATGGAATACGAGGTGCGGCCAAACAGTTCCGAAACTACGCATATGAAAAGGTGAAAACGCAGGTCATTTACGTTTGGCCGCCATCTCCTTCGAAAAAGCCACCTTATGCAGCGATACACTGCTCTCAACACCTCTGCCATGCCTGAAACGCGTCCTAGAAGTCCCATTAAGCGTGTCAAGCACCATGTGCGGTTCGCGTTGCATCTTCTCCACAGTATCAAAACGACAACCCTTCAGCTTGAACTTCATCTTTGGGAAGAGGAAGAAGTCGCAGGGAGACAGATCCGGCGAGTAGGGTGGGCAACGAGCGACGATGTTGTTGGTGAGGCCCAAAAACTCGCGCGTTTTCAACGCACTGTGAGGGACACGTTGCCATGTTGGAGCACCTAATTGCCACAGCTTTATAGCGCCATGGGCCAGATGCACGGAAAAAGCGGACTTAAGTCGGCGGCTGGGGCCGCATCCGTGAAATTTGATGTTTTATGGGGTAAATTGTTTGCTGAGATCGACTGTGACGTCTATTTTGAAATTAGATGTTGCGTAGGAAAGTTTTTTCTTAATTTATGCAATTGTAGTATGCACGTTCATTGGCCAGAAAGGGGATAATTGGAGATACCGAAACTTGGGACTATGGATGATGAACTATGGGACCACGGATGAATAATTCACATTCTGACAGAAAAGTACCAGTTGCGGTCCTCATTTCGTATCCTTCTTTTCGCAGCATGGAGCCGTTTTTCCCGTGTGTGTTTCGCGAGGCTGGCCTGTCCGCTAGCCCTCGCCCTCTTGTCTCTAAAAGTCAGTGACGGGCAGCCACGAGACTGCGCCCTCGGAACAGGCGTGCTCCCGCTCTCCGTGATAATGTCGCCGTTTAGCCACTCTTCGTTTTTGGACAAAAAAATGACCAACGTGCCCGCCTGCCTTCTTCCACTTTTTTCAACATGATGATGAACGTGAGAAGGCCGACAGCCCCCTCCGTTAGACGGAGGAGTAGCCAGGATTTCGCCCAGGCGGGAAGGGAATCGGATCAGAGGCCGTCGTAACCAGTGGGACCCAAAAAAATCATGTGTGTTTCGGATCATGTCATGGCGCAAAACGACAGTTAATGACGAATAACGACGGCTGTAAGGGGCACCCGTCAGGTCGGCAGGAACGTCTTTACGGATAAGTAGGGGCCCTTTTCACTCCAACGGGGCTCTTTCACACGCCGGCAGGGAGTCTGTCCACTGACCCGCAGGGACCTTCTTACAGATTAAAAGCAGGTCCCTCCAGAGGCCGACAGGTGCCCTTTATGAACAGGCGTGGGGCCCTCTTCAGACAAACAGTGAACCCTGCAAGCTAGCAGGGGCCTCTAAACGCTTATTCAGACGATGGGCCTCTTTATGGCACACAAAGCCCTCTTGTATATTCGGAGTACGTTTTGGGGGTTTATAAGCCTTTCTTAATGCTTAAAATGCCTGTTTCCGAAAGTTTAAGGCGTTCTGTGGACGCCTCACGCTGGAAAGCGCTGGAGCCGAGGGCCCCAGTGCTTTGGGGCGTCCTGAGACCTTCGGCCCCAGGGGCCGAAGGTCTCAGGGGCCGAGGGGGCCGCTCGGCCGCCAAGAGGCCCCTTGGACTCCAGGCTGTGGCTCCCTTCCTCCCCCCCCCCCCCCCGAGTACGCAGCTGCCGTTAGACTTTCGTGGCGTTCTCCGCAGCTGACCAAGTGAGTGTGCAATGACTTTTTGTTGACAGACCCGTTCCCACCTTTCCTGATCACAGATTCAAATAACGACCTTCGTCTTATTGTCTAATTTGAACGTGTTGATAACCACAAATAGTTAATAATAATCAGCTTTTAAAGTGATTCTGTTCACTGGTTTGTAAAGAGCAAGACTGTCAATATCGCTATGACAACATATTGTTTTTCACATCTAATTAAACGTCACCCATGTGATTACTGCTTCACTCTGCATATGCGCTACAAAGACGGATGCTCAACCGCGGGGAAGTAGCTGGCGTGTTCACAGTATTGCAAACAACATTTGTTCTGAAGCTGTGAAGAAAATCTCCAGGAAGCAGTCGATCGTATCATGCAACAGGGTTTTTCTTGCCACTTGTTGGCGGGCCGGCGTGTTAGCTTTCGCTAAATGAGTGGTTATCTTTTTTTCGCGCAAACATGCATAGAAACTTTCAGTTGGATAGGAGAAAGGAAGCCCTGAGGACTATCGTCAACAGAAGAATCACATGATAATATGTGGTCAATTTTTTCAATCGCCGCTACAAACGTAGCTTTCCTCGGCAGCATTGCCGTTCAGAACATTCTTCAATTTTACTGATCAAATGGTATGACCAGGATCGTATTTTCCCCAACGGAGATATCCAACCAGGCTGCATGGACTAAAAATGTTTGCGTGCTATGAAATCGTGAAAAGGCCCTTAGTGGTTTGTCGGGATCTGTCCCTTAGTGCGCAGTTTAATGTTCTTTCTCAGACGCTTCAGAACGGTACGGAAGAACTCGGCTTCGACAGTCTGACGCAGGGGGACGAATTCACGGTGCACAACTCCGCGAATGTCGAAAAAATGACAAGCGTGTTCTTTGTCGCGCTCCCGACCTGCGTCACCTTCGGTCTGGGAAAGTGTGGGCTCTCCCACTGCGAAGACTGCTGTTTGGTTTCTGGGTCGAAGCCGTAGACCCAGGTCTCGTCATCGGTGATTATCCTCGACATGAAGGTTGGTCAGCCCTAGCCTGCTGAAGCAGATCCTCGCAGACTTCGACACGTTATTGTTTCTACTCGAGATTCAGCAGCCCGGTTACGAACTTGGCAGCGACGCGGTGCCAAGTTCGTTCGTAAGTTCAAGTTCAAACGGGACGTGAGGATTGCCTGAACTGATCTAAATGACACGTTAACGACGTCATCAACTTGGTATCCGATGATCTGACGCGCAATTTGTCCAATTTCTTTGACATTTTCAGGGATTGTGCTCGTTGAGGGTCGTCCTGACCTCTCCACATCGTCCAGTGACGTGCCCCACTTGAAGTGCCAGTGCCGTTCAGGACACCTCGCTCGGCTCACTGCTCTGCTTCTGCTTCTGCTCACTGCTCACTGCGTCTTGCTTCATTGCCGTAGGCCTGTTTCAATGTTTCAGTGGTCTTTGTTGCCGATCTCCTGAGTTTGACCCAGAATTTGATGTTTGCTTTCTGTGTAAGTTTGAGGTCCATCCCGAAATCGAGAATGAGCTGAACTTAACGTCTACAGCTAAAGTTAACAAAAAAACTAAAGTTAACAAAAAAAAACATGCAACACAGGTCCCAGTGTTCACAGCAGGACGCCACGTGGCGTGCTAGCACACGACGATTACTCGTCGCTCTTGCTGCGCGGTTGACCGTCTCGCGCTCAGCTCGCAACAGGAACAGTCTCGGAGCAGTTTCATTGCACCCCGTACATGTAGACGTTGTCGCTGTCAGTATGTGTGGCTACGACGCAAAAACATAATGCACAAATATTTATACTCACGTCGTTCATGCGCCGTAAATTTACGACATGTTTATCGCAACGGTTTACAAACCTCTTAGAGTCACCCGCAATGGAGTAAGCCAAAGCCGTCATCACGTGATCCGCAAAACCGTTACAGCTATGTACACGAAATTTGTAGGTTAGGTAGACGTAATTGCGTCATAGGGAACTCCATTGCTTGGGAATTTCAAAATCGTTTAGAAATGTGTTAGTCATATCACCAAATGGCTACAGTTTTGATGTCCGCCGAACTCCATCTTACTGGGAAATGGACCTTCAGAGGCCAGATATTACGAATCGAATATCAAACACTTGCGCTTTCGTTTTCCTCCTATGACTGGTTTTCGGTGGACGAAGCAGTGAGAACTGCGTTTTGGTGTGCTTCCCACTAAGAGCATGTATCTCGTTGGCTTTGTGACTGCTGATTTCATGTCCATACACCGCTGGCTACGTCGAGTGACGTACGGAAGGTCCGAAAGCCCGTCGCCGTCTGCTCACAACATTCAAAGCGGTACAGCACACCACCTAAGTAGACATGCTCTTAGTAACCGTTTTCACAGTGGCGGTAAAGCAGAGTCCGACGAAACTTCCGACGGATGACTGTTTCGTACGGGCGAATTAGGAGGCTAGGAAAGGGAGTATGTACGGGGTTGAGTTCAGCGCCTCGCATTCTGCAGTGCGATTTTCCCTTCGCTCATTCGTTGTTCTGGACCTGTCCCAGAGAACCGTTTAAGACAGTCCGCCCTACCAAGTGTGATGGTTTCAATGTCGTAACTGTCCCAAGTGGTCCGGTTCACAATGATCTTCAGTCCCGAGTTCAGACGCAATGTCAGTATTCAAACAAATTTCCGAGTCGAAATCCGCGACATTCCGTGATAGCAGGACTACTTTGCCCCCTTTAGTGTCGCCTAAAATCGTCAGTAACGATGGTCACGATGCACCGAACGCACGGAAGGTTCGTTTGCTCGTGTTTTAGATTCTTTAGGTGATATCCGTCAGTAGTCGAAACCATTCGTAGAAATGGCGCGTAATTGTTCATCATTGAGTCATTTTTAACAAGTAAAGTTGTTTTTCTTTGTTCTTTTTTCCAGCGTAATCATTTCCTCGTTTAGCAGGAAAGATCAGCAGAAACTGCAGAAATGGTCAAGGCAGGCCGTCAGCTAAACGGCTCTCAGCAATTCTCCATTTGGAAACGGCCATTGCGTTTCGCACCCGGAAGCCATGCCAGGCGAATAATGTACATACCGGCGAATTCCTTACCGCTCGATGTTTTCATTTCGCCTCGGAGTTAGGACCTACTGTCGTCACGGCGCGGCGTATAGCTCATCATAAACTGCGGCGACGCCGGCCAATCTCACTTCCGGGGCGGGCCGGCAGCCGCCGACGAGAGGCGCGAAATGGTCGCTCGCCGGAGAACACGGTCAGCAGTCGCTGCTGGCGCCGGGAGCCCCGGGGCTGGATGTCCTCCGGTTGTCCGTGCGAGGGTGACCCGGCCTCGTCTGACCCGCAGCAGGGCTCAAAGGGACGCCTGTGTGAGCCTTATGAAATGAGAGCAGGTCGTGAGTAGGTCTAGCGCGATGTGCTTGAAGTGTCGGAGGAGTAGTGGTTTTTGGAGGGTTCAGACCGTCCCCAGAACCCAGAAACATTCACCGACGGCTACGTATGCAGTGGCCCATGGGCAGGCAGGGCGGTGTCTCTGCAAGCTGTAGACAAGGCTAACAACAGTTTTCGGGTGTTGCTTGGAAAATGGCTTAAAATGTTATGACCTTACCGGCTTCGAAAACGCTCGTACACGGCTGGCCCCGTTGGACATTGCGGCCGGTCGTCACATCTCGTGTGGTCACACCGTCGGTGGCCGGCCGGCGTGACGGCCGCTGCTCGAGTGACGTGTCACCGGCGGCGCCGCGTGCCACCCACCCGCTCTCATTTGTTAATGGGGCCCGGGGCTGTGAACGCCAGCGGTGGCCGGCCGGCCGGAGTCAGTTGAGAGGCCTGGTGGACTGGTGGTTTGGACACCGACGCGCCTGGCCCGTCAGCCGATCTGATTTGACAAGATCGGAAGATTTCCGTCGCTATAAGTAGTCGTTCAGTCATTGGTACGCCGTCAACATGTGTGTAGAGTGGTCTGATTTCAACTTAAACGCGCCTTGCGCTCTTTCGGGTGCGGTAATTAGAGACCTGCGACCGTGACCTGCGAGGTCCGGGGAATGCTGGCGGTCGGCCGTCGGACCGTCTGTCAGACTGTCAGGGACCGGGTTGACCCCAGCTCACTCCGTTCGATGGAGCAGTCCGAATAATTACCGTACAGAGACAGACGGCTGACTGACGTCTGACCAGACACGGGAGTGGGCTCAAAATTAGACGTCTGAGCCCAGGAAGCTGGATGTCTTATCCAACAAACAAACTTTAAACGGACCGTGTTTATGTATGGTTCAGGGTCGATTTTCTGACCTTACTTGTTTTCGGGGATTGCAGACAAGGAAACGAAACAAAACAAAATAGGATACGCAGTCGAAGAATTTTGGGACTTTGTCTCAGTACAATCGCTCCCAAACGAAAACATATCTTTTAACCAGTCATGTTGGGCCTTGGTCGCTGATTGCAGTGTTTTAGCTCTTTTCAGAATCAAGTGTTTGTGGAAGCACTTATAAATAAGTGGTACTATCTCTGTTTTAGTCCGCAGATCAGCTTTCTAGATGGTCTAGCGGTTTAAGGCATTTCACAGAGGAATCGGCATTCTTGTCCCCATCGAACTAGTTGGAGCATGTCGGTGAGGGTTCAGACCGTTCCGTGCAACGGATGAGCCTGCTCAAAGGGGGCTGAACCGTTTCGGAGCGGGTAAACCAGCTCGTAGAGTGAACTGATTCAGGCAGGCATTGTCGCGTTGCAGCCGGGCTGGACCGGCTGAGAGCGGTGGCATCCAGCTCGGAGGCCGTCTCTCGCTGTCGCGGCAGGCTGGTCGGGGATTACGTGATGGGATTACGATTGTCGGCCTGCCTACCCCGGAGACTCGGCCCAGCGGCCCGGCAACCGGTTAGAGCGGGACTTAGCTGCCCGGTGACCGATTGGAGCGGGACCCGGTGACCGATTGGAGCGGGATCCGGCGGTCCCGTGAACGGTCAGAGCGGGACTCGGCGGCCCGGTGACCGGTCGGAGCGGGATCCGGCGACCCGGTGACCGTTCGAAGCTGGACCCGGCGGCCCAGTGACCGGTCGGAGCGGTCCTGTCGGCTGGCCGCCGCCGACGGCCTCCCCCGAGCCCGGCTCGGCGTGAGCTGCGGATCAATCCAGCGAGCTGGCCGCTTACGCTATTGACCGGCAGCGGCAGCGGCAGCGTGTTCGTGACCGACGTCCCGTGCATGTCGTGCCGCCCACGTGTTAGCCGCCGCCGCCGCCGCTGTCTTCAGTTCGGGCCGCCCGCCGGCGCCGGCCTGCGACGCCTGGTGACCGCATTAGCCGGGCCGGCGCGTGTCGCACCTGTGTGGCGGCGCGCTGCCGGTGTGTTTGCCGTGCCGTGCCCGTGTGTTCGGCGGCGCGCCGCGGCCGTACGGAACTGGCCGTTAACGGGCGGAGCCGGTGACCGGCTGAAGTCGATCCCACCGGCAATATCCGCCCCGGGCCCCACCTTCCGACCGGCCCCGCTCACGGCGCGGACATCGGAAGCCGGCCTGCACCCGTCGACGCGTCGGAAGCCGTTCATTGTCATCGCTGGCTCTGCGGCGTTGCTGTGAGAAAATGGGCGCGACGTTTGCCGTCGTCCGCTGCCGGCCTGCGGTGGCCGGAGCGGCCGCCGTTCTCCGAGCCGGCGCGACGTTCGTCCTCCTGCGCGGCGCCGGCCGGCCCGGCCGTACCCGCCGACTGAAGGCGTGACGCGCCGGCGGCGCCTGGCTATGGTCCGACCGCGACGGGCGCGCTCCCGGCAGAAGCTGCGGTCGGCGCCACTGCCTGGACCGGTCAGGACCAGGTGACGATGTCCGCCACGCTGGAGTCACACGGCGGCCGGCTGTTGTCACCGGGGTCGATCCTGTCCTGCCGACTATCGATATGTCAGCACCCAGCGGATTTCCAGTCTCAGAAGATAGGCTCCAGATGCCGCCACGGGTCGACACGTGTCGGTTTCCGAAATGGCGACCGATAACCACGAAAATGGCACCTACGTTCGCTGTCGTTGTTTGAGGAACTTAAACATGCTTGCGCTGCAGCAACGGAGCAAATATTATTTTCGAGCGAATGTTGGTGGTGGTCGATGAGGCTTTGGCAATTATCTAAGAGTGTGGGAGGTTATGCTTGATGATCATAACATCACGTTTCGGTAGCAACATTGTGCGCGCTGGAAGCAATCTATTCTGCCGCCGTGAAAATTACGGACCAGGGCTGAATTATATCGACTATCTAGTCTCAAAGGACGTATCGTGACGCCATGGAATTACTGTTTGTGTATCAGGGGTGAAAACACCTACGTCTGCTCTCATTAGATTGATCCTGCGTAAGAATTATTTCAATTCTATACTCGCTCAGGAAATATCGTATACCTAACCCCCTGAGGTCAGCTTTCTGCATATGGATAATTTTGCCTTTTAATTTGGAATGTTTTCCGTGCCATTGAACAGGCTGAGAGTTATGACTTTCGGTATTTTTGGTTCATTTTTGATGGAACACAACACCGTAGGTCATGTGTTGCATTTCGTCGCCGCTCTTTATTACATTGTTAGCCATTGTCCACACAGACAAATTTCATATTTTTCAGCAGCAAAGATTAACTGTTTTTATGGTGCCAGAAATCTCTTGTCCGAGTGAAGACTGTGCCGTGCGCGAGAACGTGACTCCGTACTGAACTTTGTTCCGTAATCAGTCTTACCAACGTTTATTTCTAAGTTTGCTTGTCTCAGATGTAACAACAACAAAAAACGCGTGTTAGAGGAAGTTTCCATCGCTGTCGACAGCTGAGAATCCGCGTCGATGCGAACTGCCTGGACCTAATGAAGTGGTGTCGCTGTTTCAGAGGACGACGTGCTCAGTAATTACTTCTCGCGCAAGGGTAAAAAATACGGTCTGCTCAGCCTGTTCAATTACGCAAAGGACAGCCTGCTGCCAGTGCGCACCAAGAAGTCCTACTGACCGGCCGGCTGGGCTCCGCTCCTGCGCGCCGTCGGACTGTGAAGGCGGCCGCCCGGCGACGCGGCGCGGCCAACGGCGGTCGGGATTTCAGGCGCGTGCGGCGGCAGCGCCGGCACTCGGCCGCGGCAGCGACGACGAAGCGCCCCACTTCGGACTCTGGCGTCCGGGGACGTCCGGCTTCAGCGCTCGGCAGCTGTAACGTCCGGACGCGTTGACGACTCGCGTCCGCCGGCCCAGCGTTCGGCAGCTGTTACTCAAAGAACTCTGGCGCTGGGACGCATGGCGTCCCGTCGTCCGAGGCTCCCACGCACTGACGAGCTCGTGTGGCGGCGTCGAGCCACTGCCGTACAGCAGAAACCGTGTTCCCACGCTCGGTGGCCATGCTTTGACCCGGCTTCATTTGTCTGCTAGTTGTTTTGCCGCGTGAAACTAGGCAGTTTACATGCGCTCGGTGCGGGCCAGTGGTTCTACGTCACCGCGTTAGTCTTTCGCCTGGTCCGCCCCCTCCCCCTCCCGTGGTCGGACGGCGAGCCGCCCTGGCCGCCATCAGCGTCGCGCTGTCTCGGGTGTCCCGTCTTGCCTGTCGCGTGCGCCACTTTGCCGGGACATCGATACATGCCGCGGCCGAGCCCAGACGGGCCGCCGCCGGCCAGACGTCGGCCGCCGGAGACGACGGGGCGGCGACGGGGCGGCGGCCGGCGGAGCGCGCCGCGTGACGGCCCGGCCGCCGACACGTCGCCGCCCTGCGGACCGCGCCGCAGCCGGCCCACGGCGGGGCGCGGACACGCTCTCCTCTGCTTTCTGGGCATCCGGGCCAGGGCGCCGTTTTTATCTGTGGAACGTGTGGATCGTGTATTGCCCGGCACGTGTCGCCAGACGCTGGCGGCGTTGCTGCAGTCCCACGGGACGTTTGGAATCCTTCGGTGGCGGTGTGCAGAAATTGCCGATGTTGAATTCGAGATGCAACAGCGGCGTGGATCATTTCAGACCTGGATGCAGTTTTGAGGGGGTTGTTTCCAGCGAAGCGCCGATGTCATCAAACGTACTGGTCGCTGTGCTTCGCGCTGGCTTCCCGAAATTACACAGTATGCCAGTGATGCCTTAGGATAGTGCAAAATGCATCCAATGTGTGTGGTCAGAGCCAAATGCCATGTTCACCAGAATGAGGCTCTATTGCGACTGATGGGAATAAAGTGTTCTCTTTTAACCTTTAGAATGGCGTGCACATTCGTGCGATTGAATAGTTATGCGATGTCTTTTCTGGTGGAAGGATGTCGGTGACTACAGACGAACAGAGTGCAAGCACGACCGTTCCGCAACCTCCTCGCGCCAACGCCCCAGTGTCGCACGAAAACCGCACTGACCATTGCGCCGTCGAGCGAGTCTCTCGAGAAACGTTTTGGTTAACCGTGTGCGGTAGAGTGTGCACAATTTATGTAAACCAGGTGCTTGTAGTGGCTTCTGCGTACGAAGCGCGCAATGACTAAGTACTTGGCTGCATCATTATGGGAGTGTTTCAAGGAAGCATAGCAATTTGTTATTGATTACCAGGGGACCGCCGTTAATGGCTACAGTTATCGCTTCCTTACTACTTACTGCGGTATACGGCAAGACTGCATCGATGGTGGTCTGGAAACGCCTTCCGAAAAATGTCCTGCAAGGTCCATCTTGACCCATCCTGTTCGGATGCCGGAAATGGATCAACGTAGTGTCAAGCCACCTCCTGTTTCGCATATCGTCCATGCAAGTTCAGTCGACAGTCAGTTCAGTCAGAGCATGGATCCGCATTATTGTTGGGTTATGAATTACCCAGCTCAGCCGCCTTGGCCGTCCTTTACGCGTAGGATCAAGACATCACAGGATCTTCAGTGCATTAGTCCCGACTGAATAACGCTGAGTTAATGCCCCGTGCGAGTATGCGTAGTCCCGACTGAATAACGCTGAGTTAATGCCCCGGGCGAGTATGCGTATCTTGTTCGTAAGTCTTCACACCCTGCAGGCACACCGGACAACTCTAGTGAAGTTCGGAAAAAATCCAGGAAGTCGGAGGAGCGAAAATGGGGAAAAAAACTCGCTATACGCTCGGCGATTTCGATCCTGCTATCTCTTCTCAGTCTTCGAATTCCTCGCGGGAGATGGGACTTCTCCAGAAGAGACTGCAGTTCAGTGACAAGCAAGTCGGCGTCAGCAGCCACTCGGTGGTGTGGATGTTGTACGCCGACCAGCTGCGGATGCCTGGCTCTGCGTAGTTCGAAGGCCATGTGGTCTCGCAACTTCCCATTTCATTAATAGCTCGACGACGTGTTTATGGTTGACTTTCAGGCGTTTGCAACTCAAGAGCGATGAGGTGTCAAAGCGGACTGCGCGTAACATCGACCGACAAGATAATTTTGGCGAGGGTTCCAAGGAGTCGTCCTCCATTTTTAGCTCGCGACGAACAAACCACTTATTTTAGGCGTGCGGAACTTTCCATAGCTGTTTCCCAATCATTTGTACGTCGTATGGTATCAAAAGGTCATCGTGAGGTTGAAAATTGTAATTTTGTCTGAAAAAGTCCTATAATGCCGGCTTGCTCGGCGCGGCCGCTGCGGCACCCGCCAGCCGGCGCACAGTCTCGCTTTCTTTTTCTTGGAAACTACAAGGTCTGTTTAAGCACAATACATTTTGTATCATTCCATTACAAATAGGAATAGGAACAGACAATGTATAAACTGTAACGTTCCATGCAGCAGGTTTATGAATAAACTGTAGGGACGTCAATTCGTTGCGCCTCCCCCCAATGTGGATACTTGTCTCTCCAGAGATGATTTTACCCCCATTTTGGTTTCCTGCCAGTTTTGGCAAGGGGAACAGCCAATAATTGCGGAAATAAGGACCATAATAGACAATAGATAAGCAGAAATTGTAGAATATGGTATCAAATGATCTAAAACACTTCGAAAAGATAAAGTGACAGATTTCGTGGTCAAACAGGTACAATGATCAGGTGCTAACGTTAACATATCTTTGCAATTTCCTGTTCATGGTCTTTAGAAAACAGGCAAGTAACCTGCTTTGAGTCCCAGCTCCCTATCCACATTTTGGGTATGGCTTTTCATTCCTGTGGCCGAAAACTACAAAAGATTGATATTCTGCTACCCAGAAACTAGTGATAAGAGAATACGTGGCACAAGTAGAAGCATCATTTTCACACAAAAAAACAAGCGCAGTTTTTGCCCCTTCGCATGAAATTGAAATGTGAATCGCGTGAATCGAATCGATTTCCCTGCACTTAAAAATGGGTTTTGAATCAGAATCAAGTCGATTCCCTGTTTTCATTGTGAACCAGAATCAGAATCAAAGTCGCCTTTTTACGCTGTAGATCAGAATGGAACGAATTCCTAATTTTGTGAATCGATTACAAGTCTGCTTAATATAGAATCCATCGCCGCCTTGTATAGATAATACTGCTCCACCTTCCCTATCCTTGCATTCGGAATCCTAAGCGCCGGGTGTGGCTTCGAACACACGGCGACTGTTGATATTTCATTGCACTGCCCTGACTCTGTCATTAGTCGACCACTCTGGACAGCTAAACTTAGGACATACCATTTTGCGTAAGATTGCCAATCTGGGACAAATCGTCGACATTGGGAGAAACTGCCACTCCAGATCGCGCATTCTAATTGGTATGGGAATTCAACCGTCTTTCATCCTCATGACTAAGGATTTCCATTTCGTATTTCACCTTCGACCGTTGCTGTAGCTGAGTGTGCGAGGCAAGCGGAAAGTATCACTGACATTCTCAAAGTGGCCGAGCTCCTTTGTTAAGACAATGCCTTCTGGGAAGGACATTAATCGCCGCTATTGCGAGGCAGCTGTAGCCCAAATGCCAGGGTCCAATTTAGAATGTGAGGGAGGCACCGGCACCCTGCTTAGGTGAACGCTTCGATCAAAGCATGCAAGGTTGCGTTTACGCCATCTTTGGAGCCAACTAGACCTTATAAATTTATAGAAGCCCGAACAGAAACTATCTTTTGATGCATTTTATAACCTAAAGGAGCGATGGAAAAGAACAGATTTTCCAGTATTTTTTTCTTACTGATATTTAAACGAACTTCAGATTTACGTGTTGACCTAAGCAATATCCATCGCGCTGATCCCAAGGAGTTCACGTATGTAGCTCATGGTGCTAGAGTGCCATGTGAGTCTTGCGATATTTTTAAAAGCAACCGCAGAAGCCATATGCAGCGACTGTGTCATGTACAAAACAAGAGATGATGCTGGTTTGGCGAAAATGGAAACGGCGAAAGGCGTTGCGGATGCCCATCATTTGGATGCTGTCTAAATATTCTGTCTTTCGACATCTTTTATCATTCGCCATCTTCAAAACATCGGTTGCTGTATTTTAAGACCGTTATTGTTTTGTCTTGTCTTTTTATTCATTTCATTGTCTTGATGTTGTGTTTTCTCTTTGCTTCGTGATAATATCGATAAAGCATTGTTAAATAAAACGGCCTGATTCAGTGAGCCTGGAATCGATTTTATTCTTATTTTCGGTGACATTTCAAAAAAGAAATTGATTTAATGATGATTAAATGGCGTTAGCGAGTCAACTCTGGTTCTGAATGTGATTTAAAATCAAACACAATCCTGGCGAAATTTTTCATACTCCACCAGGCTTTTACGTGGTAAGGATCGAGCATTTTCTGTTACTTCTGCTGGTGATGTGTTGCTGGATTTAAATATGAGGGCACACATTGCATCGTTGCGGAAATTCTCATGTGGTTTGTTCTGGGATACCCACAAAAATGAACTATAACGTACCTGAGAAAAGCCTACTGGACGCTTTATACGGTTGGGACCACGTAGGCTAACCGTTCCTGGAATTGGAGCCACCTGACGTGGCAGGACACTTGCCTATTTCACCCGGGATGACAAATATCCAAGGGAGAGGAGGAAGAGGAGGTTTTGAAGAGGTTGCCTAAACGCCAGTGGGCTGTAAAGGGGTGCGAGTTCACGACGTGGCTGTGTGGTCCCTGACTCGATTACTGGTTCCCTGTCGGTGGCACGGTTTCGGCTTCTGGCGGGACTCCCAGCCGGGCTCGTGCGAGATGGCCGCTGTCCGGACGCTGGCGGAACGGTGCCTGTCGAGAGCGGCTGCTGTCCAGTTAGGAGAACCACTCGACGGGGTCTGCCATCTTCGGCGGCGGGGGAGGGCACGGGGCCATGGGCGGCTGGCCGGGGCGGACTGAACACGGTGCGGCTTTTTACGGCTGCGCCGCCGGCGCCGGCCAATCCAATGAGCGTCGTCTGGATCCGGTCTCGGCCGCCCCCCCCCGTCCCCCCCTCCCGCCCCCGGAAGCGGCGCCGGAAGCGAGCGGCGGCTCATTGGGTACGGCGGCCGTTCCGGCGGCGGCGCCGAGCCGCTACTGCCTGCCTCGGCGCCGGCACCCCCGGCTGCCACGGGGCGGAGTCCTCTCCCTGTGGCGAACATCCTGTCGCCGCTGCTCTTATCGCCGCCGCTCGCTGCGAGAACTGCGCTGCTGCCATATCTGCCGGTGCCGTCCCGTTTTCGTTGCTCCATTCGTTCCACTCTTGTACCAGTTCCGCTGGTGGCCAGTTGTGAGGGACAGGGGTTTAGTCATCGCCGCAGTTGCCACCTCACTGCTTCGTTCCTTGCCGGATTTTCCGCCTTAATTGCTATTCTTGCCATTACCTCGTTTATTTAACCCGAACGTGTTGAAATGAAACCTCCTGCGACCATAGTCCATGTTAAGCCGAGCCTGTTGCTTACCCCTGACCCGGCCTTCTAAATATCCCCAACTATGGAGTAACGTTCATCAAGGCGCCAAATCAGATGGCGTTGGAGGATCTTCATCGTCCCGTGCAGCTCTAAGACATGGCCGCCCTGTCACCAGCTGTCCTTTTCGGTCCCCAGCCAAGTACAAGTGTCCGTTCTGGGACTAGCATTTGGCTTGGATACTTGTGTTGTATACCGTTCTGACGATATCTCGCCTGTCATCGCCAGCGGCGACCTTTCCATATTAGGCTTCATTGAGTATTGCCGGAGTTTGGTATTTACCGCTTTTTGTGCCAGAGATTCCTCGCAAAAGGTAATGGCTGACGAACATGGCCGCCAGTAAACCTGGACGTAGCAAAACCTATCTCTGACGGGCGACCGATTATCAGCAGAAGCTGTCCCATCACCGCGAGCTTGTCGTGGAGAAGGACCAGGAGGTTTTTTTTTCGACGCAGCCGCCAGTGGGGTTGAGTTGCGCCCCGGGATCCTGGCGGCGCAGAGGATTCCGACAATCTTAATTGGAGGATTTCTGGAGTCTCTGAACGACGAGGAAGAAACAAAGCAACTAATTTCGGGAACTGCCTCGGGCGGACGTGAAAGGGTCGCGTCTTAAGTGGGTCAACGGGGCTTTTCGTCGGCTGTTCAGGAAATGAACAAGCCTTGAGCTGTCAGCCAAAGCCGGTTAACCTCTGCAATGCTGTCGAATGAGTACCTATACCGGCCTTTTGCGCGTGTGTGTGAGGGGGTGTGCGTGTGCGTGTGTGTGTATGTGTGTATGTGTTTTATGCATTTGAACAACGATAGAAAATTTGTCTGGCTGATGATCCAAAGCAGCGGAGGTTTTGTTTCAAATTATGACGGTATGTATTGATTTTGTCCCGCTTTCTAAGGTTCTGTTCAAGGAGCTTGTCGCGCCACAAATAATGGCTCAAGCACATGTGTCAACCCTGAAAATGGTGCTGGGGAAGAAGATATCAGTATGTTTTTGGGAAGCCATCGACACGCTACACCTCATGTCAAAAACAAGGATATGTGGATTCATGTGGGTTCATGGTTTCATTTCCGGGACCTGTTCGAACCCACATGGGCCCAGCGCCCTTTGTGCCCTCAAGTAAAAAACGTTTTTTCGAACATAATCGTACAATGCACTTGTAGGCGGCTGAATAATCTGGCCAAAATTGGGCAAAAGGAAATTCTTAACAAAATTATCCTGCTGTTTTGCTTGAATGTTGAGGACGCTCTGTCAAGGAATTACGAAGCTTTAGATTTGCAGTTCCTACATTCATAACAGACGAAACCTTCCCCATTGTTCTAACAATAAACGTCAAACCTTTTAAGTGTTGTCCTGTTCAAGAACTTTGTTCTCTGCACTACATGCACTCCTGAAAACTGTATAGAACGGAATGGTATTTCTTCGTGTACATCGACGTCATCGAACACCATTACGAAGCATTGCAATACATCACACGAAACAGGAAAGGCATGTCACAGACCGAAATATGATCCAAGCTGACCCGAAAGGGATTCTTCTAACGTCTCTTTTTACTCTAATTATCAACAATAACACGTTTGCCATACACCAGCGATGCCCCGTCTACACTGAACCATAGGCCTGGCGTCTTAAATAAACAAACAGTAATGATACATCTACAAACAACACAGCAATCAGGTGACCCATCTGAATAGCGGTTTTCAGTCTTTGACTGTTTTTCTACATCTGAATTTAAAGTAACGACGCTGTTACGTACTGAGTGTGACATTAATACATACGTTTGATGCGTAGAACCCAATCCCTCCAGGAATAAAGAAGGCCGCTTTTGGCATGATCATACTAAAAGTCGGAATGCCACTCAAAAATGTTTTTTACTTCATAAAGTTACAGTACAAGTGATTGCAACCAGTCTGAAACAGAAGACAGCCATCTCTCTTGTGGATTGTCATCGATAGACCAGTTCGTAAGACACTGCCAATGGTGACTGACCACCAGCATCCTGCTTAACCTCTTCTCTTACTGGCTGTTTTGGAGCGACATTCCCGACGACTCCAGCTGCAGGCGATAGGCGATTATTGTCCAGCCAAGCAGCCCAAGATGGACGCTGACCAGGGCTGGGGACAAGCCCTGCAGCACGCATCTCGTCTGAGGTCCGTACTCCGGGACTGGTGTCCGGTCATGTGTTCCTCGGGGCTGTGCTCCGGCCCTGGGGTTCGGTCCATGTGTTCCTCGGGACTGTTACCCGGTCCTTGAGTCCGGACATGTGCCCCTCGAGTATGTGCTCCGGTCCTGGGGCCCGGTTATGTGTTCCTTGGGGCTGTGCTCCCGGCCGGGAGCTGACGTCACCGTCGCCGAGCGTGATTGACCCGAATAGCAGGTCGCCGCGGGGCGACTCTCCTGTCCCGCGGCGCCGTCTCAGAGGCCGCATCGAGTCGTGATGTCCGCAGGGAGTAGTGGTCCTTTCTGCTGTCCGCACGGAGCGGTGGTCCTTTCTGGTGTCCGCAGGGGGCGGTGGTCCTGTCTATTGTCCGCACGGAGCGGTGGTCCTGTCTGCTGTCCGCAGGGGGCGGTGGTCCTGTCTGTTGTCCGCACGGAGCGGTGGTCCTTTCTGGTATCCGCAGGGAGCGGTGGTCCTGTCTATTGTCCGCACGGAGCGGTGGTCCTGTCTGCTGTCCGCAGGGGGCGGTTGGTCCTGTCTGCTGTCCGCAGGGAGCGGTGGTCCTTTCTGGTGTCCGCAGGGAGCGATGGTCCTGTCTGCTGTCCGCAGGGAGCGGTGGTCCTGTCTGCTGTCCGCAGGGGGCGGTGGTCCTGTCTGTTGTCCGCAGGGAGCGGTGGTCTTGCCTGGTGCCCGCAGGGAGCGGTGGTCCTGTCTGCTGTCCGCAGGGCGCGGTGGTCCTGCCTGGATCCGGTAGTCCGATGTTCGGCCGTCTTGCCTCGCTATTCCCGTACGCCCAGTGAACAAATCAGCGCAGCTGCAGCCCGGGCACTCTCAACAAACGGCGTGCGTTCGTGACACAAGGACGGCCTGTCGTGTTCGTGGCCCCAACATCCTTGTTTGTGGCTATGGCGTAGTTGAGTGTAGAAATTCTGGAATTCTTGAAGTGTTGATTTTTGTTTTCTGCACTAGCGAGGTAAGTTTAGAGCAGATTTCCCCTGTTTCATAATAAATATTTCGGCTGTTGTTCTATGGATTAAGCTTTCCTGATTATATCCGAATGAGAAGCAGCCCCAGCCCCATGTCAGATGCTGTGACGTCTGTATGACTGAATTCGACCAAAAGCAATGATTTTTTCTCAGCCATGAAAATGTCGCATTTCTGTGCCAGATGTCCGTCTCTTGGAGATGCAATGTTACTGTCATTCTTCCTTTTTATGTGGCCGTATGGATCAAACTGAACAACGAACCAACTCAAACGTCACGATTGGTGGTTCACGTTACACGCCTTTCCTGACAATAGCCGTTTGAAATGCGTGGTAAAGTAATGTTTATGTTATCAGTTCGGCCTTTTATTTTCAGTACTCATTATGATGACACGTGTCAGTTAATCTCCTCCGTGTGTTTCGGATTTCATTTCGTCCCTGTCCTGGAAGCCTGAAAGTGCAACCTTGACGCTTAAATTCGTTTGTTTGTTTGTTTATTAATCGGGCCCATCCATGTGAAACATGTTTTTTGGGGCGTTCCGTTATTCAAGGAAAAAGTGATGAAAATAGCAAAATACGCACACACAGTAAAAGGACATGGCAAATTTTTAGGCATATAGCACTGCACTCCGAGAGGATTGGCATGTTTATTCCGTAAAGTAAGGTTTTGAAAGCAGCCACAGTGTCACATCCAGTGACAGCTGGGGGTAGGTGGTTTCAGACGGCGGCTGATCAGTACTGGAAGGCTCTCTGAGAGCCGGATTCTGGCCAGGTGCAGGTGGTCGGAATTGGTCATGCTGGTGACGTGCTGTCCTATTTCGGAGCGTTGCGTGAACAGAGCCCTGACAGCTGAAGGAGCCGTTAAATTGCCGAAGGCGCGGGCTGCTTTTGATGCAGTCCCGCTCACGAAAGAGCTGTTTTGCTTTTGGCCATCGCATTGAAGCCAAGACCGGAGATACGTGATCACAGCACCTAGTGCCGGAGATCACGCGAGCCGCAAAGTTCTTGGCTTTTGAACGCGGCTCAATTGGGTGTTGGTCGCTCTTCCCTAAACAGATACAGGACGTCTGTTAATATTTTAGTAATGTACGAGTATGTCAGTAATTGTCATCATGTCATGTCAGTTCTTATGTAATGTCAGTAATGTCATTAATGTCATTAATGCCGGTAATCAGTGGATAGTGCCTCGCATCCGGTGGCCATCGAGAGTAGTTTTTGAGATGTTTCTAGTAGAACGGCGTCGGTGCCGAGAGCCTAACGATACATGGTCAGGAAAGCACTTCGAAAACTGCAGCGAAATGGACTAATTACAGCCTCCGCCTACGCATACAGCAGCGCTAGAGGGCACACTTTTGCGTTCCACCGACGCCAGTATAACCACAGACTTCACCAGTCCCGCTACGACTGCCGTCAACCAAGCCACAACCACGCTAGCTATAACGTTGCGATAGTGTCATGTCTACAGCCCCGATCGTCACAAACTCATCCACGACCGGCACCAGCTCTAGAGGCAGCGTCACCAGCTCCATACAGGACCGGCACCAGCTCCAGCCACCGCTGATCCCAGCACCAGCGGCCGGGAATTCCGGCGACGGGCGGGGTCGTAACTGGGAGGGGGGGTCGCCGGCTGGTGGGCGGCCGCGTGCATTGAGTCCGCTGCTGACCGACGCTGGCCGCTTTACGATCGGTCCCACAGTGTGTCGCCGACGGCGCGCGAGGGCTGATGAAAGACAGCACTGGCCGGCCGGGAACGGCACCGAAACTACACTGCTGATGAAATGAGAGCGCTGGTCGGGCGAGAGCAGTGCTGGTACTCGGATGGAGACGAGGCAGGAGCGTGGTGCAGACAGGGGCGCGGATGAATCAGGAGCACGGACGAATCGGGAGCGGTTGTCGGACGCGCTGCCGCCTCGCGCCGCGGACGGCGCTGGCCTTTGTTTCGGACGCGTAATGACTCATGCCGCACTGGCACTGTTCTGCTGCACTGCTCGACAAAATGAGGTTCGCCACATCGCCACGATCCGGGGTGCACCGGACTGAGCTCCACTCAGCGTGTCAGGCAGGCAAGCAGTTCTGCTTTCCGACAGGCTGTTGTCGGGAGCCGTTGTTCCGTAATCCAGGGATTTGCTCTGGGGGGGGGAAGACGACAACACTCGCCAGTCAAGCTGATGAATGCACCGTTCAACGAACAGCTGCACCGAGAGACGTCATATCGGCTGCCGTGTGCCGTTAGTGGAGGTGCGAGGATCGATCCATAGCGTGTTCGAGGGTCTGATGACGCACATCAGTGAGCGAGACGGTGCTTTGTGACACGGTCGGTTGGAGGAGCTCCGGGTCGCGAGAGGCGCCGGTTTTGACGCCCGCGAGGTTATTGAACCAAACTGGGACGTTGGTTTATGAGTTATCCTACCGGAAGTCCAGATTCTCTCCTTGGTCCCTTGTCGCTAAAGGGTCCACAATAGAGCTGAGGATTCGGACTCGGATGGCTCAGATTTTTGGTCGAATATTCGGATTCGGCGAATGTTCGAATCTTGATTTCAAGACTTGATTATCCGGCGAATATTCGGTCGGCCACTTTTTCATCCGAATATTCACCGGACGTTCCAATGTCGACCAAACATTTGAATACTCCTCCATTTCGTTGCAGAACCTGATGAAATATATGACCCAAATGATACATAATCAAGCGGAATGCTAAATGGGACATTGCCTGTCGTTGTTTTGTTTTCTGTACATCATTACTGGTGAGAGCAATGCTGAGGGTGACACTACTAAGATATGCCCCATCCCCTCCCCACTGTAGCACGGATCTTCCCGTCATATTTCGTGAGGCAGATGAGTAGCCTCGAGAATAATGTCACATTTGTTCCGTGTCTGGCAAAGGCGGGCAGAGACTCCGGGTCGGTATCAGAGAAGTGAAGTCGGTATCAGTGTGAGTGGAGCTGGACGCCTCCGTAAAGAACATATGAACCTGCTTATATCGCCTCTCTTATTTAATTGTGGCGTTTTTTTTACAAAAGTGTTCATCCCTTGTTTTACATGCTTAACGCTAGGCCTAAAAGCCACCAGTTGTGTGGATGACCCGGAAACTGTGCGATCAACAATATTATATTTAATCTACTAGGACGAATACAGGGAAAAACTGGCCTCTAAATACATTAAATGGCATTGTACGTGCAACAAGCTTTTGCACATATACCGATTTTCCATTGTCATGGGCAGATACTAGTCCGAAAATGAAACGAGAAACTGCGGCAACGGGACTCCCTCACGTTCTGTCCTGGCGACTCAGCTTCGACGTTTTTGTTACTAAAATGTGGTTATTTAACACGCTGTGTTTAGCACGATCTTTACCACGTTGAACTGCTCCCATTCAATAGAAGCAAAAACGTGTACGTAGACCTTCCACAAAAATCGCGTTTTATTGACTGCCACCGATGCTGGAAATGCGCATTACGGAGTGGTTAGGAGCAATACAAAAGACCAAGTGGGACATATTCCTGTTCTAACATTGTCTATGGATACGGTGGCGAGGAGCAAGAGGAGAAATTCCTACCAGTTTCAGGGTTGGGATGGATGCTTTTTATAGCTGAGAATTTGACTAGATTTTGATTGCGAATATTCGGATGGGTACATTCGTTTCTGGATCGAATATTCGAATTTTTCGAAGATAGTGTCATTTCATCCCAAAAGGTACGATCGGAATAATTTGCAAAAATCAGACTGACCCACAGCTGCATGAAGTTAGAAGTTCTGTAACTTAGAAGTTACAGAACTTCTAAGTTTCGACCGGCGCCGAGCACCGGACGGACAACGACCCAGCTCCGACGAGGAAAGGGCTGGGCATGGCGTCAGCGGCAGAATGCGCTCAGACCGGCAATGAACCTGTGCAAAGTATTAAAATGAAAATAAGAAACGAAGTCAGAACAGTCGAATACGGCGAAACAACCGTCCTGAAGGTGACAGAATTCTCCCCCTTTATTAGGAAGAAGACTGGATTACGCTCAGCCTTCGTCATTGTTTGTCACCAAGGTAGCAAGTTCTTTGAGAGTTATTTTCACGCCTTTAGAGAGGCACTCGGCTGTGGCGCAATCGTGTCGGTCGTGCCGATGCGTTAAATTTTGGCCACAAAATCATGTCGTTTATGCGCAGTAGAGTGACTGGATACAGGGATCGGGGTCTGAACAACTACAGGGTGTCTCCAAAAAAAGGTACTACATCTTTAAAGTCAACGCCTCCAGTAATCATCGACGTGAAACACTGAACCAGGGTTTAAAAGAAACTGTATTTATGGGGAATTGTCACCATAACAAAAGGCCACGGCCAGCGCACACATTTCGAACTACAGCGCGTGCTCGAACTGTCCCCCTTCACACGTTTCACAGAGCTTAGCCCACCGCACGACCTGTCTGACGGCTTGGGCGCACATGTTCGGCTGAATCTTCATGCACGACGATCGGGTTTTCAGCTTCAGGTCTTAGCGACTTTTTGGCGACTCCTGGTAGACGTGGCCCTTCATATATCCCCAAAAGAAAAAAGTCTGGGGATGTTAGATCCGGAAAGTACGCAGGCCAACAAATCACCGTCTTCCTGGAGACAACACGGCCCCCGAAGTGGTCCTGAATCCATCCCAGAGTCACCCTAGACGTGTGGGGTGGTGCACCGTCCTGCTGCAGCCACTAGAGGTGGATAGTGTCGACGCACTTTCGGTTTAGCTCCTCCCAGATCCGACTGAGCACTACCAAGTAGCGATCTGCAGTGACCGTTGTGGTGTTTCCCTGGCGGTCCTGGAAGAAGAAGGGCCCGATGACCCCTGACTGCTGATCGCGCACCAGTCACTTTGGGTGAGTACAGGGGAGTTGTGCGCATCTCCGCTGGTGGCTGCTGGCCCCAGTAACGGTGGTTTTGGCGATTAAACATCCCATGCAAATGGAAATGTGCCTCGTCGTAAAACCACAGGTGGTCGATGAAGATGTCAGGACATGAGTTTTTTCCTTCAGCCAGGTGCACTATTGAATCGTATGTCAATTCGCTGTAGCAAAACGCTGGAATTAAGTTTGTAAAAAATGCTCACCCGAAATGCTTACACTAGAATTCGCTATTCGATTTATTTCGTAATTACTAACCGAAATGCTGTCCAAAACGGCGTTGTCCTCTCTTAACCCTATTCCCGGAGGGCTAGACCGTATGGTCGACTCTCGGCAGAGGGGGCGGATTGGGCCCCCCTGAGATCTCGAGAACTACTTGTCCGATTTCATCGCAACAAACGGCAATCGATATGCCGTGGCGTCATCTACATTTTTATAAAAAGAAATTCTCAAGATTTCGAAATTTAGGGATACAGGGGGGCAAAAATGTCAAAATTAGGGGTACTTTTGGACTTCTTATAACTCTGTTGTTTATTGACCGATTTCAATGAAACTGGCGTGAATCGAGAGATTATGGATAGGGCTTTCACCATGGGTGCACAAATATGAAATTTTGAGAAAATTCATGGGCGTTCACAGGGTTTCAAAAATAGGAGGATTAGTTTTCTAACAACTGAATAAACAAAAAAAGGTAAAAACACTTTTTTGGCTTCTGATAGTCATGCTGTGCTAAAGAAGTAAAAATCGCATTACAATGTTTGTATAATGTTAGCATAGGCGGTGCCAGGGGCATGAAAAAGGGGGAACTGTCATGGTTACACGCTCTTCAGATCAACTTGTGACCTTTGACCTTACATGACCTCCAGTGACCTTGGGGCCACTTGGAATGATTTGATGTGCATTTGGTATTATCTGTAAACGTTTTCAATCATTTGAATTCACTCTATTTCAAAAATTTCATTTTATGGCTGTTGCGATATAAGGTATGCGCACTGACATTTTAGGTCATAACTCCGTGACCCGACCCGATATCAAGCTGAAACTTGATACACAAGTAGAGGGCACCCTTCTACGTCATATATATTCTGGGTTTGGCATTTGAAAAAACGGCGCCGAAATTATTGCAAAAAAACAAATCTTGACTTTTGACCTTGATCTGACCTTGTAAAGTGACCTCAGATAAACGAAATGTTGTGTGCACATTGCCCAACTATTTAGCTATACACCCATGTAAAGTTTTAAGTTGTATCTTAAAAACTCTGTTTTTGGCAGACATTTTTCTTTTACCCTCAACATGGCCAAAAATGGCCCGAGGTGCCTCCCAAAAACGTTGCCTGGCTCCGCTCCTGAGGAAAGCAGAATTGTGAAATTTTGTCACGGCACGTAGAAAGAATAGCTAGGAAAAAGTGACCAAGTTTCGTGAAGCTGCGTTAAAAGCCTGGAATTGGCAAGCAAAAAACCCGAGGGGGGCGGATTCAGCCCCCCCCCCCTGCCGGGAATAGGGTTAAATCAAGGTCTAGGATGAGGTCATAGTTACAATCAACGTCGAGAAGGAAGTGCTAACGAGCCTGGAATGGTTTCTTCCCGCCCAGCCTCGAATAAAACATTTCGCTGCCGCAGGGCATTCCCACTATACGTCTTGTATTCGAAACATTTTTTAGCGTTGGGTCTCAGCATGGATGCAAAACATCACTGAATGTGCATTTGCCAGTTGATGCACTGAGAGGCCGGCTATTTCCCTCCATTCGTCTCAATAAACACGACAAAAAATAAGCACTTTAAAGTGAAAACAGGTTTATTCCGGCTACGTCCACCTTCACTCAACGGCTACTTCCCGCCCTCTGTTTCTGCCCGTCATGGCCAGAAACGGAAGAAGCGTCAGATTACTACTCATGGAGTATTCATTTACCTACGGAACTTGAGATACAGATCAGTGCCGTAGTGCCGTAGGGGCGGAACAATGTCGTTGGCCCTACCGCGTGTTGTCTCAGTCATACGGGTGTGGAGAGGCCGTAAAACGCTAGTCAGTGCCCCAGTTAGTTTTTTACATGATTTCGGCGAACATTCGAATGTAAACATGGCCAATCGAATAGTCCCCGAATGTTCGAATGTTGAAATCAACATTCGAACATTCTTAAAATCCGAATATTCGGCTAAATATCCGAACTCTTAGCTCTAAACCGAATCCGCATTCTCAACTGTAATGCTTTTCCATGCTTATCTGTTCTGTTTATCTAACTAATCATTCCGAAGCGCCATATCGCATGGGCTTCACGGTCTGTACCTCTGATAACACAGCAGCCTGACTGCCAATCAGAGTCGCCTACGTCGTTGACGTCATGTCCCTCCCCTGCCTCGGCAGCGCCCGGCCGCCGTCCGTTCCATGCTCGGCGCCGGCCGCAGCTTTACAGTTGCATATCTTGCTCATGCAATGGCGAAGCATTCGGGCATTGATATATTGTTCCGGTTGTACGTTTTCGGAAGACATAGCACAAATTCCAAAGGATTCGGGTATTCGATTCGAAAATTCGAATGTACCCATCCGAATATTCGAATCACGAAACCTATCCGAATTTTCCGCTCTAATCCGCAAACTACCCTGGTGGGTGGACAGAGCGTTACGTGCAAATGGTTTGAGCACGTTTGCTCTAAACGCCAAGGTTGTTTATTGGCATGAAGCGTTCAGTCGCTGTATCTGATTGATTCTGATCGTCGCATCCATTGCTTCCGATGGGCATGCGAGGGAAATGGGGCCTTGTAGGCAACAGGACTGCGCAAACACAGTGATTGTGGTGATGCGTCAGACAAGAGCAGCAGTGTTTGCTGAACGGCGTCTCGCCCCTGAGTAATCGAAAGGGTACTTTCCGCGTCTTTTTGCTTCTGGTGTCGCTGTTGATATCACTTGGTAGATTTTATCACGCTGAATTAATGTGACTGTCTCACGTTTCTCCAGTATGATCGATAGCAGATCGATTTCATTAATTGTTTACTATGCTAAAAAAATTGTCATTACGTACCAAACGGGCCTGAACCGTACATTGAATTGCCGTGTTGTACTACTGTTACGGTTACTTCCGGAGACCAATCAAAAATAACGATTAGCGCATGGCTTCAGTAACCGCTAGTCTGATTATATCCACTACTACGTGATCGTTACAAATTCACTGTCCAAGTGGTGGTAAAATGGTGACCGTTCAAATCGTATCAACCCCGGCTCCTGCGAGGACCATAGTTCTCTGTCGGCTGCGGCATAGTGGCAGACCAGAGTTCCAGACAGATCAGACAGACCAGGTGACGGTACCAAGTCGTACTCCCCCGCGCCAACCTGCACCTTCCGTCGACGGCGACCGCCAGGGGCCCAGAAAACGCCGACACTGTCTCCGACCGACACCGGTGAAGCCTTTACTGTTCGCCAGCCTAAATCGCAGACATAAACAATTTTGGCATAAATCACATTAATGGCGCGCGCGGCTTGAAGCTGCGTGCGTAATTTTTCTAAAGGCCGGGAGACGGTCGGCGAACGTCGATCCGCCGAATGCAAAATGGCGAAAATCACCCTTAAAGACAATGTCGGCCGGAAGGCTAGCTGACAAGGCATCTACTAAACTTGACTTATTTTTCTTATAGACCCGGATGAACGTGAACATATCGAAGGCAGCATGGTATTAGAATAAAAATGTCCCTCGTTGCTAAGTATTACGCATGGGTATTCACCAGTGACTCCCTAGAGAGGTGAAGGTTCTAAGCACTGGCCCGACTGGAGTCGGAGAGACGGAGGTTTTCTGGACCTATGTTGACGTGAGTCTTCGGACCAAAGCACGGCCTCGAGGAACACATGACCGGACCCCAGGACGGGAGCACAGCCCCCGAGGAACACATGACCGGACCCCAGGACCGGAGCACGGACCTCAGACGAGATGCGTGCTGCACGACCTGTCTCCAGCCCGGGTCGGCGTCCATCTGAGGCAGCTTGGCCGGACAGCATATCGCCGACAGCTGGGGCCATCGAGAATGTGGCTCCAAAACAGCCAATCAGAGAAGAGGTGGTGGATCCTGTTGATCAGTCACCGTCGTCGGTGTCTTACGAACTGGTCTGTCGGCGACAGTTCATTGGAAAGATCATTGTCTGCTCCTTTCACACTTGGTTGCAATTACATTCATTGCTGCATTGCTGGCTTAGATTCTATACACGAACACGGAAACTTCCCATCACGCCACACCAAAAGAGTGTTAGAAAAGTAGTTACATAAAAAACACACGAACTTTTAAGTATATCACCTCTTGGTTTGAAACGAAAAGTGTTGTGTGTATGTGTTTTTTTTTTAAATCCAGAAGTGCATTTCTGTGGCCGAACTAAGATATCTAAAAAAGTATCTACGCCTTGCTCGACGCAATAAGTGGAGGGACTGGTTCTATTTATTCAGAATCAGAAAACATTAACTGGTGCTGAAATAAGGGTGGATGCGAACGAAAAAACTTATGCGTGGGAATAGGCAACATGTATGAGACTAAAAAGGCGTACATGGAGGCGTACCAATAATACGCCTGGGAAGTCGGTACAATTACCTCCGTGCCAATGGCTTTTTATCATCTTAGAGCAAACTTGGTTAGCTTACTTACTTCCTTACCTGTCAAACTTAATCAACCTTGGGCCGCTTTCTCTGATAGCTGAGTCTGTTGGTTGGCCCAGAGGTCGACCTGAGACTGGTTTTGGCTGATGTAAGGCTCTCCGTGGCTTGGATGACCGCCCTGAACCGAGACCACTGAACCGAGAGCCTTACAAACGAGTCACCCTGGATATCCCCGGCTCTTATCCGGACCTTCTAACCTGATACTGACTGGATATTTGGCCACCACCTCCTGAGCCACTGTGGTCACCATTTTCCCCACCGCCCCCCCCCCCCCAATTCGAGAAACGATGAATGGATCTGGTGCTTCGAATGAAAACCAGTGGTCCGTCAGCCGCCGTCCCACCACAGATCCGACTAATTTTTATATTCAACTGCGTTCATGACTCCAGCCATAACCTTTCAAGTGTACCAAAAGGGGTGGTGGGCATGGAGCGTTTTGAACCTGACATTCCCCGTAAAATTTAAGGGCTCTCTGAGCATTTTCAAAACGTTGGAAGAGAGGGAACGCTCTCTTGAGTCCCTCCCTGCCCACTGATTTCTTGCCTGACCTTGATGGAGAACTTACAATTGATGTGGCAGGAAATGAACAGTGGGAGGACGAACCATACGTGAAAACCCTACCTATGAAAAATTTGTGACATGATGATCTGACTTGTGATGACTCGTTCATATTTCCCCAAATGGTACCTAATGCATGCAGGAACTGATAAAGAAATTATAGGGTCACTGGCTTCTATCTTGCTGCTGTTATACTAGAAATGCCTGAGACAAGTCAGCCAGATTGACAAAACAGAAGTCGGAAAAGTCTTTCCTAAATTTTGCTCCAAAGCAGACATTTTTGTTTCTGACACCGTTTTTGGTTATTTTCACTAAGCGCGTCACCATGCCAGCCGGTGCCTGGCTGTGCTGAACTTTGGACGCCTGGGCATTTTGCGACCTGTGTTGGCGTCTCGCCAGGCTGGACGTGACACGAGCCACCCGACCCGCGACAGCAGCCCTGCCTTTCACGTCCCTGAACAGAAATCCCCTGCGGCTACACTTGGAGTGGTGTCGTCCAAGTCCTGCAGCGCTTCACCCTGCTGGTCTGCTCTGTTGTTTTCTTCTTTTTGTTTTTTTTGAGCAAGCTACGGGGAGTTAACCACACGTTTTTAGCGCCGGCCGCCTCTCAAAGTGGATGCTTTAACTTGATTTGTGGTGCGATGCGTCACGTCGATATTTGCTTAACGTCAAACGTAGGTACAACAAGATGCCGGTTGGCCAGCCAAAATCAGGTAGTCTGTCGTTTTACGAAAAGCGGGAGCATAATATGCCGTTATTGAAATGAAAAGGAGTGAAACTGTGCGATTTAACCCGCTATTAACTTGGAGGGAGTGGAGTCGTGCAACGCTCTATTTTTTTCTAATTTCTATTTTTTCCGTTTTTTATTTTATATGTATAAGTTATGTAATATATATATATATATTATAGAAAATTATATAATGATTTTCTATTTTTTTAACTCAGCATTTCTTTTTCATTGCAACATTGCCTATAAAATACTTCCAAACAAATAAACGCAGCGTCTTGAAACGTTCAGTACTTTTTACATAAGTTGTGCATACACTGACAAGGAATGGAAACATGGTCATCCTAGGTCATGACGTCAAAACGACGACCATGTTTTGTGATTCGACATTCAAGTTTCATTTCCGCTGCCATTATTGTCGGTGTTTTTACATTCATGGCAACTGTGGCTTGCCTTGCATATCGGCCTGACCTAAGAGCACAATAAAGAGGAGCCTTGACCTCATACTACGTCATCTTAGTTCAAATATGCATTTTCCACCTTCCGGATCAAGTGAGAAGACATTTTACAGACGGAATTGATGAAATGATTTTTGGATGCAGCCGAATAAATCATCGAATTCTCTTGCAAAATACAACTTTCACAGCAATTTCTTGAGATAATGCGACATTTCTGTAATATGAATTTTGCGGTTTTATGCAGTTTTTAGCTTCGCGAGCAAATTGATGGTGTCCGTATGACGTTCTGGATAAACGGTGTGAGGATACCCATGCGAGGATACCCAGGTGATAACCGGTGTGAGGATACTGGCCTTTGCAATCTTGTGCAACATCAATCGAAAATGTGCCTCATGGGCCAAATTGACTCTTAGGTTCATTCAGAAGCGGCAGATAGAGTTAAGCAGCGTATTCGTGATACTCCGAGTTTGAGACTAAAAAAGGCTGCAATGTTGCATGTAAACGGTAACTGTGACCATTTCAAGAGTGTTAATCATACATAAATCTCTTTGAAAGTGTCCTCTTGAGAATCGTTGTGCCAAATACGTCAGGAAACAGGAAGTGCGTGACCATTTATTACGAACATCAAATATGATTGAATCAGCGATCTGGAACGTTGATGACCTTTGGTCAGGTAGCACTCATGGTATAAGAAAGCTACCAAAGGCAAAGTGCGATGCAAACCTCAGTATCGGTCTGCTTTTCATCGAGATTGTGCAACTCTGGAAAAAAGGTCACTTTTAAATGTTTGACTTGATCTGTGATGTTAACGATGACCCAAACGTAAAAGATGTATATGTCAAAAGACCGTCCAGCTCGGCGCTGTAGACTGCCGTTTGAATCAGCCAAATCGGGCCATTGGTTCTGGAGACAGAGCTGTCAAACTTAATCTCCCCACTTAATGGAAGGTGGTGAAATACCCCAGGCAATGCCGGGATAAGTCATTTTATGAGGCTTAATGTGCTCGCACTCAGAAACAGTTAGCGGGGAACAAATGAAAGCGTTCCTCTCCCCCTAAAGCGAAACATTCTCAGAAACTTGCGTAACGCCGTTGGTAAGGTAGACGTCTCGTGATCGAACGTGTTAGGCTTCATCCTTTGGAATCAGCTTAACGCTAGATCACGGGAAGGCAATGATAAGAAAGGATGAAACAACTGTGAACATTTATCAGTAACCTGATAGCGCAATAACCAATTCAGCAGTTCGGCATCGGGCTAGAATGAGGTGTTAATTTTGCTGATCACTGCCCTTTGATGTGTAGATAGCCTTGTGAGACGTCGAAGTGCGCAGTTTCATTAACGTTGCGAACTGAAACGACGCAGCTCGGTTGTTGGGTTGAATCGCTTCCAATTCTACGGGTGTTGTTCGCTTTAAATTGACGCGATAATGTGCTGGCTGCAGAGTGCACTTCCGTGAAGTTCATTAACATCTTTCAAGTCTCGAGGCGCTGTTAAGTTTACATTATTGAGTGCAATTGCCTTCTGGACCTTCAAAGAATTGCAATTTAAGCGGTAATGTAGACAGTAGGTGAACTGTGAACAGACTGACCAAGAACGACCAACAGTTTCAAAGGCATGGGATGACATGAATACTGCTCTATGCAACTGCATTTGAGAAATGTTGCGTAGTGGTACACGTGTTTGTTCCATAAGAGCCATACGGTACAGTGAGCTTCTGGCGGGAAATGCAGATCGGCCTTAAGATACCTATACTGAGGGATTTTGGCACATGTTTTCGAAAGATGCCATTGATCGGTATTTTATTTGGGCTTCAATGCATAAGATGACAACAAACATAGAAATTCATGTTACTCATTAAAACGTATACTGCAGGGCTGATTCAGAGAACAGCTATCAGGGCCATGCCCTCGCCCTTTCTTTGGAAAACCCAGCATGGCTTTTGTTCCTTGTTTCCGACGGAGGTTGTAGTGATCGTATTTCCAAAATGCAAATTTGTGTACATGAAAGCCGATTTTCAAAATGATGAACAAAGTTGCCGGACTCCGAGGAGAAACCATCGGACTGGGAAGACTGGGAAGATTGGACAATACGTGTGGAGACTTCCTCCCCCAGCCTCTTTAGTACAGGGTCTGAATTCGCCATTGCTTAAACCACTGACTTTAGAAATTTTGGCGCCACTTGTGAGCGGAGGATGCGCTAAATAACTCGTAACACACTTTTTTCATCTCTGTCGCTTTGATGTTTACTTCACCCAAGTTTCCCTTTGAGAAACGGGCTACTGGTCTCGGTTGCCGAAAGTCCATTGCACTCTACGTGCAGAGGGAATAAAATCCGCTTAATATATGTGAACTTTTGGTGAAACATCTTTCAGAAAGTGTGCAAAAAATCGCCATGAAATTCAGACCGGTCAATAGAGTAGTAAACCATTTTTTCATGTTCATCCGATAGAACTGCGGACGCTAATTATAAATACACCATGCGAATTGTTGTACGGCGCCCAGTTCACGAGGTATTCGCGCCGGAATGCACTGACCTGGAAACACCTCCGACGCTATGTGACGTCACGAAACCCCCGGCGCCGACGAGCTTCGTTGGCTTCCGGTCGTTTCGCGTTATATTTCGGTGTTTTGTCGCCGTCTGCTCACTGCGACGGTTCTCGCGGTCTCGGTCCAGCGGTTGCTCGGCGAAGTTGTTTTCGGTAGTTTTTACCACTACGGCCGGGCCGGCCTCAGACATTTCGCCATGTGTGACGGACACCTGTGGCAAAGAACCCTGGAACGCAGTCGTTCACCCTTCCCCCGCAGTCTCTGGCTCCTCGGCCGGCTAACGGCGCGCAGGCACGAGTGGCGGACCGTGGTGAGCTCTGGGACACAGCGCCTCCGATTAAATCCTGAAAATATTAACTGTTATATCACTTTAAGCAAATTGCTGTCTTGCGATGATGTCCCCATGTCGGAAACGCGTTCTGCCGCTGGTGAGCACAATTAATGGTGCCTTGCGCACAGTCAGTCGACGTTAATGGAACCCAACGTTACAGATGTTAAATTCAGTCAACAATGGATTCACTCAAAAACGCCGATTCGAGAACTTTGTAGAAGGTGGACGCCGTGATAATGGCAGCGGTTGGGGAGAGCCGAGATTTCCAGAGCCCAGAAATAAGAGGAGTCAAGGCAAGCAGGTGATCTAACGACCTCCCACTACCGACAGGCTGGGATCCGATTCAGTTTTCCGGTTTGCGTGTTGGTCTTTTCACCCATTCATAAGGTCAGAACTCATGAATGTCTGACGAAACTCATTACATAGATGACTCTCACGATATATGTGCCATAATATGCTACCTGGTCGTGACTTATTGGTGGAACTGGATGGAAAGACTGACTTCAAAAACATTTTAGCTGTGTTGACTGTATATTCCCACCAGTACCAGTCCGGTGAATTTAACGACAATTTTTTTGTGCGGAGTCGTGATGCTTTTCTCTCTCAAGAGCTCACACCAAAGCGACGGTTCCACAAAGCGACAACTGTCATTATAGAGCAATGTTCTAACTGGTTTATACCGGCTATAAAGTAAACGTTCCAGTGGACTGATCTCTCTTGATGACTACCGCTGTCATAACTATTTTGGCAACGCTGACTCTAATGTCGATAATTACCTTTAATGGCACTGGCTAATGTTGAAAACTGTTCATAACTAACGAATCTGCCAACATAAAAATGGCAAGTCCTCTCTCTCTCTCTCTCTCTCTCTCTCTCTCTCTCTCTCTCTCTCTCTCTCTCTCTCTCTCTCTCTCTCTCTCTCTCTCTCTCTCTCTCTCTCTCTCTCTCAAATCATCGTTATGCCAAATCCAGTTTATGCGTGATTTGTACGGCTCTGTCAGGCATCCACAAGGCCATGCGTTGTAAGGTCTAGGTAGACTGTAATGGTGTCCAAGTGGTCGGCGAAGGTCCCATGAAGCCATACAATCTCACCTCGACCCTGACCTCAAATGAACTTGAACCAGTCTCGCACTGTGCCACAGCAGTTTCGTTGCATGGTAAAAGACCAAACTCCATCACTAGAGCCGAATTTCGGGAACTTGACGTGACGTGACCTTGACCTTGAATGATCTCGCGCTCGACACAGACATAAACCATGCTCCGTGGAACTTTATGATGCCTCTAAACACACTTTGAAAGGAGGGTCGCAGCAGGCCATTCTCATGGAATGTGGTCCAACGCGACCTTGACTTTAGATGATCTGGGTCTTTCAAGGGGTACAAAAGGTCATCTCATGGCCAGGTGGTGTCTCTAGAACCACTAGTAAACAATAATCCGATCTGAAACCATCTAGCAAACACTATTTAGAAGGGCACGGTCCAAATTTTTGGCACTGGTGAACTGCAGGCCCTCCAGAACGAGGTCACACCTCAGTGACCTGACACGACATTAACTTGAAATTGTTAGGTCATGTGTAAATAAGTTCAAAACTCAGGTAGCCTATTCACTCAGCCTGCCGGCTCAGCGTCTTTCCTGGAAAAACCGTTGCGGCTGGTTGTACCAACCCCTTCCCACCTCCCTCCGACTGGCGACGGTTAATATAGCGTTTGCTCTGCGAACTAAACGGGGGGACTACGTGTCGGTTCTAAGGCACTAGGAGGCTATACGGGATAGCTGGCCTTTCCATGGGGGTGACAATTAGGCCAGAACTTGACAGATTTAGTTTGGATTCCTGGCCTGTGAAACGACGTGCAATTTTTACAATGTGAAGTCCCCTTCAAGAGCCTCTACTTGATGGGTCGCATATCTTTGTCAACGTGCGGTAGAAAGGTCATTAAGAGCAGGTGCCGAGTTTCACGGTTTTATCTCGAGCAGTTCAGGAACCGCAGGCGAAAAACCCCAGGTGACTTCTCCGCCGTGTTGAGCGTCATGGATCAGCCGAAACGGCTGGCCGCTGAGGGTTTCGTGACGTCACAACCAATCAAATGTCGCTTCAGCCGGGTGACGCTTTGAAGACTGATTAAAGGGATTTCAACTGCAATTTTTGCATTCCAGGCAACAGATTTTGAACCAGGGGGTCGGAACTGACTACTTTACGCGCAAAAATAAGAAAATGTTTCCGGAAGTCACTGCTATATGCAGTATTCATTGCTTCATAATGGATCCTCTGTCTGAGTGTACAACCACTTTCCCCACACATTCAGATTCATTGGAACGGCACGATGAGGACGTGGCAATTCTAAAGAAACTCTGCCGTTTTACGTCAACCATTTCACTTTCTCATTTTATCGGCTACATCGTTGATTGTGATGAATAATCGGACTAGCCATAATAGTGCAGAAAGAAATAAATATGAAAAATATCTCACGCTCATTGGTCTTAACAGACTTCTTTCAATGATCGAAATACACCGTAAGATGTTACTTTGCAACCGGCGTCTCGAATAAATGGATAATTTTTGTCAGCGTTATTATTGTACGTAATCTCCACATTATTATACGTAAAGCGTGTATGTTTAGCGTAGTTCGGAGAGACAGCGAGACTCGCTCCTCTGTGGGAACAAAAATGTACCTGCCGCGTGTCAAACTCGAGTCGACCAAGCGAGCCTTCCCCTACAGCGTAGCGGCAGCATGGAACGCTCTGTCTCTAGCCACTACTGAGTGCACCTCTGCAATCTGCTAATATCACGCACTGTGAATGGCTGACGGCCTCCAGAAGAATCACTTGTGACGACAGTAGAGCCTCGTAACAGTCGCTATGCGTTCTCTGATGTATTTCAGCTCGTTTTTTTCGCTCCCATTCCGTCTTGTACTGAAGCTCTGTCCGAGAGCCAGTGTCTACTGGCGTTACACGGTTGGTTTGAGGTCAGAATAAAAGCTTTGTGTCGCGCGCAGAGCTGTGCACACGCTTCGTGCCAGCATTACCCTCACTCATAAGTAAAAGATATTTGCAAGTCACATTACCACTCACACAACCGCACACCTGCACTTGGAAAGAAATTTCCATAGCAACGGCGCACTATGAGTTACGAGCTATGAAAGTTTTCCGCGGCCGGCAGGGTTTGAACCCGCGCCTCCTGATTCACACTCATGCGTTCTGACTTCCAGGCCAAGACCACCAATCAGCATAGGCTGTTTGCAATGGGATCACACAGTACTCTGCATATATCGCCAGGCTGCATATATCGCCAGACCTTAATGGCAAAGGGGCACACCTCAGCACGTGCGTCCCTCACACACAATGCTGGAGTAGGGTCGTAGGAGCATCCAGAAAAGTGAAAGGGGGGGGGGCAGAGACGTTTTCCTCATGGAGTTAAGGTTAAATTTCCCAAAAAGCGGGGCCATGGCCTCTCGGACCCCTCTGTACCTACACCCGTGGGCTACAGCCACTGACATACACAACAGCCACATGTAACGAATGACATGTATTTCGTGCTCGCATCACGATCTGTTATCACGAGCACGTATCACGTGCTCCTGCCCGCCGATTTTCAGGATCCCAACGGCCGTAGTTTTGCGGCAGTGAAGAAGGGCTGTTGATATTGGGCACCTCGCATTTGACATATAAGCTGCACCCCCGTTTCGACCTGAATCCGTCGAAACTGATCGCCCAGCTGCCCGTCCACCTTTCCAAGCCATCACCGCACCAAACTGCGTCGTTTGCTTTCCGGCAGTTGGCCCATACGAAACACAGGAATGTAAAAGAGGCGCAAGCGCGCTGCACGTGACCCGTTGCACCCTGCCCGTCATATGGGATACCGTTGGGTAGCCTTAGTACTGGCATATCTACCCACCAGATTTCAGCCGCTGAGGCCACTGTTGCCGGCACTTGGAGTAGTTCTCTGAGTCAAATCGAAACACTATGGATCGCCACGTGGATCGCATAAGGGTGTCGACCACGACGGCACGCACCCGCAAGTGAGGCCCATGTTATCGTCAAGTCTTGAGTCAACAGCACCCGCTGTTTTACGTGTACCCGTGATTTAATGAACTCTGCAGAGGTCCGGCTCACGCCACGTGCTACGTACCACACGCCACGAATCGGTTCGAAACCTACGTCATACTCTGTCCGACGAGTCGGCGCACCGATGGCGCCATTTGTATCGCGACCGGCTGGCGCGTTCGGTCTCTGGGGGCTCCGAAACTCGAACGCACACACTGACACATAAACACCTCGATCTAGACTTTTTCGAGCGAGGCCATACAGGAAATCTCACCAGCTAAAAGCAAGTAAAGCACGCTTTTAGTTCTTGGGATTTTGAACGAATAAACCTATTGTATCGTCAAAAAATAACCTGCATGCCATTTCTGGGACCTACCGAGTCACGATCAGTGCCACCTGCCGGTGACTGGTACAACAGCCGTGTGACCTACCGGTGACCTCCGGCTGTCCGGTGGCCTCTGGCCCGATGGCGACCTTTGCACTGGACGTGCGATATGCCGGTGACCTGTGGCCTGTCAGTGACCAGTGCGGCGTTCCTGTGACCTTCCAGTGGCCGTTGCGGCGGCCCTGTGACCTGCCGGTGACCTGCGACCCGCCAGTGACTTGTGACCTGCCGGCGGAAGCTGCGGCAGCCGCGTGACCCGCCGTGGGGGATTACCTGGCGCGTCGTCGGCGCGGCGGCGGCGGCGGCGGCGCCGGCCGGCGCCGGGATGCGCGTCCATTGATTGTGTGGCGGCGGCCGGCCGGGCGGCGGCAGTCACCTGGTACCGGCAGCGGTGGCCGGGTCACGCCGGCTCAGCGTGCGCCAGTGAGGCCGGCCCTCGCCTGCGCGGCCCTCAGGGTGAGTGCGGACCAGCTCGGTGGCCCTTCGTCGCCGATGGTGTGGAGCGGCGCCGGCTGGCGAGCGGAAAGGCAATTGCAGTATTCGCACGGGCGTGATTGTTCTTGTTGACGGCACGCACGCAGTGTGAAAATACGTCATTCGTTGCGAGTGAGCGTGAAGCTCGTGCGTATGTGTGGTTAAGCAGTTCGCATTGAGGTCCTAATCCCGATGGGTTAGTGGCTCCCTATACTTTTTCTGTCGGATTCGTTGGTATTTCCGAGATTTCGACAACAGCAAACGCATTCCTATTGCGACTCCGAGGTGAGACTTGCACGTCGAGCACGGCAACTTATTCCTTCATGAGTAACTCATTTTAGTGACTGAGTGACACACTGAGGAGGAGAGACATTATGTTGCTCACCTCACAAAGTTTGTAGCTCCGGCAGATGTTGCTAGAACGCCAATAAGGTGGGTGGGATGTATTTTTGTGTTAGATATCCTATATCCCTCTTAAAAACAAAATTAATACTGGAAATGTTGGTCAGTTTGAAGAGAAATGAAGCATTACACTCAGTGTTTAGGAAAGCGGCTGTTTACAAACCGCTGAATGGCAGTTTTAATGCGAACTTATACAGGAGCATAACACACAACGAACATTATTACTGCACCACTCTCCGGCTGAAGCCATGTACGCAAACTTCCAAATGAGTTACATTGGATAAAGTCGTCGTTTCGCAAGCTATTAGAGTCCGCAGAAATAGCAGGAATTTGAACAGGCTCATTATTTCATGGCAGTGTGTAGCTTTCATCAGTGCCTCTAAGCCGGGCTGAAACATGGAGAACAAACACGCCTGAGACAGCAGTCTCGTATTTAATTTGGACCGCAGACTGCAGTCACGCACCCAGTGGCCGTGGCCATCGCAGCTGAACCCAAAGCACTTATCAGAGCACTGGCAGTGCAGCTTAAGCGAACGCCGGCGGCACGCAGTGAAGTCGGTAATCCGGGTGGCTTCAGACCGTTGAGCCCGGGCGCTTGGTGGTCCGCGCCCTGGCGGGCGTCAGGCGCCGGTGATTTACACCGTTCGCCGTTCCGACACGGCCGCCGCCACACAGCAGCAGCAGACGCCTGGCGCCGCTGGCAGGTCGCCAGGTGAACCTCAGGTCGGTCAGGCTCGAAACAAGGCGTCTCTCACCGTCCGATGGCCAGCGAACCCGACTGAAACAATTCCATCTCCGTCGGCCAAGCTTTTAGTTATAGAGACGACTCCATTTGGCAAATGGCGTTGGCGACATTCACTGTTTACAGGGTGAAATAGAAAGTTTTTCGCCGGGGCTCAACAGGGGATATATTTTCTACTGAAAAGCATGAAGCCCTGTATTGCGAACAAAGCCACGCAACGCTTACTGAGATGTGCAGCCATGCTTGATATTGTAGCACTGAACTAAAGGGACAATACAAATAACATCTTAGAGAGGCTTTTTACAATCTTTTTCTAGAACAACGCTTTCAAAACACAGGCGGCTTCTGAGATAACGTATTAATTGTTAGCATTGTCAAGATAACCTGGTCTACTCTCGTGCTAAAATATTCGAGGAATTGGTAGGACTTCATTGTGTAGCATGCCTCACGACATATCTAAGCCCAGTGAATATAACTGAAATTAAGTGAGCGAAGAAAAATCATACCGAGTACCCAGGCATACCTGTCGGGAACGCACGGGCCAAAAGCCGTAGGCGTACCCAATGCATAGCTGAATTTCGTTTGTAGCGCTTGGAAACATACTGGGAATCCGGGTTCGGAGGAAACACACTCTGTCTCTGTAACCTCAAATTATTGTAGGTATAAATTGCCGCGGGCTAGATTCGATTTTTCCCTAAAGACACGATGGTAAGATACCTTTCAATGAGGCTTGGTAAGACAACATGGTCTGTTGCACAGGATAAATGCCAGTGCGTTGAAAAAAATAAGTTCCGTTCGGCTGTGACTCGTTTGTCAACACATCTGCATCAAAAAAGGCTCACACTTCGACGAACTAACCCTGAAGCTGAACACAACGTTCTCATCTCTTAACCAGGTTCTGGATTGCCTCTCGGAAACTCTGAATAGGAGTTCTTTTTACCGTACTAGTAGACGGCGGAACCCAGCGCCGACCGCGAACCGAACTTTCGTGCTCGTAGGTGATTCTTCATCCCCGAAAACAGCCAATTGTCGCTGGGTACCAGATCGGGCGAATGGGGAGGGTGCTCGAGCAGTTTGGTGCCGTTTTCGTCGAGGGTGGCCGTCACCACGAAGGCACGATGGGGAGAGGAGTTGTGGTGCAGGACGAATCGACCCTGTGCTTTTTCTGGGTGGCGCTGGGCGATAGCTGGCAGATGATCCTTGATATTCTTTGAATAGGCCTCGCCAATGATGGTGGTTCCTTTTGGGACAGGATATGCTGGGATGATATCTTCTGGTGTCCCAGAGTACAGCTTACAGCACCTTCGTTTGAGAGTCCAGAACGCGCCACGTTCTGGGGGGGAGGGGGCGATTAAGCTTGCAACATGGTTGGCGAGGTTACTAGAGGACCGAGGAGTCTCATATCGATCTCTGGCGTTGTTTTGAATGAGGCTTCAAAGGGAAGGGACGGATGGGGTTTGAGGGTCTTTTAACGCTCTGTGTTTTAAATCAAGGCACATCGTATTTTACACCCTGATGTACATTATGCACGCAATGTATATCGTATATTACGTCGTAAGTCTCATTACCACTGACACAAATCCTTTTGTTGGCAAGGTGATGAGCTTTTTCGTTTATCAGGAAAAAACGTTTTTTCCTCACTTCATTTATTAAATTTTTGCTTTTGACCATTTCTGAATAAACTTTTTCAAAGCATCTAAATATTTTGCAGGACAGAAAAGTTCAAGAGACTACCAAAATTCCACGATAAAAACTCGACATAGGCTTCTAAGAACATGCTATTTCAGTAGCAGCTTCACTAACTGCCGACGTGAGAATATGTGACTCTTTATGTCCACCGCAGTGGAACATATTGGCAACAGCATTAGTAGCTGGGCGTAATCAGCAAATGTTCATCAGTGTTAGACACTTGCATTTATTCTATGGAATGAAATATCTTCACCCTTTACCAAAGGTGCTTTGACTGTTTGACTGTAGAACGCTAGTGTTGATTATCGGAATGAAAATTCGGACTTTTCCAAGATTTTCCCGTTTCCGAATCGGAAATCAGTTCGACAGAGCATTTATTTCCCGGAAAAATTGGACAGCGTGCTGCAAGCCAACTGTCAAAGACGTGACAAAACCACATGTCGCTGAATATTCCAGTTATAAACTCAGCTCCAAGCATGGCATAAAACAATCATTTTGGTAGTTACTCAACACCATGGTTGGCTAGGCTTCTGCATCTTACAGACCAAATTCAGTTCCACGTCTTTTCATGCTCATACCCTTATCGCATACATCTGAAGTGAAACAAGACTGCTGTTGGTCAGAGCAATCATTATGGACTTCTAAGTGAAATCTGGAATGCATCACACTGGATACAATTTTAATGTCATTGCTATATTCAAACAGAAGACAATATATTGTGCCACCATTTGCCAGAACAAACCACAGACTACACTGAATGATCATCATTATCTTACGAATTGCAGATGACACATAAATGTAGTTTTATGAAACTGCTGAGAGTGCTCAATCAGCTCTTAGGTCCATTTTTTCATTCAATGCTCACAGCGTTCAGTTTTAAGATGACGGGACTGCCCATGCTTCCCAGAAATATAGGTGCAACATTACGTTTATGGAAGGCGCACAACTACCTCATGGCACTGCAAACCAAAAACAGGCCTAACAATCTGCAGATGACCCATAGCTATTTCACGGCACATGCAAAATGCAACATGGCATTCATGATGTGCTACATAGCTCAAGCACACATTTCCCCGTGACATTGGTTTGTAACATAACTGCACTTTGGCAAATCTGTTGTCTCATGGTTATGTCCTACTTCCCTCTCAGCAGTGGCCCTACCTTATTTATTTCTATAAAATGATTGGATTCCCAGCCATACGTGTCATTTATCGTATTATGCCGCATAGATTTCACGGTAATGCTGTTAGTCCTATTTTGCTCGATAGCCCAAGAAGATGTGCCACATTTGTTGTCATATGGCTGTCCGTTAACCCAAAAGAGTGCCAGATTGTGAAAAAAAAAATCGTCAACAGTGGCCAATTCTTTTTAAGAAAAGCGTTTCACTCAAATTTGATAATGAGAAGACTACACCGGATGAACCAAACATGAAAAATACCTATTTTGGTTATGGAAGTGACCGCACCAAATGCCCTTATTGTAAGCTACTTTATCTGTAAGCAAAAGCGTAGGTGCGAGACGGAAAAATGCAAAGTGGGAGGAGGGGAATTTGTTTATGGAATATTATTCATAGTACACCTGCATTCTGCCATATGACCAGCGCTACAGGCCTAAAAAACTGAAAGACGTATTTGTTTCATTTCTCCTGCTTCCTTTAACAATGACTGTAAGCTTTTAATTTTCGTTTTTGACTGTTTTTAATAGACAATACACACCGGCGCAGCCAGAAGTGGGCCGTACCCCTTAGCCCCCATTTATTTAACCCTATTCCCGGAGGGCTAGACGGTATGGTCGATTCCCGATGGGGGGGGGGCGGATTCGGCCCCCCCTGAGATCTCGAGAACTACTCGTCTGATTTCATCGCAACAAACGGCAATCGATTTGCCGTCACGTGAACTACATTTTTATAAAAAGAAATTTTCAAAATTTTGAAATTTGTGGATACAGGGGGCAAAAATGTCAAAACGGGGGTACTTTTGGACTTCTTATAACTCCGTTGTTTATGGACCGATTGCGATGAAACTGGCATGAATCGAGAGATTATGGATAGGGCTTTTACCATGGGTCCGCAAATCTGAAATTTTGAGAAAATTCGTGGGCGTTCACAGGGTTTCAAAAATAGGAGGATTAGTTTTCTAACAACTGGATGAACAAAAGAGGAAAACACCCTTTTTTCGCTTCTGCTAGTCATGTTACACTAAGGAAGTACAAATCGCATTACAATGTTTGTATAATTTAGCATAGGCGGTGCCAGGGGACATGAAAAGGGGGAACTGTCATGGTCACACGTTTCTCAGATCAACTTGTGACCTTTGACCTTAAATGACCTCCAGTGACCTTGGGGTCACTTGGAATGATCTCGTGTGCATTTAATATTATTTGTAAACGTTTTCAATGGTTTGAATCCACTCTATTTCAAAAATTTCATTTTATGGCTATTGCGATATAGGGTACGCGCACTGACATTTTAGGTCATAGCTCCGTGGCCTGACCTGATATCAAGCTGAAACTTGCTATACAAGTAGAAGGCACCTTTTTACGTTTTTTGTATTCCGGGTTCGGCATTTGAAAAAACGGCGCCGAAGTTATAGCGAAAAAACAAATTTTGACTTTTGACCTTAACCTGACCTTGTAAAATGACCTCAGATAAACAAAATTACATCTGTACATTGCCCAACTATTTAGTTATACATCCATGTCAAGTTTTAAGTTCTAGCTTTAAGACTCTGTTTTTAGCAGACATTTTTATTTTACCCTCAACATGGCCAAAAATGGCATAAGGTGTCTCTCAGAAACGTTGCCTGACTCCACCCCTGAGCAAAATAGAATTTTGAAATTTTGTCACAGCACGTAGAAAGGATAGCTAGGAAAAGTCACCAAGTTTTGTAAAGCTGCGTTAAAAAACCTGGAATTGGCAAGCAAAAAACCCGAGGGGGACGGATTCCGCCCCCCCCTGCCGGGAATAGGGTTAAGACTATTGCACATCGTCTTCCCTGCAGGCGGTCTTTGTGTGATTTAAAATCACACTGGGCCCCGCCTCCCACCCCCTCTTAAGAAAATCCTGGCTGTGAACCTGGAAATACAGATAGTCCTGGCTCTTTGCAGACCGGAAGCAGGCGTTAAAATGAAAAAAAAATTGAATTTTCTTTTTTGAATTTTCTACAGGCTTGGATCTTGGACATTCTTGGACACTAGCATGACTTCCTCCTGAAAACCTGGTCGGAAATTGCTTTGATTTTTTTCCGAAAATAGCAACACTAATGAACGCCGCATGGCCTCGTAGTAGATGCTCCGTGCCCAGCTACAGAGTTTTTCATTAGAAATGGAATTTTTGAAATGACTGTGGTGAGTATATAAATACTGTGTAGTTGGAAGGTTTTGCCATGAAACGCAGGCTAATACTGGGACATTTTATTTCCACCATCACTGACACACTATTCACCGCGCTGTCTCAACAGAAGCGCCGTTCCGCTTGACGCAGGTCGCGGCTCGTCTGCGTAAGCTAACGCGCATTTAACGCGGTTAACTTCACCCGGTTCGACGAATGCCGCGAACTCATCCACTACCCGCTTCAACTCTTGCAGCGCTGTTGGAGTGGCTCGTCGGACCTCTGAGATCGCCAGATCGCCATCGACAAGAACCTGAAGTTTAGGGGTGGCGGATTTGGGCTGCGTGCAGGCCATGGGCGGGAAGTTCGCCGGCGGATGACCCGGTCGCCGAACCTCTTGCAGCCAGAACCGGACGGCGAGGGTGCTGTGTAAAGTGGCACCGTCTTGTTGGAACCAGTACTGTCGCTTTGTTGCAAGCGCGCGTACTCGAGGGCAGAGCTCGCTCAGAAGTGGCAGGCAGTAGGTCTTACCAGTGACCGTCTCGTCCGCACCGAAGCAGAAGATAATGATTCGGCATTCCACCATGGCGGCCCAGCACAAAGCGTTTTTCCCGCCTTGGATGCGGCACTCCCGGCCACATTGGGGCTGCGTGGTGCCCAATACCGTTCATTTCGCTTGTTCGGCGTTCGTTTCAGACGGAACCATTTTTCATCAGTCCAAATTACTGTCACTTCGAATCCATGCGGGCGGCCGAGGAGCAGACCGGGTCACTGGCAGGAAATGACCCGGTCTTCCTCGTGCCTGGGAGTAAGAAGCACGGCAGTGTGTGGCTTGTAGGGGTACCACCCCAGTTTCTTCCGCAACACTCTCCGTGCCGTGTCAATACAGATTTCAAGCGACCTGACTGATGCCGAGGGATACATCCTCTCTTCGTTTCCAGAATGGTTGGGTAAAATCCCGCACCTTGTCGACCAGGTCATCAGAGAGCGGGGGCCGCCCGCCACACTTCATTTGTGGCCGTGCATGGCCTGTGATTTTGATGAATCGGTCAAGCAGCCTTTTGAAAGCATTGAGCCCTGTCACTTGCTTCAAAGACAATCCGCACTGCGTACGGAATCTCTTTTGAACGGCGGTACCGTTTCGGCGCGCTACATTTCGGATAATTATTCAGGTCTCCTGGTTGGCCGAAAAGGGCGACTTTTGTCAGTTTTCCCCGAGAGTACACATTGCCATCTTAGGAGTTCGTCAAGGAGACCGACACTGAGAACAAACAAATATGTCTTGAAAATGGGAATGTTTTTCTGTTGTTGTCACGTGCACGGATTTGCATATGTTTTGTACGATTGGTGAGCTTCCAGTGCATGATCACAAAGTTCCATTTCCAGTGAAAGACCCTGTGTAGTGCGCAAACTGCTGCTTTATGCCATTAGACATCCCATTTGGGGCGATGACTCCTCATTCGTCTGAACTAGCGAGAAGCATTTATCGATGTACATAAAAACGGTTAAACAGAAATCGACCGCCAGCGAAATACATACTCGAATATATCCTAGGTGGGCATCCTACCCAGTTCCACGCCTATGCCATCTTATGCCAACGCCATCTTTTACGTTTTCACGGGCGATTTCAAAACTGCGGTGCTCTTTCCTTGCACTTGGATGAGCTTTTCATTCCAATGGTTTTCAGTTCAAGTAGTGCTTTCATCGTTGACGGATTCGTGGTATGATGGCATACCATATGTGATGACATACGATTCATCGCGTTTTGTAGCTGCGTTAGTATTTTGGTGTGATCCGTTTCGCTTCGAGTGTGATGAAATGGCATTTTCCAGCCGATTGAGAATATGACATTTTGATTCGTGGGAGCATGGAGACTTTGTATGCAATGGAGTAATGTAATGGAGATGTAAATGGAGACTTGACAATGTAAATGGAGACTTTTTTCATTGCTGTTGAAACTGTGGCAGTCTTCATTTAGATAGGAAATTAGTTATTCCCTCCCAAAAGCCGTCAGTCACTATGTGTTTTTCTTTAGGCACGGTCTGGTTACGAAACCCGCACTTTCCTGTACCATAAAAAAACGAAGCTGTGCGATTACCTCCGTCCAACAGAAATGTGTCTTCTTCTGTTTTTGCTTGTGGGTTCTTTCCCATTGGCATCGTGGCATTGAAATTTGCAGTTTTTGTCGGGTAACAGCTTAAAACTTTTAGTGCTCTGCATTTTTATCCACATTTTGTAACCGGTATTTTTATCATTTGAACAATTTCGAGAGTTATGTTCTTTTTGGTCGTGAACGCTTTTGCCTATGGTGTGTCTGAATTGCTTAATAATGCCAGAAAGCAATATCTCGGGTGCGTATAACACTTAAGAATGCAGTCCCTTAGGTTTACAACGATGCAATAACCACTCCCTGAGTGCGGATTCCTGGAGTATATCGATAAATATCCGTTTGTAGTACGACATGGGAAAGAGGAGATAACTATTTTAAACAAAATTACAGAACGTATGTTCAGAATCGAGAGGAAGGCAGTAGGTCCCATCATACGTCCCACAATATGTCCTACCGACTGTTTTGACCACGGCGAGTTAGTCGAGAAGTCCAACAAACAATTACTGTAATAGGTGAAGTAAAATCAGGGAAAAAACAACTGTGCTACTGTGTTTAGTGCATCATATTTTGTAATCTGGCCTACTTTTTATTATTCGTTTTCTGGATCCACCACCAGATGATTTCAAACAGTTGGAATCACTGGCCGTTTTAACAAGCGCGAATTAGCCCAGAAGTCCGACGGAGAATTTCTTCGCACGGGTGAAAGCACATTGAAGGGAAAATGAACACTTCGTTTTGTTCATCCCCATGTTCTATAATGCGATTTAGTTTTTGTCCTCCGTTTTCTAGGCCCGTCCAAAGGAGTATTTAATCAGTGTTACTCGCAACGTAGGATAGTTTGAATGCGCCAACTAGCCTGTGTGGTCCAGTGCACAATGGTAATGCGTTTTGCATTGACAAGAATCATCCAGATGCCCGTTAATAAAACTCGTGACGTCTATGAGTAACAATGGACGTTACAAGTTGGCGACTACTTGCTGTCTTAATTCTTCACTAACAATAGTCCTGGTTCATCGAACACACAAGAGGTTCATTCTTTGCGTCCGTTTTCAGACTGTTACCAGCGAAACTGTAAATTGAGTGATTGTTACTTTAACTTCCACAGGCGCAGCCAAGGCGGGCCCGGGGGTCCCGCCCCTCCCCTTAGGCCAGCATTTTTGTGAAAACCATTGCACGTCGTCTTCCCGGCAGGCAGTTTTCGTATGCTTTCAGTTCACACTTAGCTCTGCCCCCCTCCTTAAGAAAATCCTGGCTTTTCCCCTGTTAACTTTAACAACGAAAGAAAAACATGAAATGGGGCTGTTTTAATTTTTTCATTTTTCAGTTTTTTTTTAATTCGTTTGTACCCAACAGATTCTCTGGTCGTCCCCCCTCCGTTTCGGCACAGAAATGTCATGTAAACGCACAGTGTCTCCGGTCGATCACGTTTTGTGAGCTGCGGTAGTGGTAGCGGGAGGGGAGCGTGGGACTCAGATGGTGCCACCGTCAGACCGGAGACTGGCCCGTACGCCGCCATCACGACGGTGCCGCCAAATTAGGCCGGCTAACCTCCACCCGGCCCGGCCATTACGTTTTCTGCGATCCATTTTGACTTCGCAACCACTGTACACCGAATCATGAAATCCGCAACGAAAAATAGCTCAGTTCTCCTTTGTGAGTTCACATTCGCAGTGCGTTGATTTGCAAGCCGCTATGTTCTCAACGTGACTGTTCCGAAAGTAATGTTTTCGCTTGTAGACCTTGTTTCTGCAGGTGATTTTGAGCTGCTCATTAGTGACAGGGAACAATGCCTGGGGCGCAAGTGGTGCTGAAAAGTGCAATCGCAGGAGTTGCAATACTGAAATGGATCGACAAACATCCTTTTATAATGCGAAATGCATGGAAACAAAATTGTTGAAATGACAAAATTAAGTAGACAAAAAACAGTCGCCGTGGCCCACACGATCATGAACGGGACAAAAGGATGCGGTGTATGGCATGGACTGGGTTCGAGCCTTAAAATGGGCACCTGTGTTCGGCCAAAACAGAAAAGTTCAGCCGGTCACTGGGCAACCGTGATGTGGAATTGCAACCCAGCACCAGTTGGTTCGGCGCCTGAGGCAAAATTACTATTTACTTGGGAACATTTGGAAGTGGGACCAGGAAGTGTTCGAGAACAAGCTCGACTTGACATGGGCTTTGATCCCAACACCACCCACTTCATCATGTTCGGACTAAATTTACAATAAAAGGTGGTAAGTAATATTTCAACATGGCTTTCAAATATGAACAGAAAACAGTAGACCCCATTTATATGCATTACCAGTCTAATTTATATCGGGAATTATGCTAAAAGCTGAATGCATTAGTAGAAAGTAACGTGTAAGCTTGCATTATTCAAAGTCATTAAAAGAAAACAGAATCCAAAATCATTGTTTTTACGCTAAAGTGATTATTAGTAAAGTATGATTAGCAAAACAGGCCATCACATTCTTAAGTCGTACTAATTTGCTATCGAGAAAATGGTCACTGCACTGAAAAGAATGAATGTGGTAGCTAGTCGACGTCGATCAGCGCTTGACAGCCATACCGTGCCCAGATCCAGCCAAGCATTTGCTACATTCATGACGTCTATGGATTGCAATAGACACTACAAAGTGGGTTCCAGAATTGCGGCTCTAAATTTTTGCTGTCAGCGGTCCTCTCGCCCTGGACACACAGAAAGTTCGTTTACGTACGTTTTCGGATGATTTGGTTGATATTCGACATTCTGCTGAAATCCGAAACTATCCGTACAAGTAATCCAAATCTCGGCATTTTTCGTTATTTCTAAATGGCAAAACTTTGGAACAATGTTTTTATAGCGTAACGTCATTGTTAATTACTTAGGGAGAAACGAATTATGGCCGACTCATACCAGGAAAAGATTGATTAAATGCCCCTACCCCCTACTTTTTGGCCTCCTAATTTGCGTCGTGGAAACCGCACAGGGAGCGTTCCCTGCGACTGTCTGTTCCACTCTGCATTTACTGTAATTAGACGTTGATCTCGGACATTTGGCCGGCGTCCAACGCGGGGCGTTTCAACTTTTTGGATACGTCTCCGCCTCTCTCTAGTCTGACGTGTTTGCAATCTCAGTGACCAATGGGCTGGGTGGATGTCCGGTGGTATATGGATTTATCGAGCGATGACCGGCTTCCTTGTGGCCGGGATGTCCTCAGGTCGCACACCGCCGCGACCGATCGCCACGGTTATTAGATTTCCCGACCAGTGAGTGGTCTTCAGTGGGTCAAACGTCCGTCCAGCGGCAGAATGAAACGAGGTAGTCCACGCTGAACTGTTTGTGCCCGCGGCCATTGGGAAGCGTTAGCGACAGGGATTCGGACAGCCATTTGCCGTCGCTCCGGGCGCGTCAAAGTGCTTTGATGCTGAGTCTTTTCTCCGGGAAATGGACGATGACCGAGAGCAGCCGGTGACGACGCCGTTTCCCGGAAGACGAGGCGAAGCCTTGGAGAATTGCTGCGGAAAGGAGGATGCGATCGGAAGGCAGGAAGCAGATCACAAAAAGCGCAGCCGAAAGTGCTCATGTGTCGCCAGAGCCTGGATCTTGTCACGTCCAGCTGCGTATCGCGGCCACAAATGGCCTGTACTGACAGAGGTTATGACTTAACTTCTCCTACGAATGCTTTAGTTACCAATTTGCCCTACGACAAAACTAGTCCAAAATAAAGACAAAACTAGCAAAAAACTAAGGTGGCCATTGCGAAACCAAGGAGAAACTAAGGCAACAGGAGCAAAATACTTAGGAAAAGCTAAAGAAACGTTAAGTGACTAGTGCAAACCCAGGAGGATAGTAAGGTAAAAAATAAAATTAAGCCATACTGCGGAAAAGACTCAATACGAGGTTCATTTGATTTAACCCTATTCCCGGCAGGGGGGGCGGAATCCGCCCCCCCTCGGGTTTTTTGCTTGCCAATTCCAGGCTTTTTGACGCAGCCTCACGAAACTTGGTGACTTTTCCTACCTATTCCTTCTACGCACCGTGACAAAATTTCAAAATTCTAGTTTGCTCAGGGGCGGAGCCAGGCAACGTTTTTGGGAGGCGCCTCAGGTCATTTTTGGCCATGTTGAGGGTAAAAGGAAAATGTCTGCCAAAAACAGAGTTTTTAAGATAGAACTTAAAACTTTATATGAGTATATAGCTAAATAGTTGGGAAATGTGCATATGTAATTTGGTTTATCTGAGATCACTTTACAAGGTCAGGTCAAGGTCAAAAGTCAAAATTTGTTTTTTCGCAATAATTTCGGCGCCGTTTTTTCAAATGCCAAACACGGAATATATATGACGTAGAACGATGCCCTCTACTTGTGTACCAAGTTTCAGCTTGATATCAGGTCAGGTCACGGAGCTATGACCTAAAATGTCAGTGCACGTACCCTATATCGCAAAAGCCAAAAAATGATTTTTTTGGAATAGAGTGAATTTAATCGATTAAAAACGTTTACAGATAATACTGAATGCACACGACATCATTCCAAGTGACCCCAAGGTCACTGGAGGTCATTTAAGGTCAAAGGTCACAAGTTGATCTGAGAAACGTGTGACCATGACAAATCCCCCTTTTTTATGTCCCTGGCACCGCCTATGCTAACATTATACAAACATTGTAATGAGATTTGTACTTCTTTAGCATAACATGACTAGCAGAAGCTAAAAAAGTGTTTTGGCCTCTTTTGTTCATTCCGTTATTGGAAAACTAATCCCCCTATTTTTGAAACCCTGTGACCGCCCATGAATTTTCTCAAAATTTCAAGTTTGCATACCCATGGTAAAAGCCCTATCCATAATCTCTCGATTGATGCCAGTTTCATCGAAATCAGTCCATAAACAACGGAGTTATAAGAAGTCAAAAAGTACCCCCCATTTTGACATTTTTGCCCCCCCCTGTATCCACAAATTTCAAAATTTTGAAAATTTCTTTTTATCAAAATGTATTTCACGTCACGGCAAATCGATTGCCGTTTGTTGCGATGAAATCGGATAAGTAGTTCTCGAGATCTCAGGGGGGGGGCCGAATCCGCCCCCCCCCCTGCCGGGAATCGGCCATACCGTCTAGCCCTCCGGGAATAGGGTTAAAAGAAATGCAAAACTCTCATATCCGTTCATACAGCAAACTAAGGTAAAACTCAAGCAAATTGGGATAAAAGCCTTCTAAGATTCATTCTCGTCTCAGTTTAAACATCAGTCTGACATAATCGACGTTCGGGAAGTAAATGCATTTTGACATTCAACGACTCTTTGTCTGATTGTACAACTCGGAACGGTTGACCGTCTCAAGATGGCCCTTAACAAGCTGGCGTTTTCGGAGTCCGCATGCAGTCCAACCATCGCCCCGTGTTCCCGTCGCTGCCATCGTCGGTGTTAACCACCAGTGGGCGCCGTACACTTGTCAACAGGCAGTGGTGTCCACACTCTCGGTGTAAGATGACAAGCTACCCGCCATTTCTGAAAAAAACTTTGTATGTTCGCCTCAGACTGATTTTCAACTCGGTAGGGGCTAAATCGCAATGCGCACAGACACCGGTGGCACAGGAGAACTTCTTGTCTGGTCTTCACATTCATCTCACCTGCCTGATCGAAATAAACACAGTGAACAGTGAACAATGAAGTACCACCCTAATTATGCCACGCCTTTGAGTTACGTCCGATATTTCTTCACATATTGCTGAAAATGGTACGTTGCTTTCCTCACCAATCGTAACACGGATCGCAACACGTGCCACCATCACACAAAACAATATGGCGTCGCGACGCGCTGAGCGCAAACGGTCACCACAGTGCAAGCAGCTGAATACTCCCCAAAACCAACTCGGAACTAGCACAAAATCATAGTGTCATAGTCCGCAATGGTACCGACTTAGTGTTTCTTAGCTTGTTAACACAGTAATGGGGCGATTTTACATTCGTTTAATAACACATGAAACGCTTGGTTAGTTCTACTAGTATCCACTGAGTTTTTCGGGTAGTTTCCGGCTAGTTTTGTCTAACCTTTATAAATGTTCTTATCAGTGTAAAGCTCCCATGTGAGGTATTTGTCCACCGTGTCATATTTTCGGAAGGCAAAAAAATAACCTCAAACACCAGCATAGCACAACAGAAACACTAAAATCCTATCAAGATAGCCACATTTTTTGCTATCATATCAAGGCCAATTTGAGGCCCGCATCTTTTCAACTTAACCTCCAGTGCTGAAGAGGGAGGAGGGTCGGTTATGGTTTTGCCTCGTACACGTGTCACAAGACGTAAACATTATCTCATTTTCTTCCAAGACATCTCAAAGTTTTCTCACGTCTTCCGTTGAAAAATAAACTTACCGTTTTCATTTCAGTTCATTCAATTCATTCAATTCATTCAATTCATTCAAGACCTTTGAATCTGATTTTTATGCGAAGCACTGCTTCCTTCGACTGGTACTTGAGCTTTCGTTACCATACTCAGGCGACGCCTCCGGCAGCTTATCAACTGATGGAATTTACTTCATCCGGTGTGTTTATGGCAAGCTGAAACCAGCTGCCGTGAGACATAATCGTCACCAGAATGGTGTTGTATTGCATGACCACTGATAAGACTGGCGTGAAGCATCGCGATTGTGTTTCTTTCCGACAGCGAATAGCCATTATTCACGCACGGACGAGGTCTGGGATGTTTCACACCACACGTCAGTCTGACTCGCCTTTTACTTTCATCAAAGTACTTGGCTTTCGCGGAGCTCATGAATGAAGAGGGCATGCAGATGAGAACAGAGAAATGAGGCGTTATTGGATCCTCGAACAGGAAATGTAATTACCCTGATTGCATTTCTCGCCACGAACATAACCTTGCACCACTTCCTGATATATCGGCAACATCTCAGGTGGCTTTCGCAGACAAGTGTTCTCAAAGTGTCGGTCTGAACAGCAGGACCACCACGCTGTACAACTGAGTTCAGTTTCTCACAAAGTATCCAAACAGCTGGAGCGGATTCAATGCCGTGTTAACGGTCCTGAAGGCACTCGACCCAACGGATGACGGCCCAACCTCCTTCTCCTTCCGTTCGGCGGAGGCTCAGCCTCTCCCTCCCTCCGTGCGGTGGCGGTCCGGCCTCCCTCCTCCCTCCTTTCGGGGGCGGCCCCTCCCTTGTCCTCCCTGCGCTCGGGAGCGGCCCAGCCTCCCTCGTCCCTTCTCCCAGAGCTCGGTGGCAGCATGTCTTCCGTCCGCTCGGGGACGATCCAGTTTCCCCCTCCGTCCGCTCGGTGGCGCCCCTCCTCCCTCCCCCGTCCATACAGTCGTCCGCCACTCGTCACGCCAGTCGACCGGCCGTCCTCCAGCGGCCCCTGGTCGTCGTCCGTCGCCGCCGTCGGGCTCAGGCGGGCTCCGAGCTCAGGTCGCCCTGCCGTCGCCGTCGACGGCGCCCCCGCTGCCGCCGGCGCCGCGTTACGTTGAATCGATCCCGGCGCGTACCGTGAATCGATGGCGACGCTGTCTGGGTGGAGGAGGTTGCGTATGGAGACCGCCCGTCCGGAATTGAGTTTTCGTGTTCCACTGGCCGAGCCGGCGCCTGACGACATCGCCAGAAGCCTCCAGCCGCGCTGGCTTCTCAGAAGCCGCATTGGAGCCGGTTGCGGCGCCAACGAAACACAAACGCTGTTGGCATGCCCATTTTTCGCGAAGACTTGCCAGAATGGTTTACCTCTTGGCTGGTAAAACTTTAATTTGGACAGATTTGGAAAGCTTTTTGGAGGGCCTGAAAATACGGAATGCCCTGACTTCCGATTCGTCAGTCCCATTCGTTTGCTCAGGAGTAGCTCTGCTCAGAATAAGCAACCGTAAAACATCACTTCAAAAAAGGACAACTGGGCATCTTAGCTTAACTGACTGACTCAGGTGAGAAATGGCTTCATGTATCCTCTTGCAATCTCGGGGCAGCAAGAGCTAATAGTCCGTTGTTGCGGCGCACTAATTTGCAGAGTTATTTGCTCCTTTTCGGAGCAACGTTGCATTATTTTTTTAGGTGAGAGCGGAACCATTTACCGTCGACTCCATGCAGCTCTAATCTAGTGAAGAGTTTAAAGTGATCAGTCACATCGAAAAATTTGCTTAAATCGGTCAAACGGAGGGGAATCATCCCTACCCCGCCATTCAAAGAGCAAACTTTGCCAAATGTTTTGATCAGTACGGTCTCGCTCGAGTGGCATGACCTGGGAGCGTGTTGAACAGGAGAAAAGGGATTGTTGTCAGAAAAATACGCGTAAAGTTGGCGCTGAACGATCCGTTCAACAATTCTGCTAATGAAAAAGACTAAGGAGGTGTGTCTGAAGTTGTCAAGGTCGGAATCAGGACCGGATTTGTTTAGCTTGTAGTACATTTAATTCCAAGTACCTGTGGAACAACCTGTATGACTGGAATCCCCGTCCATACCATAACCTTTTATGTCCTATGACGCACGACTGAGAACAGCCAAGTTATGCGTGAATTGTCCAAAGCGGCAAAATAGATAAAGAAATGAAAAAGCTTCGGGGTGTTCTTGCATGCATACAGTCATGCATAAGAACAACAGCTAGTTCAGGAAATGCGCGCACATTCGTCCCCGGTTTTACCTGGAGCACCTTTCGTGGCGCGAGATTGATACCGTGCCCCGTCCGTGCCCTGCTCGCTCCGAACGCGGCCCGCGGGAGAGACTGATCTTTCTAACCTGCCGAATATGCGCCAGGCCGTCAATGACTGTGATCATGAATGTCGTTCATGCACAGTCCTGCGGGTCCTGTCTGACACCGACCCTGCATTTCTGACGACCACGTGCGAGGGCGATCCGGCAGTCCCGCAGATTGTGGCCGATGCAGATAGCGGCTTTATCTCTCGCTCCTGTTGGTAGCGTACGATAATGACTGCCACCGCTGTTGATCGCGAGGGACCTCCCAGTAAGACTGGCCGGGCGCCGGGAAGACGGCTGAGTGCGGGAGGGCGGCTCGGTGCTGGGAGAACGGCCCGACGCCGGGAGGAAGGTACGATTATGGGAGGACGGCCCGGTGCCGGGAGGACGGCCGGTTGCCGGCGGGGCGAACGGATGCCGGGAGGAGGGCCGGGTGCCGGGAGGACGGCCGGGTGCCAAGAGAACGGCCGGGTTCCAAGAGGACGGCCGGGTTCCAAGAGGATGGCCGGGTTCCAGGAGGACGGCCGGGTGCCGGTAGGACGGCCGTGTTTCAGGACAGCCCGGTGCCGGGAGGACGGCCGGATGCCGGGAGGACGGCTGGGTGCCTGGAGGACGGCGGGGTTCCGGGAGGACGACCGGGCACCGGGAGGACGGCCGGGTTCCGGGAGGACGGCCGGGTTCCGGGAGGACGGCCGGGTGCCGGGAGGACGGCCGGGTGCCGGGAGGACGGCCCGGTGCCGCACACCTGGCGCGCGACAGCCGTGCGGTAATGCACAAGCTCGGCCGGCCGGCCCGACTGATTGCCGGCCTGACTAATTCGGCGCGGCTGTAGAGCCGCCGCCCGCGAGCCTGATCACCTGGCGATCAATGGTCCAGCCTTAATGAGATCGGGCTCGTTATTCTTCCCGCCCGACCCTGATACGTGCCATTACTTAGAGGCTTTTGTAGTCAAAATCTGCCGAATAATCTTGGTCCCAGGTGACGGCGAGGAAAATGTGTGAGCTGCAAGTGTGGAAGATGTTCGAATGGGAACAGATTTTTGACGACGTGGAACCATGCATGATAACGGCCAGTCAGTCCGTCTCGCAAAGGGAGTTGAACAAAGGAGTTGTTTCATATGGTTAACCTCAGGCAGACCAGAGAGAGCGTCCGTAAGTAGGAATGCAAAATATAACCAGTCAGTATGTAATGCCGAGTGGATCTTAGCCTTGCTTAGCCCTGTTCCTTGCTCCTGTACGACACGTGCGATTCTGTGCTGGTGGGGAGGGGGGCAAATTCTGCTCCCTGCGATCTCGAAAAGTATTGACCCGACTTCCTGGTAAAAAACGGCGTTCGATAGCCTGTAGCGAGATCTGCTTTTCTAAAGAACGAAATGTCGAAAATTTTGAAAAGGAGGATAGGGGGTCAAAATGGGGTATAATTGAGGGCATTGCTTTTACGAGCCTCCTGACCACATTTTATAACCAAATTTGTTCTAGTTCGTACCATTCTACGAATAGTTGATAGGTTTGTCACATATGTTAGAAAGAGGCTGATTTTCAAAGTTCATAGACATGTCTAGAGCACATAAAAAAGTGAAGTGTTATTTATTCTACAACATATCTTGACTCCGGCGAGCTTATCTATGTTTAGAAAATGTTTCCAAAGGTGTCACATGCCATAGTGTACACGTATGACAAATGCTCGTAGGCGGATCCATTTACCAGAAAAAGTTGTTTAACTTTCTTTGTGGTAAATTGAATCATAGTTTCTCAGGAATAAGAAATTAATACTCTATTTTACATTGTCCTGGAACCGCCTGTGATCTTTTTTCATGTATGACTTTTTTCATGTATACTGAAATGTATGACATTGATCTTACTATATGCGGAACTACCAAATCAGTCACACAGACCCAGATGTCTGTTAGGTCCACTGATGCGCACCCTGCAACCGATGTCTTGAGATGCTCTTGGGAGTATACATAGATGAATTGTATGCTTTAGTTAGGATATGTCTATGCCAGACGTTAGCTTTGTTTAGTCATACAATAAGTTATGCATTCTTAAAAACAAGAAAATATATATAGCCCTTTTACATGCCCCTGGATCCGCCATTCACCAGCATTAAGAAACTTGACATCGTGTAGCGTACAAACATTTCGATCATTTAAAAACATCCGCGACATCATAAAGGACATCAGAATAGTACATGATTACGTTGAAATGCGCGATCTCCAGAAAGTGCAGTATTCCTAAAGTATGCCTTCCTGAAAGGTGTCTTGGAATCGCCTTTGGAGGAGTCAAATTTCAACATTTTGTCACAACATGTGAAAAACGTATTAAAAGAAGGCCACCAAGTGTTGTGAAGCAGCTTCCAGAACTTGGGGAATGGCGAACGAAAAACCGGAGGGTCTGCCCCGCTCCCCAGCACGGAATATGATTAAAACATTTCGAGGTTCAAGACGTTATGTTATAGCATAGACGTTATAGTATACGACAGTACGCTATCTGAACACGTGTCACCTGGCAGTCCATGTGGTTCTGTTGTCTGGGTCGGACAGGAGGATTTGACTGGAAACAAAAAATTACTCAGACAAGAGGATTGTTTTCCGTGGTCTTTGTGAAACTTGGAAAGCCTCAAGTGCCATCTTACCAGCTGCGTCGAAAAGCATTTTTCCGTCTGTTTTCACTCATTCTGGGACCACTTTTGGATGATCAGATGGAGAAACACTCATCACAGTGACATATGTGTCATCGATTGTGTGTTTCGTCGCGTTTCTTTGGTTACCAGGTTATTTTTGCTCAAGTGCCTTTACTTGTATGTACCTAGGTGAGAAATCTACCGAAAACAGAAAATTGCTGGACAAAAAAGCAACGTAATCGAGAATGCGGTAACCAGGGCACCACTGTTTCAATAGCTTTAGTACCTGACTAGAACACTGAGCGTAGTACATATCTGCAGTTCAGATATCTTGTTTTTCCGGCCAGTTTGTGTTATTTTACACATCAGCTGACTTATGACTCGCTCATCTGGAACACGGTGTCCCGATTCCCAAATTCACCTCCATGTGGGTCTCTTCCCGTGTCAAATGAAATACCGCACCTCACAATATGGCTCCGTGGCAGATTTGTTATCTGCCATTCATTGTTGCACCCCATTTTTCATAACCGAGATATTCTTTGTCGCCGCTAGATATGTGAATCCTTCAATAAAGGAAATTAGTATGCCTGTTGTCTGCTATAGGGTATGTAATAGAAGCTAAACGCCCGGGATTTTCAAATTCTTTCAAATGCCAAGGACTGCATCTGTAACGTCACCGGCATGCTTTCATACGGACCTTCATTGCTTTCGCGTTGGTTGTTCAGCTCTTGGCTGAGTTAGTTTGTGCCCAACGCTCGTGGCTGTTTACGCTCAATTGTCTACTGTGTCGCGGTCTAGGAATCTTGTCCGCTTGACAATCGTCACCAATTTTTAACTCGCCGTTATCGCACCATAGATCTGTAGCACCAATGGCCGAATGCTCTGATGAAATGGTTAGATTTGCAAACCCTCGTTCTCATCGCATGATGGTGTTCTAGATCTCCATAACTGACGCCTACTCGAGCCATCAGTCACTCGGTCTCTATCAGGACAAAGGGATCTCTCAGCACGTTTCCAGCGCCTCGTGACGGCTGCGACGTCTCCTGCCGGCGTAATGGCGCCGGCCTTACAGCGAGCTGCGTTGCCCTCCCAGGAAACTCGATCCGATCACCTGAAATAACGAGCGCCCGTGTCCGCCGGCCGGCCGCTCCTCTGTCCCGGAAGTCTCGGCTTTTCTTTGCGATCTCGACCGTTTCCTCGGTTCTCGAGCGCCGCTCGATGGCCAATGACGTACCGGCGCCGGTTGCGGAAGGACTGCGGACGCTGGCCTCGGCGCCCCTGAGACAATTAACATCGACACAGGCCCGGGCGGCGCTGATGAGGCCCGCAGGAGCCGTGTCTCACAACGGATGCCGCACCGGGGCCCCTGAGGGCCTCTGAACCGGAATCCGACGGCCCTGTTGCTGGGGGATCGGAAGGACAGATACCGATGCAGAAGAACAGCATCGGGTACTTCAGCTCTACATGATCGATTGCGCGGGAATTTCTGGAACGTTGATTGTGTGCCGGGATTGCCTGTAGCACAGTTGGCAGAATATTGCGCCGTGATCTCACCGCGATAGCTTGGTGAGTCCGCGCCGGACGGCCGTGACCCAATGAGGGGTCACCCCGTCGGCTTTGGCTTTGTCTGCAGTACATAGTCTCACCGTGATCCCGACTGGAAAACAACGGAACAGAGATGGATTTTCACAGCGTGCAAATACATGCATGAAGCGTCCAATGTCTCCTAACTTCTCCAATAAGGCAAGTGTTTTGCTGCGTGTAAAACTACTACCACCATTGGATTTTAAACAATGGAACCTATCAAAACGCGTTTCTGAACCACTGCGGAGTTATCAGAGCGGACGTGGGAATTTCCGAACCACCACTTCGAAACTGTCTGCGAGATTTTCTCGAACAAACCGGACTGCGACTCTGAAATTTCTCGCGCTCCCGCAGGCACAGCTCCATTTAGGTAACAAAGCATCTGGTTGGCGATTGAGAGCTGTGAGTCCTTGGGGCTGATGAGCTCTTTCAAAGGACAACTGACTATCGACATCAGATTTCCTCAAAAGCGCCATGACATTCTTGAGTAGGAGTATCTTCGACGAGTATCCTCGTGACGAGTAACCAATTGTTTCTGTTTTCTTCCACGTCTTATGATGTTTTAGGTCTATATGGCCACGCCCGTGCTCTGTGAAAACGAAGGTCCAACATACATCAGAGTAAGTTTCGTTGATAATGAATTTTCCAAGGTGCTCTTTTCTACTGCAAGATCCCAATCGTCGGCATTTGAGCACTACCAGAACATTCGGTAGTCTTATCTTATTTTACCCTGCTACACCCTTGCATTTGTGCCATAACTTGCATCACACCTTTCGGCAAAGGCGATCGGTTACAGCTGGCTTCTAGATGATTTCAAATATTTATTCGTTCCATGCAGTGGTGTTTTTTCCTTTTCTTCTTGCGTTTATAAGCTTTTTTTGTTGAAGAAATTCTAGTGCTGATTACCACTAAATATGTCAATAGTTTAACATTTCCATGGCGAAAATACTATAAACGCATAGATTGTACATGGTACTATGTGAAAAAGACTAAATCGAAACAGTTGGACGAGGTTATCGATATGACCAGTTTGGCGGACAGTGGTACACTGAAGACAGTTTGGCTCAATAAATATATGGTTAAGTGGAATATAGGCCTTAAAAGTAAATAAACAAGTATATATATATATGATAGCAAATAAAGCAGTATGAAATGAGCAAATATACCAAGCATGCATGTACCATGGAATAAAGTATTCAGTAAATGGTTGTGATTCCAAAATGGCAAACATGACGTCACAAACAACACGAAAATGCAAAGGTTTTTATGAATTGATACAATTCAAAAGCACCCCGTATTACCGAGGTTCAACACTTGTTAGCTTTTATTTCACGAGTTCAACCCTATTCCCGAAGTGCAAGATGGTATGGCCGATTCCCGGCAGGGGGGACGGATACGGCCCCCCTCCTGAGATCCGAGAACTACGCATCCGATTTCATCGCAACGAACGGCAATCGATTTGCCATGACGTTAACTACATTTTTATAAAAAGAAGTTTTCAAAATTTTAAAAGGGGTGGATACAGGGAGGCAAAAAATTCAAAATGGGGAACATTTTTGGACTCCTTATGACTCCGTTGTTTATGGACCGATTTTAATGATATTGGTATGAATCGAGAGATTATGCATGGGACTTTTACCATTGGTACATACATTTGAAATTTTGAGAAAATTCATGGGCGGTCACAGGGTTTCAAAAATAGGAGAATTAGTTTTTCACTAACTGAATGGACAAAAAAGTTAAAAACACTTTTTCGGCTTCTGCTAGTCATGTTACGCTGAAGAAGTACAAATGATATTACAATGTTTGTATAATGTTATCATAGGCGGTGACAAGGATATGAAGAAGGGGAACTGTCATGGTCACATGTTCTTCAGATCAACCTTTGACCTTAATGGCGTCCAGTGACTTTGGAGTTACTTGGGATCACCTCGGGTGCATTTAATGTTATCTGAAAACGTTCTCAATCATTTGAATTCACTCTATTTCAAAAATTTCGTTTTACGGCTGTTGTGGTATAGGGTACGCGCACTGACATTTCAGGTCACAGCTCCATGACCCGACCTGATATCAAGCTGAAACTTGGTACACAAGTAGAGGGCACCCTTCTACGTCATAAATATCCCGGGTTTGGCATGGGAAAAGATGGCTCCAAAATTACTATCATAAAGCCAAATTTTGACTTTTGACCTTGACCTGAGTTTGTAAAGTAACCTCAGCTGAACTGTAATAATGCTGAAATGTAATCAAATTGTACTTGTGTGTTGCCCAACTCTTTAGGTATACAACCATATAAATGTTTAGTTTCTATCTTAAAACGCTGTTTTGGCAGTCATTTTCCTTTTATCCTCAACAGGGCTAAAAATGGCCTGAGGTTACTCCAAAAACGTTACCTGGCTCCGTTCCCGAGCGAAATAGAATTACGAGATTTGTCACAGTACGCAGAAAAAATAGCTAGGAAAACTTACCAAGTTTCGTGAAGCCGTGTCAAAAACCCCGGAATTGGGAAGCAAAAACCCGAGGGGGGCGTATTCAGCCCCCTGCCGGGAACAGGGTTAAGTTCTTTACAGAACAACATATTAGAGTCGAGGCAGGTTCAGCTGATCAGAATCACCTGGTCCCGAGTCGTTTTGCCAGACATGGCCGGGATTTGTGTGTCTGCGATTGCGCTGCGGGAAGAGCCAAGACAGAACTGGCTTCGATGTGAGACGCCTCCGCGGTGGACCGAACATCGGACGGAGCTGAAGTCGTGAAAAAAATATTGGCTGCCTGGACCGAGCGTTCGCCTCCGAACACTCGCAGAAATAACACGGGGACGGGGCAGACCAGGGATCGTTCACAGCAGCGGGCTGAGTGGCCGGCCGACAGCGCTTGGGGCTCTCATCGTCGACCTGCGGTATACTTATTGTCCGTTGCAGACTCGCGTTAAACACATATGCGAGCCAGTGGTCGGATGTAATCACTTGAAATGATGACCTGGTTTCACTTATACTCTAGCAACTGGTTTCGTGCTATTTTGTCCAAGGATTTTTGAAAATATGGATGAGTCGTCTTCTATTTTGTATGTAATGAACTGATAAAGACATTAAAATTGTATCTATGATTCATTTCGGTCGATACGATAAGGAGGTTTATGGGGCAGATGAGGGATGAGATAAGAAGCTCATACGATAAGCAGCCAATTACTCCCAGACCCGAATGGTCCTTGACACATTTTCGTATATGCACAAGAAGTCATTCCATCGGCAAATAAGATCTATTTAAGGATCTTTCACTTCTGGTGTGGGATTTATGGTTCAGAAAGCGGAGAATACAGCTCCATGAGAAATAGTTATCAACAAATGCAATCCTTTGAAAACCGTATTGTAGACATCTATATATATATATATATATATATATATATATATATATATATATATATATATATAGTGTGTCTTGTAGACATCCAGTGGTATGACGCAACACTACCCTCCAGGGATGTCGATTTCTTTAAATGATTGAGGGCCTAGCCGAGGGCCCGACAACCTAACCTCCCCCAAATGTGGGTTTCTCAAAGGATTTAGCTTACTTTATTTTGACCAACGAAAATTTATAAGTTTCTTGTGATTATTTGTCAAATAGAAATTGCATTGATCCCATGTATATAGGTATAAATGTACGTAAATTTGCATATATAGAAGATTGCAAGGCAGGATGCATCGTTTTAAACTTTATTTTTACTGTTGCCAATCTGTTATCTGTTGCAGCCGCTCTTTTCGTTACTATTACTCATTTCCCTTTAAAACTCGCAGAAAATATTGGGGGAGGGGCCCAAACCAACATTGGAGGGGACCAAATCAACACTGGATGGGCCAGGACGCCCTCAAAGAGTACAAATCGGCACCCCTGCTGCTCTCCAAACGTTTATCAGGTTGCACATCGTCGTCACATGCATCACCTGAAAAAGAACGCGGCTGACGGCACTTATCTGAAACGATTAGTGGTGGTATATGTCATGTGGCAACATGGCAACATAAGCGCCAAATTACTATCATTGCTAACGTTCTGAAGCTGAGTTACGTGGATGTTGAAATTACAGCAAGTCTCCACATTCTCACCCTGCTATTCCCGACGTTCAAGGACCTCGACGGAGGCCTGCTCCACTCCTGTTACTGATCGATAGGCTGTTCCGGAGTACACTCCCGTAGGGCGGCACAGTCCAGCCCCGAGCAGACGTTATGCTGTTCCGCAGGACAGAAATGCATTACGGCACAGTGGGAGCAACGGCTCCCAATGCAAACATCTTCCAATGACCAATAAAAACATAGAAAATTCGCACCCCCACCGTTCACCCCTTCATACACACATACACACACAAAATGTATATTCCATACACTCTTCCCTTTAACATGTCATTGACTGCGGTGTTTCGCCATCTTCCAGTAACTTGAGGGTCTAACGCCCACCACCAAAGGTCTGTCTTGAAAAACCTAAGCTCCAGCTTAGGTTTTTTGGCTGACTGGAATTTGGCTGACTGGAACGGCAAACGATAGCGCTGAGCCGTGCGGTCTTGTGACACACACACACACACGCACACACACACATATATGTATATGTATATGTTTTCCTCTGGGTTACTGATGATGTCACAGGCCAGATCAGACACACAAAATGACCCTTTTCTCCAGAGTTGCCTAATGACAACGAAAAGGAAACCGAGATTGAGGTTTGCATTGCAATATGCCTCTGGTAGCTTGGTCTATATTCTGAGTGCCTCCTGACCGAAGGTTGTCAAAGGTCAAGGCCACAGGCTAGGCCAGATTTGACCTCCGTGATAACGGGTTACGCAGTGCATGTTTCCTGACGCATTTGACACGGAGATTCTCGAAAAAGCTCATTGAAAGAGCTGTAGATGCAATTAGATCATTGCAAAAGCCTCAGTTACTGCGTATATGTAGCATTGCAACATTCTGTAGTTTCAAATTCGGAGTATTACGAACACGGTAGTGAACTCGATCTACCACTTCTGGATAACTCTATAAGTCAATTGGGCCCATGTTGCACATTTTTTTTCTCGGAATGCCACACAACATTGCAAAGGTCGATCTTCTCACCGGTAGTCCAGCACGCCAAACGAACGCCACCAGCTTACTCGCGAAGTTGAAATCTGCATAACACCGCCAAAGGCCACGCTACAAAAAAAAATGTTGCATTGTTGCAAGAAACTGTTGCGTAAGTTTGATGTGCAATATCTTCTTAGAAAATTCGACATTGTATCCTGCCGTATCTCATTTCCTCAGATCCGTTTGTAAAATGTATTCTCACTAGACCCGGAAAGTGAAAAATGCATTTTTCACCTAGGATGACCTAGCGTGAGGTCAGGGATGCTCTATATTGAGCTCTCTGCTTATGTTGATACACAAGGCAAGACACAGTCGCCATACATTGCAAGAGCATCGACAATGCGGCGGCAAAGAACGTCAGATCGCAAAACATGGTTGTCCTTATGACGTCAATGACACGTGACCTAGGATAACCTCGTTTCCAACTTCTGTCAGTATGTACACAACTACTGTAGGAAAAGATGCTGAAATTTTAAGACGCTGCGTTTATTCCCGGGGGAGATATCTGAGGAATGCGCTGGAGGAGAGCTAAACGCTGCCTCCAGTCCATGGCAGCTTAAAGGGCTGGAAGAAGCCTTCCCTCGGCAGGTTTTCTGCAGCGCCAAGCCGTGGGACGGGCCGTCGCCAAATGTCAGAGGGCGGCGGGGCGGCGCGGCGGGCCCGAGTGGCCGGATGACATCACGTCCTGGGCGGTGGTTTATCGGCGGGCCGGGCCGGCGGCGTCTGTTGCCACGGGGCCGCCACCGGCCCAGCCGCGGCCCGGCCGGTGGCGGCAGGTCCGGACGACATTGTTGTCGATCGCCGCAGCCGGCAGAGGGACTGCTGGCCGAGAACTAGCAGCTCTTCTACGGCCGCTGGTCTGGGTCCTGCATCGGAACGGCTTTAGAAACCGGCTCAGAACGGTTCAAGTCGCTTAATACTGAGACTTTGGAACTCTCGTAGCCGTCACCAATTTTCGATGGCATAGTATGCTGTCCGTCAAGTTACTTCAGATAAGCAGCGATGTGTTGCATCCGGATAGGATGAACAAATCATCGCAAACGGCTGAAGGCAAGGCTTATGGAACATGATTTTTTATACATGGGTAAAACGAGAAACATATGTGTCAGATGAAACCAGACAAAAGGTAAACGCCCTATCAACAGAAACACTTAGGTTAATGAATAAAGCAATTTCTTCTCAGGGAGCCATATATCATAACCTAGCAGCAGGCTTAGGTTTATTGGGATTCCTGTGGCTCTCCGGGTACGTGACCGAGGGCGTGTTGTTTTTGATCCTGCTATGTTCTACTTTGCATTCGTAACGGAAAGACGCAATCTGAAGGCTGACCTCAGCTTGCAGTCTACATCTGCAACTTGCGGTTGGTTAAGGCCTAAATAAAATGCAGGGGATGAAATGTTCATTTTCGTCACCTGCTCCGAACGTTATTCATTGATAACACATACTGACGAGATATATTGCGTAGCTAGTATGAAAATGGACTAGCTAAACAGAAAACAATGGAAGTTGAATAAACGGAAGTCTGCAGAGCTTGCGCGACATCAGAAATACTTCTTCATTTATGGTTTCTGAGGACATAAATATTATCGTTTGACCGTTTGTCCGTATCTGGTAAAGAACAATATGGTTTCAAAGAACGGGTCACTCGCAATAACAGCCCGACGAATGAGGACCGGCACGTGTCGAAACCCTGTCGCCACGTTTGTGGTATGTGCAGTGAGTTTCCAAACGGATGTGGGTGCAAAATGTCACGGCATCGTATCGATCGGCTGCTGAAAAAATACAGACAGATAGCCCATTTTTCACTTATCATTCCCTCACAACTTTGCTTTGTTTCCCATATAAAACACTTTAATATCCTTTCGGATTTCCATTAGCATTTTATGCTCGTTTCGTCTCAGGAGTCCGCTTGCTTCCAGCATTAAGTTACAAATGACTTGTGAGGAATTTAAACTCCTTTCGATGTCGTGTTTAGAAACTTGATATCGCCCGTCTTCCAGGGAGCGAATGGCTTTAAAAACCAGGCGAAGAATTATGAACATGAAAACATTTGCTGCCGAGTGTTTTGGATATGTTTCATCCGATGCCTGTCCTCGTGTTTGTCGTGGTGATAGAAATGAATTGTACCTAGGCTTTTCACCAGTTATTGGTGATTAGCTGCATTTGATCCGGCAGTCGGTCGCTGAGGTATTTCGTCAACTTCCTCTTCTTTCATCAGGCACCCGACTCAATAACTCCATAACCAAGGGACAGATTGGTCCGATTCAAAAAGTAATCGATTCATCTCCACTATGCGCTCTCCTTTTTGTCACCTCTTATACCTTAAGGTTATATCTCAGGCCGCAAGGCACGTCAACAGTACTTGTTTTACCGATTTAGGGCATGTCGTTTTTGGCGCACAAATTGGGCAATTAGGATTTCGTAAGACCAAAATTTCCTGCCAAGGTATGCATAGGATGCCAGTACTCGTTTATCTGAAAAAAGTGGGGACATCAGAGTCAACCCACATCTTGCGGTACTAAAGGCGAATTGCATGTTAGTTTTAAGTTTGCCTAATATGCGAGCTTGTGCTCGATTCCAACGGAATCAGAGTCGAATTCAGGGTCGTTTCCATCTGAGCCGAATTGGATTCGGAATCGATTCAGTTGGAAGTTGTGATGAGTCGAACTGGGAACTGATTCAGCTAGTCAGCGTAAACACTGGCAATGGAAGCGAATCAAAAGCCAAAATGTCTGATTCTGTTTCTTATCATGGTTCAGCCTACCACTGCTTTGATGTTTAATATACATACATACATACATGTAAACAACCACTTGCGGTCATGCATGTATATGCACTACAGACTTTACTTGGAGAGCAATTTTTGGCAGCTTTATGTCTCATGGTCTGTTTCTTTACGGTGGCGTGGGCTGGACATTGCCTGTTAGGTAGGTGGGTAAGTAGGTAATTGGTGGTGAGGCTGTGTACCAAGATGTGGAACAATTAACAACAGGTCAGAGAATCTCGAACTCAAGGCAAGACAAACAAGGAAGACAAGGATGCAGAAACATCATTGTTACACCAGTTTCTTAAGAACTAATGAATACGTAGTGCTATCAGATAATTGCCTCTTCCACTTCTTTTTACCGCCTCATAGGTATTTGGCTGGTAGTGAATGTTGATTGTTGTTGACTTCAGGCATGTCGCAAGAACATTAGAACTATGTACCGCAAATAGTGAGGAAACGCCGTGCCAATAATGACGCATTTCACACGGCATGCTTACTTTCTTATTTCGATTTCTTTAAAAAGGGACTTTATTAAAATACGTAAGTTTATTTTTGTTTTATGGGAGCACTTTGTATTCAAAGATTTCACGTTGCTGGCTGATCCTTATCTTTCCTACGCCCTCTTTTCATGGGGTATTTCCATGGGTATGTCCATGGGCAAATCGGGCGCAGAGCTATCTGTGGGTATACTGTATATTTCAGATTTTCCGGAAAATTCCGATTCATTGGCCTAGGTCGGGTCAATTTCAGTTATTTTTGACACTTCGTCTAAGTTTGGATAGATTTTTACAGGATTGTGATGTTTAGGTATTATCAGCAACATGACTCCTCACTTATGCTACCATCATGTCATCAGAACATCCGTGACGTTGGTTCAAGTCATGACCCACCAATGTTGGTGCATGTTATAAACCCAAACGTTTTGCCCAAAATTAGGAATCTGCAGCTCTATGTGGTTAAAACAGATGCTGAGTTCGAATTTACGACTCAACATAATAGTATTCACGTAGTGGGAAAAATCGAAGTCACTAGAAGTCATCCGAGGTCAATGACCTTTTCACCTGAGCAGTGCATTAAAGAGTTTGTCGTGAGCTTGAATGGGTCACTGCAATGCGTAAAAACAATGCTAAAAATACATTGTGAGAATAAGGTTCCACTAAAAGAGAATTCCTATGGCCACATGCACCTTACTTTTTCCTCCCCACGGCAGGCGCATCAAGTGGGGTTGAAGACCGTCGGCTGGTGACCTCATGCAATCTCGCTTTGCCATCGTTTACCCTGCCCGCACACTGAAAAATATTCCATTTGCCACGTAGGTCCCGCTAAAACTTTGGATTTATCGATCCCAGCATTTAAAAATCTGACCCTGGTTGACCTCAGCTGATCTTTGGTTCAACCTGAAATAGTGCTTGGGTATGTATAATATGTTTGGGTATCTCATCAGCACTCTCTAAATGCAAATTAGCCGTAAAGACATGCTCATCAGTAAGAAGAAAAAGAGGACGTACATTTTGCAAATGCTCCACTTTGGAAAGATGACGTGACTTGACCTGACTCGTTCTGAGGGTCAAAAAGAAATAACTTTATTCAAGAAAACGTTCCTTTGGCATGTTATTAGCTATCGTGTGAGGCATTATTTCAGGCAGAATAATGACCAGTTACTGTTTTTTAAGTGTTTTTAAGAAATCGCACCAACGCCAAGCTTTGAAATTTTTGGCTATATTTCTTCAAAGTCTTGAAAAAATTTTCAAAAATTCACCGGTTTCGAACTCTACTCTTCAAGCGTGTTCCCAATGATGCATTTTTTCATTTCTTTCCGATAAATGGTGTGCTAGCCGAAGGGGAATGTTCAAATACCACCTTACTCCCCGATAAGGGGAAGGTGGATCTGACCACTGATACGGGATGGTCACCGAATGTTTTTTCCCGGCTGGATATCGAATCAAAACCTTTGCTAAGCACAGTGCTGTAAAACCCTCGTCCCAGCATTCCAATTCCTCCTCAACTGATAATAAAATAATTTTCTGCCGGCGTTAATTTCCTCGACGCCAAGATTGTTTTCAGTTGTTTCTTTCCTCGATGCACATCATTTGAAAATAAATATCTGGAAGCCTTAAATTCTGTTTCAAGGACGGTTTGATGTTCATAGCAGAACACAATTGAGCAGAACAGTATAGAGCTGTGTGCGAAAATATAAATATAGGCTAAATGCCACATTCAAGGAGAATAAGTAAGCCGCGAAATATCCCATGAAATATTAAGTGCAAGTCGGAAAGGTATAGCAGCAGTGTAGTTCTGGCACTCTTGATATACATAGGCACGATGCGAAAGAGCAAAAACTGTGCGTCGTAAATGCAGAAAAAATCAAACAAAGAAAGAAAGAAATCGAAAAAAAATAGACCTTAGAAATCGAACTAAGAAAGAAAGCTTGGCGTGTGAGACCTGTGAATGTCAGCTCGGCGCTTCCGCATTATTTACGATGTACAGTTCTGGCGCTCTTGCAATATATATATACATATACACATATATGTACATGGCTAATTCTTGTTCACATCCGCATATCTAATTTAATGGTCACATTGCTTTTATAATATTCGTTGGAATCAGATTCGGATTCAGAGCCATCTGCTTCAGTATGAAACTAGAATCAATTCCGGTCAAGCGGGATAAAGCACAAGTCTGCTAATATGACTCTGCAGCTGTGTTAATGTAACAGATCAGGCTCGCTCATCATCCGCTACGTTGCAGAATCATCATCATCATCGTCATCATCGTATACCATTTATTTGGGTAACTCCATACCATAATGGCTATTCCTTGCCCACGTCGCAAGGTGAGAACGCACGGTAAAGGCACAAACTTACGAGCAAACCACCACAGTTCAGTCGTTTGCGCCAATTAGAAGACGTTTAAGAGCGCGATGAAAACACGTGACCTGCATCATGCGCATCTCAACTGACAGCGTGTTGTACAGTATCAGTACAGTCTGCGATAGCAGAACCGGCGTCTCTTGGCTTCTTTTACCAGTTTAAAGATACAGATCACACAAAGTTGAAAACGACACAAACGTAAATCAGTAGTGTCTTTATGGCGTATGACGTCATATTTTTTTAAAGAATATATTGCGCATGCACATAGTATGAAAACGTAAGTGCATTACACCATGTACCTTGAATATGTCAAAACATAGTGGCAAACATACTTTGGATGTCTATAGCATATAGTATGGTGCATATGACCTTATATTCATAACACTTTGAGATGCCTCGGGAATTTTTGTGTTCCAAAAAATGGGCACAATCCATTCACCAAGGAGTATTAAGATATGGCGATCCTACGTCCTTTGCTTACGAAAGTACGAGGCACAAACAAGGAAGAGATCGTCTGACACCGTCTCCTTCCCAGGAAGGCCCGGGTTAACATTAAGTGCCTTTTTGGTTCCTAAAACGTTATCAGAATCCAAAAGGGTCATGTTCATCGATGAACTATGGTTCCTTTTGGGCCGGAAGAGGCTTCTGTGATTTCTTGTGTTGGTCACTGTTTCAGACAAATCTCAGTATACCAGAGTAGGTTAGGTTGGGTGTGATACTTTACATGCATATGGACAATGAAAATCGTACGAAAGTGCTGCAGTCACTCTGCCCAAACAATGGCCATATTCTGCCCAGGAGCCGGTGGTCGACTGCGGTGATCATCATAGCAAGTGGACTCCATTGTTCTGTTGAACTGATTTTTATTGATAACTGAGTACTAATTAATCTCAAAGTGATTGGTGCAGGGGCACCAGAGTCATGTAAAGTGGGTCTCATTTTCTCAACTAACTGATGCATTCGTATGGTTGACTGTTGCCGTGATATGCACATGGGCTTTAACGAATTCACACACTAATTCTACATCTGTTCGGTTTCATAGCCAACTAGGATGCAAAGCCCTCGTCGCTGGCATAGGTCTACTGTTCGGATACTCAAAACGAAAACTGTCGTGATGTCAGACCCAAAGTCCGTCTCTATCGTCACAGCAATGCATGGGGGCAAAGGTGCTGTGACCTTAGGCATGTTTTTTTACGACCTGGGCGCGTTCCAAAACCATCAACAACAAAATTAAAAGGGAAGTCACATTTACGCTACGTCATGCTTTGTCTGCAGGGAAAAGATGATGATCCTTCAACTGGCGATAACGTGACATGAGCATGGACAACTCCCAGCCTTCGGAGTACGACAGGTGAGGTGGTGCGTCGGCCGGCAACGGCAGGGGATGCTACGGATCTCAGACCCCGACCGCGGAGTCATTCTTGACACCGTGTTGAGACCGGCTTATCTGCCTTAAACATCGCACGAGTGAAAAACTGATGACGGAATTTTCCGTCACGATCGCTGCAAATTGGTCTTCTTCCAGCTTACATCCCTCTGACGGAGAATGAAAAACCTGATTGAAACGAAATAAGTGATCAGCATTCTTGAGCATGTGGCAATGTTTCAGCACATTTTGTGCAAAAGCAAACGGCTGCAAAGTGTATCGGTGACTCCCGCTTGCATAACCGCATAGTTCACTTTGTTATGGTAAGTGATGGACATCTGTAATCACACATCTGGTAAACCAGGTCTTGTCCTTCACAGGTTTCAAGGATCTGTCACATCGCTTAGCGAAAAAAATCGGTAAATTTCCTTGTTGATGCACTATTGCTGTGTTGAGAAACACTTATATCGGCTGTAGTAAATGACGTCTTAGACCCTCCACGAACTATGTTGCTATTCGAAGTGACGCATTTCGATTATTGATAAAACTGCCGTGGAACATTTTCTAAACTGCATTTCTGGAGGCTTAACAAAAACCTGGCGAAAGCAATGTTAAGTAGCCTTCTCAAGAGCATTCATCGTTTTGTCTTCACCGCAAATTGTCTGGCCCTCATCGATAATGGCCGTCGAATGGTGGTTTTGGCCGATGCCGTTAAGGATTGATGATGGCTAGAGTTTTCTGGGCCGTCGCAGCGGCGGTGTCCGCCGCTGCCTTACTCCTCACTTCGTCCCGTTCCAGTAAGAACTAGCTGGCGTCATGATGCCAGGAGACACTGGCGCGACCGGCAGCCTCCAGTCTCATTGCCCTGCTGCGAGCGAGACACATTGCTATGCGACCGGTTCCCTCGATGGGGCCGTGTTGTCGCCTCCCTAACGGGCTAACCTCCGTTGTGAGCACAGTTAGCATATGCTTGTCCTACTTGGGCGACGACAGAACTGGGAAATTACCGCTGGAAGAACACTCCATCCCCTATTTCGATATTACATTGGCAACCAACCACCTGTATTGCACTTTACTGAGTCACGCGGTTTTCCCTAGGCCTGAAACGTCATGCACTACACTACAGCTCACCAGTCATAATTACTCATTTTCCTTCCTAACGCCGTGCGTACTTCAGGCCTATGACAGAATATAAGTCACGATGCACCGAAATTCGTGTTGGTTAAAAAATGCTCTGTTGTGCAAAGTAAGTTACGATTTCAGCCTTCCGGACGCCAAATTTCAAATTCAGATTCCATTGAATTTATTCAAAGTACATTTAAATTCAAATTTAATTGATTATATAATCAACGAGAACGGCTAAAATACAGACGATATGCAAAAAAAGGCTCGTTGCCACTCCAAACATCCCGTTTTTTCTCACGATCATACTAGGTGGAACCTAAATTAGCATATAGTAAGTTGCTTTTTGATTCAAATGATTCCTGTTTGACCTTTTCAGGCCACCTAGAGACCCCTAAGTTTCAGAGAAAAAGAGTATCTCAACGTTTGCCGTCTCCGCTGTCATCGTATTAAGTTTATATGATTTTGACCAGACAAGGCACATTGCAGTGGCGACCTGGCAATTGAAAAAGACAATTTTTTGTCAATTAATTTTTTCCTGAGGCCAAGGTCAGATCAATGAAATGTCAGATGTCAAATTAAGAAAGGTAGAAATAATTGACATCACTAAAACCAATGCCAAAAATGCCACATAACGGCTCGCAATTTTCAGGCCATCTAAACGCAGTGACCTCATACGACCTAGGAAGATCACTGGCCCTTTCAACCCCGATATATTGTCAAGCATAGGCCCAAACAGTCCATTACCGAAAACTGACGTTTTTTCCCGTCAGGCTCCTGAAGGAGGAGCCAGAATATGACTCAGATCCCCCCCCAAAAAAACGGCTTTCAGGCCTTTGAGAATGACGTCATTGCTCAGTGTCCTGGTATGACTTTGTAATAATTTTTTGGGGGAGGGTGAGCTGCGGTAGGTTGTGATGTCAGTTACTGCAAATTGTAGGTCTTTGGCTCGTGCCGATCCCTAGCAGTCTAAGAAAAAAAATTGTGGAGGTGGCAAGTTTGCCGTCGTCAGACAAGGGCTGAATGGCTTAATAATAACAAAAGCCGACTGAAATGCTACCCTTGCATTACCGTAGCCTTAGACAAGAAAAAAAGAAAATCTCATGGGGAGTAACAAAGAAATATCGAATTGACGGCACTAAAAAACTCTGAGTAACAACTGGTGCTGCCTTCTTTATCTAATGTTATTGCAAATGATGAGTAAGGAGAACATGCCCAAAGAAAAAAATATAGATTCCCAAACTGTACTGGTCTTTGCATCATTGCTCTGTAGTTCCAGTAATCCTACGCATGTACATTTAATCGCGGAAGATTTGGTTTTTCGTTCTCTCTCTCTCTCTCTCCCTCTCTCTCTCCCTTCTCTCTCTCCCTCTCTCTCTCTCCCTCTCTCTCTCTCTCTCTCTCTCTCTCTCTCTCTCTCTCTCTCTCTCTCTCTCTCTCTCTCTCTCTCTCTCTCTTGTCTGTATTTATTTTCGATTTTGATCCTCGCCGGACGAGGAGCGGGGATGCCATGGCGTTCGATAGCGGCGTGAAATTCGGCATAGCTGATGATGCATTCATTGCACATATTTTGAGAAAACAGCGTCCCCGGGTCTTCTTAGGTCATCGAGCTATAACGTCATTACTGGAGGCTTGCAGAGCGACTTTTGCGCCAAATGTCGTTTTTTGCTGCTTTAGGGTAATGGGTATGTATAAACGGCAGATGACGGCATGAAATCGGTTCAGAAAGGTCGTCCATATGCGAACAAGTCAATTTAGTTAGGCCAAAGACGTATTCAATGTCAGACCTTTTCCGATCAATGACCTGTGATGAACTTTTTTACTTTAGAAAGTTTGTATACTAATTTTCGGCACTGGATTTGATAAAGGAGGCCTTTATCATTAAATAGGCATTTTAGGCCTATTTAACCCCAAATATATTGTTTTTAACCTCCCGGGAAATTGATTTACAGTTACCAAACATAAAGTTTGGCCTTAATTAGGAGACCACTGGTTAATTTGATGAGATTGAATCGGGTACCATTGGATTCCGTGGATACAGGGCTATCGATTGCCTTCTGTCCCGAGGCGTTAATTCAGTTACGGGCCAAATGGCAAGGAGATGCCCACCACCTCCACCTTTTCCCCCGTCCTCGTTCGCCATCGGTGCGAGCGAAAGCCCCTCCAGTTTGAAGAGGATTAACCATATACCAAGCAAAAAGGCGTATCAGGCATAATTGCTCCTGTTGAATGGATGCGGGCTTTGCGCAATTTCATGCTTGCATCATGCAAACATGTTATTCTTTGTAAAGAAATTACTGTGTTGCATGCAAAAAACTGTCCTTGTCGTCAGATAATGTGACACTACTTGCGTTGAAAAGGTCACTTGCTAATTTCGAAGGCTTTTGCTGTGCCTTGCTGATCATTACAGACAGAACAAACTTAACATTATCTGCACTGTGCCCCAGCTGTGAAAACTGTACCGGTCGCATGCTCCATCGAGGATGCGATCGATTACGTCCGTTAACTATGCATGCCATTACTTTGACATTTAGAAGTGGATGAAATGGCATTTAGAAGTCGGCACAGCGTTCGGTAAAGATCATGGAACGGTGAGCCATTGGGAACGCCAACGAATAGTTTACTAGTCTGTCCACCTGGCTGGCGCTCTCCGTTCTGGCCGTCAGCTGAGCTGTGCTGTGTTCTCCCTTTCTCCCTGCAGGTACGTGTGCCTGTGGCGGGCTGCTCGCCGCCTGGAGCAGGCCATTCAGGAGGACGACAGCAACACGGTGGCCGTCATCATCTCCACCCACGCCCGAAGACTGATGGTGAGTACTTCCACCGACGCCCGGAGACTGGTGGTGAGATCTCCACCCACGTCCGGAGACTGGTGATGAGATCTCCACCCACGTCCGTTGACTGATTGCAGTGCCTCCACCCACGCCCAAAGTCTGGAGGCGGTGCCCAGCCGTGCCCGGAGACTGAGGGCGAGTGACCATCCGTGCCTGGAGGCTGATGGCCTCAGGAGCCGGCCGGGACTTTATCACGGACCGAGCGACACCGTGTGTCCCGATGCGGCGCAGTTTTTCTGGCCAATGAGAAATGTCTCTTCACTTCCTTTTGTTCCGCTTTGTTCCAAAGATGTGTGAACCAAAACAACTGGATGCAAATTTCTGCTTGGAGCCTGGAAGCTGTTGTGTACTATATCACTGTAGCGCAATTTCGTCGGCCTAAATTTCATCAGAAAAGACAACTTTCCCAATAGACTGCCCAACTTTGGCCTTAACAGGCTGTTCACGACAGACTGGAAGCTGTAGCCTTTCATGAGGCAGGTCAGGAGGTGCTTAAAAGTTCACTCTTAGGAAAAGGTCGTGGGCGATTCGAAGTTTCTGCGTGCGGCTCTGTTCATCGACGGCCTCTGTCGCAAACAAGATGGATTACGTCTTCACCAGTTGTACCGAGCCGACTCGGGAGTGGCCGGACTCCAGCACTTCAGAACAAGTCTGAAGTAGCCGAATTTCGACACTTGAGGACAAGTCTATGAAAGGCCGATTCAAGTCCAATGACAAATCTGCTTCTACCTTTCACGACTATTCTGTGGTTGGTTTCCTGACGCATTACACCAGGACAGAACTGGAATACGCAGGTTTCAGATTTTTCAGCGCAGCTTGGGAACCCCACTGTGATGTAATTCGGTTATTGGGTTCTGTAACTGGGTTGTTCCGTCGACGATCAAATAAACTAAACTAAACTAAACTAAACTAAATCAAGTAGTAGGCAAATTCTTGTTATGTATAAGTGCTGCGCTTCAGTTCGGGTTTGGGGTGGTCTTGTTGCGTTGTGTCTCAGGATAGGTCTCAGTAGTCGGACGCGGACTTTCCTAGCCTGGCCCAACCATCTCCCCCGTCACAGGCTGTGGCTCCGCGTAGCGAAACTGGTTGGCCGCCAGTGACGACATACACCTCAAAATTATTATCTCGCTGCTAGAACGATTTCAAGCCGACGTAAATCTGACCACGTATCTGGCACGCGGCGTGGTCCGCGTCTTCTAATCTACCACCAGCTTTGCAACACTTGTCATTGCTATGTTCAGTCATTTCGTGTGGAGAGCTTTGTAATTGAAAACATTATAGTTTTTATACTAGCAATAACGGTAAGCAACAACTTGAATACTATCAGTTCTGCGTCATTGCCACTGACTGTCACACCGTCGTACTTGCCAGTGATAGCCGTACTTCTCCCATACAGATTTTTTCAAAGACTAGCGGGCAATAATGGAAAAGGTTTGACCGTTTAAAAAGGCGACATCCAGTTTTGCGAAATGAAACCTCAGTCACGCTACTAAGTGAACTGGACTAGTTATGTCTTCGCAGGGCTGGCACGAGACCACCGGATGAGACGCAAGGGCGACTGTTGTCCGAATCTTTAGAGCAATAGTTGAGTTTTTGGAGATCCCGCTGGATGATGGTGTAAGTCATTCTTGGAGATCTTTTTGGTGCCTGTTGGCCTGTATGCCGTATTGTGTGTCTTTTGGTTCCTAGAAGAGCTGGGGAGTAGCAGACGTTTCGGCCATGTGCCCTCTTCAGTGCTTCGTCTGTCCTGTCAGCCTGGCAACACTAAAGAAGCATTGAAGAGGGCCCATGACCGGAACGTCAGCTTACTCTCCGGCCCTTCTAAGGGCCACAAGCCACACTTTACGACATACAGGCCAGCAACCACCGAGAGGGGCTCCAAATCTGTCTCATATCACATCCCACGCCATTGTGTTAACGTAATGATTTTTCCATATGGGTGAGTACTTCGAAACTTTTAAATTTATAATTTTCATAGGCAGCTTCCTACGCATTATTTCATGAATGTATCCGCCCCATGTTTGTCTTTGCTGTTCTCACATGGCTTGGGACATCAAAAATGTTGATGGATGCTCTTGACTTTAGTTCATTCCATTACGTAAGGAAAATCGTGTATCTGTTCTAATGCAGGAAGGTAAAACCATCCGGCATGAAAGACCCTGTAACAGGCGTACTGTTTTGGAGAGTGAGACATTATGGCAGATGGCCGGACGACTGGCGATGTTGCTGCGTGGCTCCTCGGTTGGCACGTCGATGGGTGCAGGGTCACCTGGTCTTGGGTAGACGCATTATTTTCTCAAAAGCCCGGGCAGTGCACCTGTCGTCAGTACCACGGGCTCCGCCCGGAACCGATATACCTACGGCTCAAAAACGTGTCCTGTGTGTTACCTGGCCACCCAGACTTCTGTTTGGCCAATATTGGCACGGATACGTAAGATGACAGTTGGCACAACCGTAGTCTGATATTGGCCATCAACGCCTAGCCATGAAGAAAATCCCCGAAGAATGCAAGTTTTTTATTCGAGACGAGAGAATTCAACTACTTACTGTCGCCACGTCACCAAGTGAGGACAGCCATTTCCCGATTTTAATATATACATATATATTTATTTATTTATTTATTTATTTATTGGGAGGACTGGGATTCGGCGTTGAGGTTATGCATTGCCTAGGCCAGGTCTAGTGGATTGGGAGTGAATGGTTAGGCATAAAGAATTTGGGTCTATTTTTGTTTCTCGTTAATTCTCACCTTATTTTGCACACGAATGACTACATCAATGCTGAATATTTGGCCTAACGATGAGATTGCAGCGGCTTGGTTGGAAAAAAAAACAGATCACGTCACAGTTTTGGAGCGAAGGAAGCTATTCCATCAAGGACTGTCCGATTTCCATCGTTGATTGCGTTTGGAAACAGTCACCCGTCAACAATCTGGGTCTATTATCCCAAAGTTACGTCCTCCACTGGTGACTTTGGAGGGGAAGGTCTGTCAGCCCAAAGTTATGCCATCTAGCGGTTGATCGGCAGCGAAACTCTCAAAGTACGTAAGGCATGCTAACGATCAAATTATATTCCTGTTCTGCGTCGCCCCTGGAAACGGAACGACGCTGAGGAAACGATGATTGGAATAACGTTTAGTCTTCTATATTTCCCCCCGGATTGATGGATTACAAAGTGGTAAGATGTCACTGGGGCTGCGATACATGAAAAACGTAAAAAAAGAACAAAATATGACCATGACATGCCGTTTCATCACACACTAAAAGGAATATCAGAGTTAAATTAAGATACACAGGGCAGAAAAAATGGAGCAAAATATAAATATCTTTTGGTATAGGGCTGAGTTTGTTCACTTCACTCATGCGGCTGTGATGTAAATTGTGAACTGTGTCATTTGTATAGTTACTTGCGCAATAAAGCAGTATCACGATGTGGCAAGTTTTCTACATATGTAGGACAAGTTTGCCGCCTTTGCGATGGAAATTGTTAGTACTTCAGATTAGACCAATTCTGAGCAAGTGAATAAGGTCGGTGGAAGAAACGTATGCTGTTAAGGTTTCAACTGTCTATTACCTAGATCAAAGACTGCGTTCTGGAGGTCGCAAGTGTGATACTTCTTTAGAAACATGCAATTTTAAGAATATGCTCTTAATGTTATTTTTTACGAAACGTCATGCCGTCTTCAAAAGTATCAGGTTGGCAAGGGACCCTTTTTACGGCTGCGAATGCATAAGGGGCACTAACTTGTGCAACCGCGTACTGATATAATCGAATTGGCGTATTTGGAGAACTGGACGACCATTATTTGGAGAACATTTTGGCGATCGTTTTATCGTTATTTGTAACGTTATTGCAAACAGGTAATAGTTTGACGTAAGAAGACTTGTGCGTGGTTTTGTTTATGAACGTCGCGTAATACCGGCTCCCAGGTATTTTTATGGTTCATTGCGGCTTTTGGTGTAATGCCAGATACTAAGTGAAAAGTCTGGAAGCTCACGCTGATCACGAACAGCCTGTGCGTTCGAGCATCAGAACGATTTAGGCATTATGTGGGCGCCAGTTTGCAGTGCCAGTTGCTTTCCGTAGAGGTGGTAAAATTTGCTGGCGTTTCTTTGTTTGCCGGCGCTGCGTTTGAGGTCGAGCGCACCGGACCACATGGGCCAGCTACTTCACTCAAACTGTCCGAAGCGGTGAGTTGGACTGTTTGAAATGCCCGATGAGACTGGCCTATGAAATAAACGATGGAAAGTAAAGCTCGTTATGGAATACCAGGCGGTAAACACAACGGTGCGTTCATTTTCTGATAAACTAATTATAAACTAACATTCCGATTCGCGCCTACGAAATATTTGTCCTATTTCTCCACGGTATTGCATCAATGCAGTTTCTTTTTATCTCACACTGAATGCTCCTTTTCAGGTTCAGCAGACCAAGAGCAGGAGCCAGGACAGGTAGGTTACTTCGTGAGATTTTCCAGAGTCGTGGCAGCAGAAATTTTTAGTCCGCTGAACAAGGCCGATATATTAAAAACTCTTGTATGCAGATATAGACATATTACGCACAGTATGAAGGTCGCCAGTTTTCGTCCGCGTCATCAGTTCCTGGTGACGCGTTACCTCCTGTGAGTGTAATGCCCTGTTACTGTGATGAAGATGGAGGGGACTTGGTCCTCATGATACGTCCTTCCCTTGCCTGTGTTTTACTTCCCTGTGACGTCGTTAACACTCCCCATGTGGCCTTGCCAGGGCCGGCATCGTCCCTCCCCAGCGTTTCCCCAGCGACTCCCCTAGTGAGGCTGTGTTCGGCTGCCGCAGCGCGACTGAGGAGGACACCTGCTGGCTGCCGACGGCGCTACAGCAGCCGCTCCAGCTGGCGGTTGAGGCGTGCGCCCACTCGGTGGTCCGACTGCTGCTCAGCCGCGGCTTCGACCCGAACACGGGCCACCTGAGGCCGGGCGCCGCCGCCGAGTGGGGCTCTCAGGAGGCCGAGGCGCCGCCGCCGGAGCCGGGGCCGGAGCCGGAGCCGGAGCCGGAGCCGGCACCGGCGCGGGAACCCGCCCGGAAGCCGCCGCCGCCGCCTCCTCCGCCACCCCCGCCGCGGCCTCCGCAGCCGCTGGAGCCGGAGCGGGGCGGCAGCGACGAGCCGTCGCCGCGGCCGACCGCCAGCGTGCGCTTCAACCTGGCCGGCCGGGAGCGGGCCGACGCGCCGGAGCGGAGCCCGGCCGTGCTGGCCAAGGAGCAGCATCCGCGCGCGCTGGCGCTGCTTCAGCATAACAGCTCGTTCCTGCGCGACCTGGTGGTGCGCATCAGCCCGCGGGCGTTGTTCGCCGAGCCGGCCGAGGAGGCGGCGCGGCGGCCCGGCGGCGACGCGCCGGAGGCGGCCCGGCCCGGCCGCGCCCCGCTGCGCGTCAACAAGAGCCTGGCGGCGCCGCTGACGGCGCTGCGCTCGCGGGACGGCGACCCGGCCACGTTCGGCGCCGTGTACGGCTCGCCGGCGTACCTGCGCCGCCTGCCGCCGCTCTTCTCGGCCGTGGTGGCCGAGGACGCCGAGTCCGTGGCCGAGCTGGTCGGCTACGGCGCCGACGTGAACGTGGTGGACGAGTACGGCAACACGCCGCTGCACGTGTGCGTGTGCCGCGCCCAGCCGGACGAGGACTGCCTGCACGAGCTGGTCGAGATGGGCGCCTCCGTGTACCGCGCCAACAACAGCGGGCGTCTGCCCGGCGCAGCTGTACGCGCCGCTGGCCGCCCTGCAGGCGCACGTGGTCGAGTGTCTGGTGGGCGCGCTGGCGATGCAGCCGGCGCGGCTGGCCGGCGAACAGGGCCGCGAGCCGCGCGCCGCCGCCCAGCTGGGCCTCATCCGGCGGCTGCACTGTCGCGGGATATCGCGGCTGTTCGCGCGCGAGAAGGGTCGCGACGAGCCGAGCGCCGGTGGCGGCGGCCGGCCGTCGGCCGAGACCAGTCCCCGCTCGGCCGGCAGCTCGGTGCGCAGTCGCAGCGGCTCCGTGCGCGGCCACCGCGAGGACGCCGAGCAACAGGTCAAGGTCAGTTCAGGGCGCGCCGGCTCGGAGGCGACTCCAGGTGGCTGTCTTCCTCCCATCAGAGGAGGCGGTGACCTGACGTCGTGTCAGTCTGTAATTCGGTGTCTATATGATGTCGTGTCAGTCTATAATCCCATCGACCGTTCTACTATTTCGTTGTTTTCATTGCTTGGTTTTACTGTTGAGTAATTTCATGGAAACAGCCCTACCAAGCTGACGCAACTAAAAAGCCATATAAAACATGCGACTCGGCTTCACGGCTTTGCATAGAAATCGTTTATTTTTCAATGCGAATCTCTCATGAAGAAGAAGAAGAAGAAAGCATGTATGAACATGCTTTCTTCTTTATTAATATTAATATTCTAGCATGAAGAAGAAAACATGTATCGACATTCATAAGAGAAGAGTTACGTACTTGAGGCTAAACTGGCATCACAGGCATGACAGCTTATTGGCAGTAATGGAAATGAGAGGTAATTAGTCACTGTCATAACATGCGATGCTCCGAGACCATGGTTGCACTCTTGGTTGCACCACAGTGACCTAAATTCTCGGGCTTAAAGTCGATCCATTAGCGGATTCTTTTGTCGGCGCCGTGGGCTTACTACTGCCGGCTGCTGACCGATCCAGTGATGGAATCTTGCCGATCGACCGCAGCAGCACGGGCTCTTGGTAGCCAGTGCCTGACTGCATGGTAGAAGACCGACACTAATGATCCTGCCGTTGTTCTCCGTTACGGCGCCTTCTGTGTGCAGTACTGCTGACAGGATATTGATATCTAACAACGGACGACCATCTCCGCCCAGTCGCGTCTGTCTCTTTATGGCGGCATTATTTTGTCCTTGGGACGGCATGCATAACTTTATGGCCACTGACTCGGGTCAATGTGTTGAAATTAACGCACACTCATTCGCGACGTATTGACTGCAGGAGGGAAGTTCCGGCCGTTCTGGCCTTAATCCCGCGCCTCTTGCATATGACGCCAACGAACCGGAACGCGGCCTCGTCAGGGGGCCGGATCTACACTGGTCAAGTCGACAACTTGCGCCGTCTAATCAAATTTGAGCCGACAACTTCTCGCCCATTAACCAGGACCAAATTGGCAAGCTGCCGGATCTGGGGGATGGCGTGCGCCGTCATACGGCAACCGGCCAAAGCTCTCACGAGGGAACAATGCTGGCTCGATCTGGAGAGATCAGACTCTTGGCATATGTGGTGCCATGTGCCAAGATACGGATACAAGATACGAGATACCACATACGTGCTGTGTATGGTACCTGCTAATTAAACGAGATGGGGTTACGTACACGTAACATATGTCTTTCTCCAACGTCGAAACTGAATAAGATTTCTGCGCTGTCTCAGAGCTGTTCACAGTGAGAAAGGTAGGCTCATTGCGCTGTAACTGGCTTTTATTTGTTTTGCGTGACACGGTCCTCAGGCAAACAAAAGCTTTGCAAAGCTGACCATTACCCATCCGTCATTTTTTGAATTTAATTGGACGAAAACTCTAAAATTATCCAGATTTTAGGCTGATACCAAATCACGCCATTGATCTGCTTACCCTCTGGTCGGTCATGGTCTATGAGATCCAGCTATATGACAAGAACGATTCAAGGCTTGACATTAAAAAGGGCATTTTTGCTACTCTTTATTGAACTGCACTGAACCATATCGCATTGAAGGCAAAGATGCTTGCCATCCTTGCTATCCACAACAGCAGCTTCAGTGTCACAGCATGTCGCTAGATCTGGCGCGGATAGTTTTCATAATTCTACATAGAAGTCCACCGTGCAGTACTGTCAGTGGACCGCCTCAGTCATTTGGAAGACACTTGCTGCTCCAGCTCACGCAGCACTGGTTCAGACTGTTCAGCGGCAGCCATCTCCTCTCGATCCACTGCAGACTGCTGCCCCACGCCGTCCGTGATGGCAGCCGCCATCAGCTGTTCGTCCCCAGTTGGTGTCACCGTCGCTGCTGGCAAACGGGAGGGACCATCTTCAGGGTTTTTGGGCCCACTGACGTACTGAACCGTAAAATTGTAAACCATCCGGCAACTGGCCCAGTGAGAAGCCCTCATACGAGTTCGCTGTACGCCTTTCGACGTCATGAACAGCTGCAGGGCGTGATGATTGGTCCTGAGAACAAACGCAGATCCAGACAGGTCCGAAGCCAGTGCTCCACAGCCCAGCGCGCGGCCAGGGCCTGACGGTCTGCACAGTTGTACTTGCGGTGCGCTGTGGACATGGTGGCGGAAACGAAACTTACAGCCTTTTCATCCTGAGGGTGGATCTGATTCATTTGGCGTCACTTGACTCCACTTACGCCGACGTCCGACGCGTCCGTCGTCACCGCTGTCGGCAGAGCAGGGTCGTACATAGCGAGAGCTAAACTGTGAATGATAGCAGCCGTCACTGTTTGGAAGGGCTTCTCAAGGTCTCCAGTCCACTTGAACTTCTCCGCCGTTCGACGTCTCAGCGCCGCCCGCAGAGGATCCAACAATGTAGAAATCTGGCGTAAGAGCCAAACAGACTCAGCGCGCGCTGCAGCTCTTTCGCCGAAGCCGGCGATTTCATGTCCGTCATACTGCTGGTTCGGTCCCTACTCACGTACAGTGCAGCCTGAAATACTGCAGAGCATTAAACGCTGTCCTCTCAAATCGCGAATCCCAAGAAGTCCAAGGAATTCGCCCGGAGCTTGTACTTCTCTTCATTCAGAATCACGTCATGGCTCCTGAGGCGACACTACACAGCTTGCAGTCTCCTGGCGTGCTCCTCCCGGTCTCTACCGAAGACGATGATGTCATCAAGATGCACTTGGACTCCTTCCTGGCCACGAAAAATCGCCTTCATTGCTTTTTGAAAGGCTGCAAGGATCAAAGACGGTCTACAAAGGCACCTCCTGAAGCGTCTGAGACCGCCATGAGTCATGAAAGCGTCAGATCTCTCTACTCCTCGTGGGGCTCGAGCTGACTGAAAGGCAGACTGCATGTCCAGTGAGAAAAACAGTGTAGACTCTCTGAGGTTGTCTAGAATCTCTTGCATCTTAGGCAGTGTTTGCTGGGAGTTACGCTGTGGTTAATTGCCTTCAGATCTAGACACTTTCTGATCCCACCTGAGCGTCTGTGAGTGATGGCCATCGGAGAAATCCAAGGAGATGATTCCACTTTTCGTGATCCATCCGCCTCCAGCTCTTCCAGACGCTTCGTACCTTCTGACGGGATCGCCGGCTGCTATGGCCGGAGCTTCTGCTGAACCGGGGTTACGCCGTCCTGGACCCTCATTCTGTAGAGAAAACCTCTGATATGAGGCAACTGTAAATCTTTGTCCTCTTGCTCAACGGCACAACCAACTGTTCCGTTCATGGCGGTGACACTCAGCAGATTCTGTAAGTCACGACCGAACAGAGGTACATGTAGCAGTGGTTTTCTGCCTGGCGTCATATGCCTGCTGGCGACCTCGCTTGTACCTAAGTCCAAGTCTTCCAAACTTCGTTTGTACGAAGGTCTAAGTCTTTCAAACTGTTTCCAGTCGTACCAAGAGCTGTCGCTTCACTAGTCCACACTATATTACTACTTGTAGCTCTCGCACAAGCACATTGGGAGGCAGTTTCGCAAACTAGCACAGAAAAAGAGCTTCCACGCGCCACGCAGCCGCACCGGGAAAGAGCGAGATAACGCGCGGCGCGCTTTTTATACGGCCTACAGACGGAAGTGGATGCCAGAGCCATAGTGTAATAATAACATTATAACCAATCAGAGAACTTCACATTGATTCTACGGTACGAAAATTGAGATCCCTAGAACTGTCGGATGTAAGGCTGATGCCATCGAGACAGCCTTGAGAGTTGGAACTGTAGAATTGCAATGTGAAGGAACACAGAACAGAGTAATTTTAGGGTGGTGGAGAAAACTGCTTCAGTACAGGGTCTCGACTGGACGGCTCCACGACATACAAGTCCGCCTTGACAGAATGTCTTTTCTTGAAGCTCACTCTCGCGTAAATCGAACCCGTTACTGTCAGATCCTGTCCCCCATACGCCTGAAGCCTGTCATTAACTGTCTTGAACGGCAGATGAGCGAGCTTCACACGATACGGCTGCAGAGGCAACCAGGTAACAGCTGAGCCGGTGTCGACCATCATGGTGAACATTTGTCCAGCCACTGTCACGTCCAAAGTCGGCCGTAACACATCTGTCATGCTCCTCCTGACTGCAGAAACCTCGACCAGAGAGACTTTATCAGTCTTATTGTTGCGCCTTCACTGCGAAATGAAATGCCCAATCTTGTGGCAATTTCGCACTTCTTACCTCGAGCCGGACATCTTGCGTCCCTTGTGATGTGCCCTCTCTTACCGCAACAAAAACGGATTATCACGCCTTTCCCTCTCGTGCTCCCTCTAGCAGGTGGCGACTTGGATAACTCATTAGTTGCGGCCACTTCTTCGTAGGCCGGCTGCTGGTCGCTGACCGGTGCCGTTCTGCATCCCCTGGTACGCTGCCTCTCAGCCACCAGATCCACTGCAAAAGCAGTGCACTCCAAACGAAATAGGGTTAAACCCTCTCATAGCTCAGACGCTCTTCCGCTGGAGGTGATGAGCACCACTCGAGGAGCTGATCCCGGATTATTTCCTCCTTCAGGGGCTCAAAACTTTTGGCTGCGCTACCTCAGATTCACTAGGTACGCACTGACAAATGCTTTTGTCTCCATCTCCCGGGCAGAGTTCATCGACGGCATCATTCCATTTTGAAAATAGCCGCTCCGAAACATCGACGGTCACTTGAACCAGCGGCACATGCCCTTCATGGCCGGGTTTGTACTGCCGGCCTTGTCGCCAGTAACGCAGCGTCTGCGGTCACCAGAGACGGAGCTTCATATCACTGTCTCTGTATCGCAGAGAGAGAGAGAGAGAGAGGGAGAGAGAAAGGGAGGGAGAGAGAGGCGAAGGTCGCTAGTAGCTCCGACGTAACCTGAGTTGTGCCACCATTGGTACTCCATTAACTCCAACATGTCCTGTGCTTTTCGTCCAACATTTTAAAATCACTACAAGAGTATAATGAAGAAAGTAAAAAGTGGCATTTATGCGCTCCCGGACTTTCGGGATAATTGTGAAAACAGAGCCGTCTTTATAACAGAAGAGGCTGGGTTTTACGTGTGAAGGATATGGCTTTCACTATTATATTATATATTCACTTTATATATTCACTATTATATTCACTCAAAGATTTGGCTCTACATCACGTTCAGAAGGCTCCTAAAACGGCCTCGAGCCGAAACGTCGAGTTTTTTCTCTCTATTGTCCTTTCGTCCTTTTTACTCTCTCGCGGGTGCTACCAGCATTTTCGGTATTGCTGCATGCTCGAAAAGTCAGTTCGGATCACAGACTATCGTTTAAGCCCTGTTTCGCTCCGACAGATCAGCAATGTACCGCATGCAAGTAGGGTTAAGTCACTACGGTATGACTTAGAGCCAGATATGTACCGGGATCCCGATGGAATGCTGGTTATTCTTGTTTTGCGTTGGATTCAAAACTGGCCAAGGTTAGTGTTGCGTCACCTGCGCAACGCTTTGCTTCGAAAGGCCCGTCTTGTCGCAATGACTCGTCCAGGTCAACGAAGGGGTTGCATAAAACACGGGGATAGCCTGCATTCCATCGCTACTCAATAGTTCTTAATTATTGCTGGAATGCTCGACAACGCACTCGTATGTATGAAGTCACCAACATGTGATTATGTACAGTGCATCGTTTTATTAAGATGAGTCTCCCAAGATTTCCATCGCATTTTACATCGTGAAATAAAATATTCGGCAGTCGTACTATTCTGCGTTCCCCTTGTATATAAACGACATAATCTGTAAAAATGAAAAGAGAAAATACTTGCCGACTGCCCAGGATGGTCAGTAATAGAGCAGTTTTCGTGCAAAGCCAAAACGCGCCATTTGCGCCACGCCGACAGCTTTGTCTCGACGGCGGCGTACTCTCGATTTATTTGTGCATAGGGTGAATCTGTCGGATCAGAACGACCAGCCTGGATATGACCAAGATGGGCTTCGTTCCGTCCAAGCAACGGCGCGTTACAGGAGGTTGCCTTTTCACCGTCGGGCGGAGCAGAAGCCACCGACCGGCAGACATGTGCCGGGATCCCTATGGAATGCGGGTTATCCTCGTTTTGCATCAGATTCCAAGCTGACCAGGATGAGTGTTGCGTCACCTGAGCACCGCCTTTGTTCCGGAAGGGCGCGGCCTTTCCGAGATGACGCAATGAACCGCCCAGGTCAGCGAGGGAGTTGAATGATACCCAGGGACAACTTGCATTCCATCGGGATCCTGGCACAAGCATGTCGGCCGGGGAACACACAGATTACGGAACTCCCGGACAAAACAAATGTGTTGGTACACTTCCGAGAAAGAGCGGGACACAGACCGCAGCGACAGCACGGTCGACGCGGTCCGTCGTTGTTCGACTCCAGTGTCAGCTCCCCTCCCCCTCTGCTGGTACATGCTCCGGCGTCTTGGCCCCCACTCTTGAGATTGCGCCATCGCCTCTCCGAACTCAGATTACCACGGCGCCTCCTTCGCGGGCCGTCCACGTGTGGCGTCAGAGCCAGCCAGCCGGGACTCCATTGCCAGAGGCGGCCCACCGCGGGAGGGGCACCGCCTGGCTTCATTCGGGGACACTGCGCCGTGTGGCCGGCGGCAGGAGCGCAGGCGAGAACGGCGCTCCCACCCCCACTCGGCAAGCTCCGCCCGACAGTCGCAGCAGTCGACCCGGAAGCCGTGTGCCTTCAGCAGGCCGGCAGCCGAGCCTGCCGACCGCCGCAGGCTGCTGACTGCAGGTCAGGGCCAGCGTGCTCGGCCGGCAGTCGCACCATCTCCCGGGAGACCTCCAGGCCGTGCCAGAACCAGCGGTGCCGCCGCAGCCGGGCACCGCCTGTCCCGGAACGCTCCCGAGCGGCCCCTGCCGTGCCGGCAGCACGCGACAAACGCCGGCGGCGCGGCTCGGGGGACCTCTGGACTGGGAAGGGCCGTCAGTCAGATGAAAATCGAAATGCATAAATGATAATGCATTGGGTGATGAATTTACCGATGCTTTGTTACGCCTGTTAACCCCCAGTAATTTTACCATTGTCAGTTCAGTCCGGCAACGCGCCCAGAAATTCATTTGCACGCACCTGTCATGAAAAAATGGCGGCTGGAGCGTTTGATCCTGTTTGATTAACATGGATTGCAGATATGAGTGGCGGCTTTATTCGCTCCACTGGAAATGGAAATGAGACGTATTGCCACGTGCTCTTCTAATGCATGTAGCAGGCGGTGTCCTTTGCGATCCAATGTATGTGCTGCTTTCGCCATCATAGTGCCCCAAATGGAATCAATACGTTGCGATAAAAGTTATATTCTTGTGACGGTCTTGCAGTACCTCAAAAATGCAGATTTAGTGTGACATAAATAGGTAAAAACAACCTTCTTCATGTCAGGAAAGCTGTGTTTCACATATAAAGTTACGTGTTAATATTTAACTCGAAGATTCGGCGCTATGTCATTTCTGGGAGTGATCGTGTAATGAAGCTACAAGATTAGAAAACTAAGGTGCATTCCGGAGAGTAGAATGAAACTGATCCATTCCCAGCAGATGCTATGGGTTAACAGAAAACACAAAGCACTCTTATTTAGATAAGCATGACAGCAGGTGTGTTCGACGGGAGGCATATCGAGTGATTTAACTCGCCAAAATGGTCTCCGGATCCATCTTCGTCGGGCCGGAACCCATGAGACCCCCCCCCAAAAAAAATCCTAGAACTCCAGGTCGCACAAAAAAGGCAAAAACACCGTTGGGAATGCTTTTGCGAAACTAGAAGAAAGCGCCAAGAGTAGTCCAACCAGGTCATTACTGAGGTCACCAGAGGTCGTCTTAGATAAAGTCATCTGTTGACGTTTTTGGCAGAAAACTACGGTAATCTAGTCGTTTACGTGGTTCCAAAGAGGTTAGATATAAAAACAAGGCTAGATTTATCTTTTGGCGCAGTAAAGGAGCACTTTAGGTCACCCTGGACTATTTTCCGCGAAACCGAACGTGACGGAAAATTTCGTCGTTTTGTAAAGGCAGGAGTCGCGTTCTTTTCTCATTGTAATAGACCGTATTTGGGCCAGATCGCGTCGGAAATGTGTTTAGAATGCCAGTCAAGTCCGCAACAGGTCAACCTAGGTCAAGTTTTTGACATATGTAAGTCGGGAGTTTCTGATGTTTGTCATATCATTTGCCGCATTGCCATTGATCAGACACGACACAGCATGAAATCTTACAACATCGGTGGATGCAATATCCGTTGTACATCGTAAAACCCATGTCCCAAAGCATTTTCAAAACGTAGGTCATTTCTCGCAGTGCCCGCTGGATGATGGTACGGCATTCTTGAAGATCTTGGTGGTTGTTGGCCTGTACCCCGTACAGTGTGACTTGTGGCTCTTAGAAGAGCCGGAGAGTAATGCTTACACCCGGCTCTAAGAGCCACAAGCTACATACAGGGCATGCAGGCCATCGAGTACCAAGAAAAGAAAAGCTCAAAGCATTTTCTTCGCGTAAGTCACACAGACATCGGGCGTCGGATGCGGCTGCACAGGAAGAGGCCGATATTTGACGGGAAGTTATTTTAGCGATGGCTAGGGTTTTATTTTTGCGGCCAAAAATAACAAGACTGGGACAGTAAAAACTTAACAAAAAGTAAGCATAGGTGTGGTTCTTATAATCTCTGGCCATGAACAGAAAGTAACCACGAGTGTAATTTTCATCATCTCTGGCCATGCAGTGTGGACGCATTGAAAAAAAAAACAGGTCAGCCTTGGCCCGGTAGGCTTAGGCCAGTCTTAGAAAGTAAGTTCTTACCATATATCAGTGCACATATGATAACATAACATAACATAACATAACAAGCACATATGACTAATGATACACACTCTAAGACGGTAAACCGATTAATTATATTCGGTCGCGGGACTGAAAATCAAGTATAATACATAACCTGACCCAGGTCATGGGTCAGAAGGCATACTTACATGTCCAAAAGATATGGAAAGCATCAGGGAGCATATTCAGAGGTCAAAACTACCGTACTAGAGCCACCATTTCAGCCGATGATGTACAAAAAATTTAAAAAATTAGTTAATCTAAGGTCACTGGCCTTAACATTCCCGAAAAATCCGAGGTGGCGGAACTATTGCATCTGTCGTGTTCTCTCAATGTAGCAAGATTCAAATTAATCGGCACATTTCATAAAACGTGATGACACTGCATTTTTGGGACATGGTCTTACTTGACCTGTCCTGGGCCGGTGACCTGAGGTGGCTTTAAGTTGAACAGTTATAAAATGTGTGAAAATGATGTATGAAAGATACCCCAAGTTTCATGTCTCTGCGGCTCTTCATTTTCTGACCATTCTCAAAAAGCCGGGGAGAAGTTCTCATGAATTTGCCTCGCGGCCTGGCAAGCGTTAAAGCCAGTCAGCTTCCGGGCGTGACAGCAATACTTAATTCCAAGGCCGCAAACGAGCTAAAAATGTTCGAAAAAATTCCAAAGAAATCGAATGAATTGTCGTTGGGCAATTCCACCGTGTCAGGCTACGACTCTGGCCTCATGCCTCACCACCTGTCCCTTAAAATGTAGAAAAGAAAAGTTAAAGCGTTGGGAAGGTGAATCATACCTAAAAGGTCAAGGTCTTGCTTTCTCGAACTAGCAGATAATGATAATGATTGGCATACGGGATGAGGAAAGCAGACGTCTTGCTCAACCGTGTTTGAAGACGTCTGCTGTCCTTTCATTAAGATTTATTTTACCCGCACAAAGGTCACTTTCCTAGGAACCGAACGTGACAGATTCGAATTCACGACACCCGCCGTTTCCGTCCCATGAGGGCAAAACATTCGTCGTTCGAGCATCAAACCAACCAGGTCCAGGAAGCAAGTCGACATCTGGCATCAGGATCAGACGTGGGCGTGGCACATGTCAGAGGCGAGGGTCGGTGCCGGGACGCCGGGCTGCCAGGCGTCGCCCGGTAACAGCCGTCCACCAGATCGTATGTCGGCCTCCGGCCTGCCGGGCCGCCGTCAGGTCGGCCCTATTCCGGGAGGTCTGTTCCAAATCCGGCCGGCCGTATAGTCGGAAACCGGGGTACGCTCCGTGTCAGTCACGTGCCGGCACCGTCCGACGCCCTATTTTGAGCCGAGCTGCAGCCGTCAACGAGGACAGAGGGATCAGCAGTTCGTCTCGGAGATAAGTTCTCGAGCTCTGTCGTCAGAGAGGTGGGGGCTGACTTTGAGAGGGGTGGAGAATCGGCCTCGTCCTTTCACTACTAGACGTTCGTTGACACATTGAGTTGCATATTGCACAGTGCATCGTCACGGGCCGATCGTAACACTGTGCTTAGGCTAAAAGCGTGGAAATTATCCTCTGCGTTTGTAAGTGTTAGCAGTACAGAGTGTTTTCAAAGCAATAAACGCAACCCCAAATAATTCATATACTAACCTTTCCACGAAAGAAAACAAAAAAGGGCTACGCCTTTTTGAGACGATGCCATATATTTTTAAGCCACGCGGCAGCCATTAAGAGGAGAATTATACAATTTCATACATCAGCAGTGCCTGTCCCTGGGTAATGCCTGCAGTCGTCTCTTAGATCCTTTATCATTACCTAGGATATTTTTGCCCTGTACATGATATGCAACCACGGCGAGCATTCTTTATTTGGAGTTCTTTCGTTATCCCAGTAGCCACCAACACGTCATTGACATCCGTTACATCATCTATTGAACAAAACCTGAGTACATGAATTGTGTTAACGTAACGTCAACAAAAAACTGTCTCTGGATATTTACGGTTCTTAGGCACAAATCAGAATCTTCAGAAAGTGTGCGAGTAAGCATGTTGACCAGTATCACGCAAAACACTCAGCTGACTGCTGGCTGCGTTAAAACTAGGGAAAAGAGAATGGCAAACCCTAGGTATCCACCCTTGATTATGAAATGGACGGAAATGCCCGAAGCGTTTTAGTTAACATGTTGCATAAGATTGCCCTCAAGCCTTGTGAAAGAACAGCATTAGTCGGTCAGCTAACTGCATCCCGAGCATAAAAATGGGCCGGCAATGAATACATCTGGCACCGTAGTGCGTATGACGAGTGGGTATGGTGATTTTAGGTTTTGAACAGAGACGACAGCAATAAATTGTTGCATGAAAGTCAGGGAGCTGTGCGCTTTACTTAGCAATGAATCTTGCCTTGTATATGATAACCATGGGACGAAGTTTAAATCTGTACAACAAAATTCTGAACCATTACAGTCTCAGATTTTATTATTTGGGAAGACGACATAATACCTTTCACATGTGTCAATGTAAGAATACTGCATTGGCTTTGTCATATGGTAGATTTTTAATAAGATGAGACAGCATTCAGGACATGTGTATTAAAAACACGAATCAACAGTACACAACACGGTACAATACCCATCGTGTTCTTTCTGATGACCTGTTACCAATGAAATCACTAATTTCAGCATCATTTAGCTCGCAAAACTGAATGCAGTCCGTAGCCAGCGTATTGTGGGATAAGACTGAGCTTGTCCGGCACCTCTCGTCGCTTTATTTTCGGCGAAACGTTTAATAGTACGCCGTGCAACAGTTATTCCCGGGCAAATTTCCGTTCGCACGTGTTTTACAAAAACAAAAAAATCAATGGTAAAAGAAGATTGAAGTTCGTAGGACATCAATAGAAATCTACCATACAACAGAAAATGTTGTACAACCACTGACATTATTGGATGTAGCAGTTCATAGAGCACGCGGGGCGGCATTCGGTCCTACCCTATGTTTGGAAAATTCTAGCGCAAGCGATATGATGTTCGGAAAGAAATTGCTTGAAAATGTATCTGGCCTTGCCAACTTTCAAACACTCCCACGCACATGCTGATGCTCCAGAGGTAACAGATTCAGTTCAGGGTTTTACGTTTTAAATTTTAGGTTCGAAGTTCGTGTGCAAGAGACTCAGTGCAGGAGGGTCAGTGCAAGAGGGTCAGCGATTTGGCAGCACACCCATTATCAAAATTATTCATGGTAATTGGCATTTACGTGGCAAAAATCTAACTTCCTACTGCTGTAAAAGTTACGGTGATATATTTGCCCGCTATTAAAAGCTAAGGTGGCGTATCTGACCACATAGCCCTCTTATGAAAGAATCCGCATTGTAGTAAACAATAGGTGTTGGTTTTGTTCTACGTGCCCCCTTCTCTTTCGTGCTGCACCACGTCACTGATATTTTAGTATTTGTCCGGGGTAAATATTGGTCCCTGGCATAAAGAAATGAAGATACTGATCACGAAACTACTTCCCTAAAACTTTTATTTTCCAATAACAACGAATTTTTTCTCTCCGATGTGTCCACCAGCCATCTGCATTCACTGTTCTTACTTGTCCGTGTAGAATGTGGCGAACCCCTGCCATCCCATTCTCTTAGGAACGCCGACTCAGTCTCGACTAAGGCTAATCCAGATTTATTGCCCCTTCTCGGAGAAAGATTTATCGCCTGGCCCCACGCCGGTTATTCCGACGGCCAATTGTAGCCATTTCGGTTCGGATTCTCGTGTCAAGGTATCCAACTCTGGCCCCTAGCGACCGGCCTGCCTAGCAGGAAACTCAGTCTTCAACTGGACTATCGGTGCAGCATCAAATGTTTGGCATTCAGCTGAGTAAGTCGTCACGCACACCAGGTTTGCCGACGGAAACGTTTTTGCAGTGTAAGCGATTCGAATCCCCGTGGAGGAATCGCATTTGCCGTACACTGGCGGAAATGGTATCATTCGTCAGGTAAGCGCGGTCGTAAATTGCACGATAAATCCTCTGTCAGAGCCGCACGTAATGCTGTAAATGACCGGGAACTCAAGCCCAGACGGCTTGTCCTATTCCGTGCCGGATACGGCCTCCCTCACCTCCGGATCAAACGAGCCGAGCCGACTGGCGCGTGCCGCGGCGGCCGGGGCAGGGGCCGGCTTTGCGAAACGCTCTGGCACGCGGACTGGGCCACGTCTCACCGGCACAGTCTGCCCGTGACGGCCCACGTCAGGCGCCGGCCTGCTGACGCGCCGCCGCGCCGCGTTCAGCTGTGGCTAACCAGGCCCGGGAGCCGTCCGGCCCGGGCCGCCTGGTCGCGGAGGCCCGCTGCTAGAGGCGGCGCAGCGTTCACCCCTGTGGAACCCCCCCCCCCCTCCCGGCCGCCCGCAGCGTCCGGAATTCCCATCGAGCTCCCGGCCGGCCACAGTCGGGTCTTTCGTGGCGGCTGGCGGGCCATTTCGCCCCCACTGTCTGGACCAGATGACTTGTGTCGTCGTCCCGTCAGTGTAATTTCCGTTTTATTGCTTTAGCTTATCAAGCCTACCAAAGAACCATTGTAAAAGTAGTTTCAGTGGTGTTTTCTCGTGGTTATTCGGGTCAAAATGGTGACAGATTTGTTCTTAGTCAAAAGACTTAAGCAGAACGGGGTGAATGACTCGCCGCGCTGCAGGTCAACAATGCACGTAACACGAGCTCCGTCCTCCACGGCCAAAACAAGAAGCTCTGATGTCTGCTGCGGACACAATGGGTTTTGGTAAAGATGATTGCCGACTGGTTCCAGCAGTGAGTGATGGAGTTAGGTTCTTACGTCGACGTATGTGTCACTCCAGCCTCTTTCAAGAACCTAGCAAATGATTTGGAATAGTCGTAAGGAATGCTTATGACGAGCTAGACTTCGTGAAGTAATATTTTTAAGGGTGTTGTCCTCGTCAGGAGTGCTACTTGTTCCGCGTCTGATCTGCGTATTACGTGATTTGGGTTCTATCGGCGTATCCGTGGTTGACGTGTTGACGTTCTGGCGCAGATACGGACTTTTATTTTCACTCATGTGGGATTATTTTCGGTATGTCTGCACGTTTTGCGAAATCCTTATCCTGGGTTTCCACAACACCGAGCACTTTCTCGTGACAGTGGACCGAAGAACAGCAAGTAATTTCCTGTCCTAACGGGTTAGATATGCATGATGAGGAGCAATGGATTTGAGGACAGTGATCACCCGGGGGTTCTTGCCCCAGAGTCATGTTGGCAGGGAGCGGCCGGAGACGACTGGTTGCTATTGCCCATGCATCGAACTTCTGCATAAAACGCTGGAAGACCAGCATATGGCACGATTTCCTCAGCAACTGAAATTCATGCCAGAATCATATAGAAACTGGGGCATGTTGTCTTACTGCAGTTCCGCCTCATTGATTCGAAAAGCTTTTATGTTCTTCGAATGACGAGCGTTTTAAGATGCACTTCACCGCTAGCCCAAAGTAGTGCAGCCGCTTGGTCCAGGCTCCCGTCTTGAAACAACGCATATTCTGCCAGTCTAAAATCCTCTGCTTTGTCTTTTTTTGCACTAGAATTTTTCAGCCCTTTCAGGGCTGTCGCCATCGGTGGTCACGCAAAGGAATGAAATCTTCAAGAGCTGTGGCCTTGGCTGGCGCCTAATCCACTAGCATATCTTATGCATCAATCGGACCGCCGCGCATTGCCTTCTCATCGTTCATTTCGCAGGCTACTTCATTTCTTTCACCAAAAAATGGTTACAGCGGACAAAACTTCTGCAGTCCTGCATCACCACTTCTGAGAATAGCAAAGCGGTCATACGTTCCGTAATGGCTGGAGGGGGCGTTGCATGGTGCTCTGTTGACCATGTATTTACATCTCTTTGGCCAGAATAACAATTTTGGACACCCATCCCCGTCCGCAGGCCGTGGATGGAGCCGCCTGATTCAGTTCTGTCTCATTCTTTTGCTCCGTTACTTTCCGACTCCTCGGCCAAAGACTGGCGCTTGTGTGACTGTGGTTTGACTAGTGCGAAGTGGTGAATGTAGTTACGAATGAAAACTTTGTGTGGTTCCACTGAAAACTGAAAAGCCTTGACACAGACAAGTTTGCCGACAGACACGTGCCAGGCCAAACAGAAGCTCTGCTACACGTTCTTCTGCTGGCGTTTCGCTATAACTCCTCGCAGCTGCAGTGTAGTCAATGCTCCTTCCCTCCAGAAGTCATGATGGTAACATCTTGAAGGAGCGTCACTAACTTTGGGTCCACTCAAGTGTCCAGGAGTGACAGTCTCTGGTATGGGGCCTCAGGCTTTGGTTTTGCCAGGGCAAAGAAGTTTCCAGTTTATCGCGGGTTTTCGGATTATGCTAATTTTTAGCTATCTGAATTTTGGGCCTGTGATCTCTAAGACATGGCCATTTGAGCTGCCCCTGGTCTCCGTAATCGCAATCTTTGACCAGCGCTGAGTTGCGTTGCCGATATTTCGGCGAATGATAATTTTTCAAGTAATTCAGGTTAGGATTGCAGCCTAACAAGAACTCACGCTTGCTTTCATTCCAAAGGAATGTTGTGTTGCTGTTTTGCATACCATTAGCACACCGTCACATGAATGTAATTACGGCCCACGTCCTCCGTCAAACATTGGAAAATCAAGTGGACGTCGCTTGTTTACATAAGCTGGCACTGCCTTAACTTCTGAGCTGGAGAAGCTGTCGTTGGGGTTCTGGCTTCTAAATTGAGGGGCCACTTGTTAGACTCGCGCTTGGCTCTAGTTGAGCAGAGTCGAATCTGACTCTGGCTCACAGGACGCAAAGCCGATTTTTACTCTGACTCCATCTGACTTCTACAAATTTGGGCCGACTCCACACCTGACTCTGGCTGTCTAAATATACATTGAGTCGGCTTTGATTCTGACTCAAGACAGTTTTAACTAAATCCAGTGCAGACACCAGGGGAGTTTACTCTAACTGGTTATTTTTATGTACTGTTTGCTTATAGACCACTTTTCAGAGCCTTCGGCATGTGAGTCATACAGCCGGACGCCACTAACCATTAAGCATAACCCTACGAGCACGATCAGCATGCATGATGTCTGCTTCAAAAAGTTCATCGCTACTGGCAAAGAGCAATGAGAACCTTCTGTCTCCTGCAAAATATGTTTGATTTATCTCCTTCATTTCTTTCAGTAACATCTTGAAATTAAGCATAAATACATTTCTGCAGTAAGATGAATAATATGCTCAGAATATTATATCATTATATCTATCGCCAGTTCCAGTGCACTTATATGAAAATTACATAATTATAAAATTCGTCTCCAACTGGGACAGATTTTAGCAAGAGAGACAAATCACTTTTAATTACAGACCTTCCTCGTCCTAAAATAAGGTGGTCGGAATCAGAAAACGTCTGAAATCTGTCCTATTCTCCAGCTTGATGTATAGATTTCCGGACAGGCCTCTACTGAAAAGTATATGTTTGCTTTGCCCACATATCTCAATCAAGGTAAGTATTCAGCTGCAAGCCAAGTCTCCCACTTGCCTCCAGCGCCAAAACTCACGAATGGGCCACAATGGCGACAAATAACTACAATATACCACATGCAAATTTTGCAACGCATTTCATGGCAGTACTGCGCCACTTGGACAGACTACAACAAAGACAAAGCCAGTCAGTAAGATGTTCATTAAATCATAAATATTCAATCTGTCATTTGTTTGGCATAGCCATTTATATTAGTTTTCAAACATGATAATAAATGGTGTAAAAATAATCCACTACATAACTGTTGCATAAGCATTAACTGATTCGCAATGTGTGATTGATGTTCATGTGATGTTATATAGAGCTCATGTCCAATCTGTGCGCGGTTAAATTTTTCCCGACGATTTTCTTCACATTAATTTAGTTAACCGAAGTATAAAATGTGCATGAAGATAGACTGATAGTAGGATTAACCATTAAAAAAGAACATACCTCCGATCTGGGAACTCATTAATAACGTAGTTGCGGATACTTTTTGGTATGAGGAGGTGGGCACAATTATGGTGCAGCTATTACAGTCCAGAAACTTGTTTGATTTCCATCACAGGGACGGGATTTTGGACAGGATGGAAATGGTCAATGGAGGAAGAGAAAAGGGTGGAAATGAATAATGTGCAGAAGTATGTGGAGTCCTGCTCTTCTTTTGAAAATACTAAGTTTTGGTGATAGATAACCTTGCTATGAAGCACTAAACGTATCATATAAAACCCTTGCTATGAAGCACTAAACGTATCATATAAAACCTTTGTACACCTTTCGGACTGCTGTGAGTTAATGGAATACTCCCCGATTTTGTGATAGCCAAGTACCAACCTAACCATGTACAATTTGCCACTCAGGCAATATATATGTATACATACATATTGGTATGCTTTGGCAATACCTTTTCATTAAGATGCGTTTTGTAAAAAAAAACAGGAAATATTTCGTTTTCACCAGTTACTTGAAACATTGTTCGATGACCCTTGAACATTACGGATCACCCTTTTAACTCGATCAGGCAACGAGTAAATCAGTCGGCCTATGGACATAAATTAGTGTTTAACGTTTCGAATATCCTAATCCATCTTCAGAATAAGGTCACAAGAACAACCAATCATGCACTGGAAAAAAGAATATCACACAATACACGCATGTGATTAGTGAAGTGTTGTAACTTGCGGTATGAAGGATGAACAGGAAATGTACCTAAGCAAAAAGTTTCAAAATGGTCACAGAATTTCCTGGTTTCTGTACAGCGTTTTACAATAGAAGTGCTGTCCAAGGGGTCGTGTCGCCGAAGTCTTAAATGATGAGATGTTTCGGTGTGAAGTTTAGGTGCCCCTTCCCGAAGACGAATGATGATACAGCGCGATAAGGCTGTTGTTGCATCAGTATAAGTCCCACTGTTACAAAGCCTGTAGTCTTCGTTTTGACACTGAAGTTTGTAGGCTATATTGGTGCTAATCTTTTAGTTTAGCAGATAATTCATTTTTCATAGCTAAGTTGCTAGCTTTTGAGTTGTCGTAATAGTCAGACGAATTTTGCTATCTTGCTCAACACATTTGATGTTACTACTAATGATGTCCTTTAAAACACACTTATCTATCCTGTAACTAGAGGTCATTTGGTTTCCATGGTAAATTTTGATGTCCATTTGGTCACAACTGCGATCATTTTTCTGTTTTGTTTCTTGCGTCATGAAGTCAGATATTTCTTTGTCAATAACTCGATTTCAATAGTCCTTATTGACAAGTATCTGTTTTATACGAGTCAGTTCCTCAGATAAGAGTTGCCAGGTTACGCAGGCCTTAAAGGCTCTTCAAAGGAACGACCTTAGGGCGCTTAATCAGTATCTGTCTGTGCAGTCACTCTGTGCATTGATGCAGACGCCTGCATCAGTTGGTCGACGATACACAGAAGTTATGAATGAACCTGAACTAGCATGAACATTGACATACACAAAAGGAAGCCTGTTACTTACGTTCTCTCTCTCTCCCCCTCTCTCTCCTCTCTCGCTCTCTCTCTCTCTCTCTATCCCTTTGTATATATATATATATATATATATATATATATATATATATATATCTTCGTGTGGGGGGTGCCTAAGTCTGTGTGTGTGTTTGTGTGTTTATGTTTATATTCATAGCCTGTCTTTTAGAATAATGATTTTGTGCGACTTGAGGGCTGAATACTGGTAAACTATTGTGTCGACAACATAAAACTTGCAAATGGAGACGACTCCGCTCTGACTCGCTGTGTTGTAGTTGTATCAACTCTGATTCTGGCTCCACAAGTTTTCAATAGGATCGATTCAACCCCTCCTCGACCAAACTTTGGCCGGCTGTTGGATCGACTCTGACTCAGAGCCAGAGTCAAGCACAAGTCTGCCTCTTGTTTGGAGTTCGGTGAATTTCGCGTATTTTTTATAATAGCCGTTAACTGAACCAAAAACCTATTCATGAGTCCGAAGACAACCGCTCCGCCGCATTGGGGTGACGACCGGTCGCAAAATCCCTACCGAGCTGTATCGTTTCCAGTCATCAGCAGAGGAATGCGCAATGAACTCCGCCACTCGCGGGCGATATGCTCCGACCCCCCCCCCCCTCGCAAATGAGACAAACCCCGAAAAGACCAAACCTACCTCAAAACCACAACCAGTTTAAGTTATTCCCGTTGCTTGCAGACCCTTTACGAGGTCAGGAAATGCATGTTAAGGCAAAGTTGTGCAGAAATACTTCCTGAAAAATTGCACAGATACATATATGCAGCATGACACAAGTCTTACTAGATAAAGTGCACAGAACCCACCGCATAGCACATACCTATAGTAAGTACACAGTATAAACATACATAGGACAGTATTTGTCACCGGAAACATGCAATAAGGCTAAACTGCCAGGAATACCTTCCGCCGCGAAAAACGCAGGATATTTCCTGCGATTTTTCTTTTATTTCCCCTTCCCCAAAAATCCGCGAATATAAGAGCCCGTGAATGGCGGATGTTCGATGTATTCCTTTCAACCCTGGCTCAGACGGAAACCTGATCAACATTCATGCACATACTGTCGCGCACTCTTCCACCCCGGCTTCCTGGAGTCCATTTCCACGGATATCTCGATATACATCGCCCAGAAGACGCGGGATCCAGTTCGCTGTCAGCCACGTGCAGTTGGAAAGGACTGGGTTTATATTGCTGGTGATGGATGATCTCTGAGACCTTGCTCTTTTCTTCTGGCGACCTGGGAGACATGAGGACTTCTCGTTGTAGTCCAAACCAGTGCACTGCTTTGAACTAAATTCGGAGGAATCAGTTGGGTGATCAGGCCACATTGCATACGCCGACCATGCCTGTTTATCGAAAACGCACTCTCGGGGCGGGGTATAATGCCATACAAAAAGTAAAAGCATAAATTTAAATTTTTAGCGTTGCATTTTCATTTTCATTGCGTTTTCAACCACCATTTGTCAAGACAAGAAATAATTTGCGCTACAGAGGATTTTTCCATTGCTGACGGATTTCATATATGGCTTTTGTTCTTTTACCAGTTCAACTAACTCCCCTGATATGTGGAATTACTGCGAATTACTGTGCTGACAACCGAATGTAGCGTGTGGTGTTGACTGAATACATGTGTTTTTTTTTTGTACCTATGACTTGATTTTCAGACTTGCTGTTTTACGTCCCCGTCAACCTGTAATAGCCACGTCATCGTGAAAATGTTAAACCAATATATGTCTTAATTTTAAAATGCGACATTATGGAATCAACGAAATCGCCTAATGCTTTTGATCAATGCCGATTATGCCGCCATTGTTTCATGCATACTACCCGGGATACCTACAAAACACGAAAAGTTGTACTGATGGGGAAAGATACATTCCTACTGTCGTGAACTGCTCGGGGCTCAATCTTGTTGTTCTGTGTTGCGCAGCACATTTTAACAACGATAATCCCCATACTACACTCCTGCTGTAAAGTTTATATATGTGGACCGTGGAGCACTTTACCTTCATGTTTGTTGCAGTGAGAACAGGTGGCTATGCGCACGGCAATGAAGGTTGTTTTCCTGTGTAGACCACACCGTGAGGACGAGTCCATGACCCCTTTGGCATGCCTGAAAAGGCTGCGAACGCTGTAGTTCTCTTTTTCAGACTTATTTCAATGCAGTACGTGCCTGGACGTTTAATCCCATGACGGGCGAGCGAAGCTGTGCTGGTTTTCCACGCTCGTCTCCACGGCCGGCCGGCTGGATAGGTGGAACGCCCCGGCTAAACTGGGTCGAAACGGCCCCAGTCAATGGGACCTAATGAGCCACTCGAGCACGCCCGCCGCTCGGTCAGCGTGCTCGGCGTAGCCGTTGTTCTGGGTCAGGAACCTTTCATCTGGCGCCGGTGCTCGTTAACCGTGTCAGATCATCCATCCGACGAAATGTACCGATGAAACTTTTACTCGGATCCGGGAATACCCCCCCCCCCCCTTGAGAAAATCGACTTGCGACCTACGATAAAGTATTTTATCGTGATGAGAGAGAGAGAGGGGGAGGAGAGAGGGAGATGCTTCCCATCTGTTTGTGAACAATTAAGTGCCTGAACTATTTTCTGGTCGTTTCATGCTACTCTAGAAATAAATAAACAAGTGTTGATTATGATTTTAATGACCGCTGATTTGTGGCCGTCGTGAAACATCTGTTAGAGAAAGGTGGGAATTTAAAGTAATGGGTCATTGCACTTAGGATTTGTCGATAGCCCTAAAAATTGTATATATAATCATATATATATATATATATATATATATACATATCACTCGACGCAAAGAGCTTGTTCATAACATCCCCGCTGAAGAGGCTGTTGAGAGGATTTTGCATCGTGTCTACCAGCACGCGACACTACCACCTCTAAAACTGGACCGCGGTATCCTGGAAAATCTCCTCCGATTATGCACCACGGAGCTCCACTCCCGCGGGTCTCATGGCATACTATGTCACCAGAAAGAGGGTGAGGTATGGGGTTTCCCCGGGGCCTGTGTTTACCAATTTCTACGTGAGCTGCCTTGAAGGAAATGTATTAGCTCTCGCCGGACGAGGAGGTGGACGCCACCCCCCAAGCAGTGTTTCCGGGACCACGACAAAACGGCGCACGACAGCGCCGCTAAATTTGGCATAGCTTTTGTTGTACATGAAATGAAAGTGAAAAATAGACTTACCTCTGGTTGTCTCAGCCCACCCAGCTATGACGCTGTTAATGAGGACTTGAAGAGCAATTTTAGCACCAAAGGTCAATATTTTTTCTACTGTTTCAAGGCAATGGGCATAAGCGCAGGAGCCATAGGACCGGGGGTCTTCAGCCCCCCAACTTTTTTAAAATTCAACATCGATCCTATGGGCGTTGACTGAGAAGAATTGACCCAAAATGCTTCTCGGCCGCCCCCCCCCCCCCAAGTGAAGAGGAGTTCCCTAGCGAAAGGTATGCATAAATGGCAGGTCACGGACATGAAACTGGTTCAGAATGGTAATCCACATGCGAACAAGTCACCTTACTGAGGTCGATGACCTTTTCAGGGTTAAACGAGGTCAGTTGCCTAAACTAATCTTTTTGGCCTTAGAACGTTGGTATACGAATTTTTTGCGCTGCATATGACAATGGCAAGGGTGGCGGAAGTGGGGGGCAGGGGGGACAGCTGCTCCCCCAGTTGCGATGGGTTCGGGACAAGACTGTGCTCCTGCCCCCCCCCCCATTTATGATCTTGAGGGTCTCGTAAGAAATTGAACAGAAAAGAAAATGGGGGTAAAAGCGACGAACACGCTAAAAAAGAGAGGGAAATTCAACCATGCAGGCAAGGAAGTAGGCACATGGCGTGCGTGTTCTTTCAAATCTTACTTTGTTAGGGGCCTTAGCTTCTTCCGGTAGGGACCTCGAACAGGTTGGATCCAAAACTGGCCAGAGACCGCGAACTTACAGTTTCTAAGGGCTTCGTTGAAAGGACCCGGCTAGCCTACCTCGACATACAGTTCGGACTCTGCTCAGGGACCCGGTTTCCACCCAATAGAGGGCCTCGTGTTGATTACGCTCAAAAATGGTCCAGCGACTAGGACTCATCATTTTCAGGGACCTCAGAATTAAAGGACCGGGGTGGCCTGCGCCGAACCGGGGCTCGAACCCTGTTTGAGGGCCCCGGCTGAGATCCGAGAGAAGGCCTCATATCGATTATACTCAAAGGTGGTCCAGCGACCAGGACTTCACAACTTACAAGGGGCCTCACAGCAAGGTTGTCGGTTTGTATTCTTTTGAGAAGGCCGTGGCCCACCCAATGTCGATTGGGGCCCACCTAGTGTTGGTTTTGGCCCACCCAATACTTTCTGCCGTCGTTAACCCTATTCCCGGCAGGTGGGGGCGGAATCCGCCCCCCCCTCGGGTTTTTTGCTTGCCAATTCCAGGCTTTTTAACGCAGCTTCACGAAACTTGGTGACTTTTCCTAGATATTCCTTCTACGCGCCGTGACAAAATTTCGAAATTCTATTTTGCTCAGGGGCGGAGCCAGGCAACGTTTTTGGGAGGCACCTCAGGCCATTTTTGGCCATGTTGAGGGTAAAAGGAAAATGTCTGCCAAAATCAGAGTTTTTAAGATAGAACTTAAAACTTTATATGAATGTATAGCTAAATAGTTGGGCAATGTGCATGTGTAATTTTGTTTATCTGAGGTCACTTTAAAAGGTCAGGTCAAGGTCAAAAGTCAAAATTTGTTTTTTCGCAATAATTTCGGCGCCGTTTTTTCAAATATTAAACCCGGAATATATATGACGTAGCAAGGTGCCCTCTACTTTTGTACCAAGTTTCAGCTTGATATCATGTCGGGTCACGGAGCTATGACCTAAAATGTCAGTGCGCGTACCCTATATCGCAAAAGCCAAAAAATGAATTTTTTGGAATAGAGTGAATTTAATCGATTAAAAACGTTTACAGATAATATTGAATGCACACGACATCATTCCAGGTGACCCCAAGGTCACTGGAGGTCATTTAAGGTCAAAGGTCACAAGTTGATCTGAAGAACGTGTGACCATGACAGTTCCCCCTTTTTTATGTCCCTGGCACCGCCTATGCTAACATTATACAAACATTGTAATGCGATTTGTACTTCTTTAGCATAACATGACTAGCAGAAGCTAAAAAAGTGTTTTGGCCTCTTTTGTTCATTCCGTTATTGGAAAACTAATCCCCCTATTTTTGAAACCCTGTGAACGCCCATGAATTTTCTCAAAATTTCACATTTGCATATCCATGGTAAAAGCCCTATCCATAATCTCTCGATTGATGCCAGTTTCATCGAAATCGGTCCATAAACAACGGAGTTATAAGAAGTCAAAAAGTACCCCCCATTTTGACATTTTTGCCCCCCCGTATCCACAAATTTCAAAATTTTGAAAATTTGTTTTTATAAAAATGTAGTTCACGTCACGGCAAATCGATTGCCGTTTGTTGCGATGAAATCGGATAAGTAGTTCTCGAGATCTCAGGGGGGGGCCGAATCCGCCCCCCCTGCCGGGAATCGGCCATACCGTCTAGCCCTCCGGGAATAGGGTTAAAGGGAAATCAGTGATAGCAGCAAAAAATGGCCGCAATAGACAAGAAATAAGCAAAAAATAAAACATAAAGTCTAAATCGATATATCTATCTTTTATATATATATATATATATATATATATATATATATATACATGGGAATAAGTGCAATTTTTATTGGGTCAATAATAACAAAAAACATAAATTTTTGTTAGTCAAAATAAAGTGGGCTAAATCCTTTGAGAAACCCATGTTTGGAGGAAGTTAGGTTGTCGGACCCTCGGCTCGGCCCCGCCCCCCAATCATTTATAGAAATGGACGCCCGTGCCCCACCGAATGAATGACGCCCGGGTGACCTGCGCTAAACCGGGATTCGAACCCTGCTAGGGGCCCCGGCTTAGGTCCGAAAGAGGGCCTCGTACCGATTATCACTCAAAAGCAAAACTGGGCTCGGGAGCCTACATTTCATGGACCCAGGGGGCCTTCGCTAAACCAGTCCGGGTCTCGGGGGCGCCCCAGCATCCGTCCGTAAGAGGGCCTTGCGCGAATAACGCTCAAGTGACCCAGAGACCGGGAACTTATAGCTTTTAAGGACCCTCGCGGAATGGACCCGGCAGGCCTCTGACAGAGTTCGTACTATGTCTGGGGGTCCCCGGCTTCCATCCGAGAGCGGAAGCTGATTTGTTTACATTATCCTCCATTTTTAACACTGTATAACAATGTTATACAATGTTAAATCCACACAATGGCTCTTAGGGCCCAGTCAGTACAATGTTAACATATACAACACATTACTGTGTTATGTGTCGTTATATATCAACACAAGATCATTGCGTCATGTGCTCAGTTGATGTAAAAGTCTTCTTAATTTTTATATCAAGTCGTACGATAATTAGATTTGGACTCCGTTGCCACCGCGCCAGTTACCTCGGCTTGCGGCCAGTTGTCTGGCTGTGGACGTCAGGAGTTCACGGTGGGACCAAGCTGTGCCTCACCTGTCGAGTTTAGCGCCTGAATGTCAGAGTTCGCGCAACGCACGACTGGATCGTGGACTTACCCCGCCTGGTCGGGCTAAATACGACTCCCATTAAGTGAAACATGGACTTTTTGGGGATGAGGACCCTTCGCAGGAAAGGGGGCCTCTCAAGATCAAGAGGCCTGGAAATTTGACTTTACCCCCGTGATCAAATACCATCCGCCGCTACTGGATAATAGAAACTATTTTAAGCCTATCTGGCCCCAAAAGAACCGTTTTTAACTCCGGAAAATCGATTTGTAGTTCCCAGACATAAAGTCTGATCTGACGTAGGGCCGCTGGTTGACCCGACAGGGTCGACCCGGATACCGTTGGATTCCTTGGGCACACATCTATTGATTGTTTTTGTCCCGAGGCGCAAGCTTAATTAGGGGCCAAATGGCGACGGAAGGTGCTTACCACCATTTCCCCTCGTCGTCATCGGTGCGAGTGAAGATCCCTCTCGTCCGGCAAGGGTGAACAGACAATACTATGAGATCAAGCATCTACTGTCGTTACGTGGACGATATTTTCGTAGGTGTTCGAGACGGAGACCACCTCAAAAGGCACAGGTAGCTCTAGAGAACAACTCACTATTAAAATTTACCCACGATGCAATGGCAATGTGTCACCATTCCTTGACGTCCAGGTCAGGGCGTGCAACAACTCCTTCGAGACTGCGGTCCTCAGGAAAGCCAATGACCAAGGTAGATGTTTGAATGAGAGCAGGGAGTGTCCAGCCAGATATCAGAAAGCGTCGTCAAGTCTTTCGTCAAACGAACCATCAGCACCTGCTCCACATGGGAGGCACTGGACTGCAGATTCCTGAGACTGAAGTCCATTTTAGTCAGTTACGGCTACTCAAACAAGGCAGTAGTTAAGGACTTAGACAACAGCTAGGTATGGTCTTCAGTAGGAAAAAAGCAAGACACCACAAAAAGGAAATTGGCATCTCCCACAGAAATCAAATGAACACTACATGCAAGATGGATGAAAAAGTTTTACGAGATATTGTACCACAACATGTAACGTGCACAGCTGACAGCAACCAGTTAAAAGTTATCAAGTGCTACAAAAGCAGGACAGTATGTAACCTGATAACCTGGATAATATGATGTCAAATAACCTTTCAGCCAAGCAGGACGATCTCAAGAGGACCAATGTCGTTTACAAATTTTCTTGTGGGCGACGAAGATTTTAGGCTCCGTAATACAAGTTGCATTGGCGTAAGTGCCACCTCACTGTCGAAGAGGTTTACAATGCGTCTGAGAGACGGAGCGCTGCGGCAGCACGTGCTCCGCCTGCATGGGGAGGTCATCAGCAGATCAAAACTTATCAAGAGTACCATGATCCTGAGAAATTGGACTGATAAGAGGAAACTGATGGTGCTGAAAGCTATCTACATTTAAGATCATTTACGGCGCTTAATATGCAAGTGAAGTCATGCTTAACTCCACGCATATGAGGGTGGGATGGAAGGTTGAGACCAAAGTAGACGAATTGTACGGAGGAGGAAGAAATTGAGTGCCTTGTGTTTCTGAATGTTTTTGCATATGTGTGTGCTTCCGCTATTTACTGTGCGTCACAAGAGATGTGTCTTATTGTCAATGGCATTCGTTTTCTTTTCTGATGTTTAGTGCGGCACCGCTTACACCAGCCATTTATAAAGATAAAGAACGCATCTACGAAACGTTAAATGATATATCTAATGAGTGGGTAGTTGGGTATTCGATTTTCGATTTACCTCAGCTATATATATAGTGGTATAATATATGTATATATATATATATATATGTACATATATTAACTCACAGTCGGAATAATTAGCTAGAACGGTTTTTCTGAAAACTGTATAAACGTGAGTATCTTTAGCGCTCTGCCTAGGGCTGCCTTTCTTTGTTTATTACTGTACTAAATCTGGCCACGTGTTTTTTTTTTTTGAGTCTCGGAAATTCATCGAAAGATTAAGACCCGTGTTGACATTGCTTGTCACTTTTAAGACTATTCTTTTCCTGCCTCTAAAAGCAAAACAGCCCGAAATGTACAGTGCATGGCAGTGGGAAACATGAGTTATTTTTCATTTGGTAATGCCGCCACTGCAGTAGCAATGGCGGCATCTCCTCACTCGATCTCTTTAATCACGATAGCGCTTCCCAAAATGGATGATTCTGGATGGAACCGGAAGAACTTTGCTCGTTAATTTGGACTGCCTGCCCTATTAGTCTCGTGAATTTTGCGAAACTTTCGTTACCTGCTGGCGGCTTTAGAAGTCTGTCATCTGACGTATCACATGTACAGTTTTGCCGGGTAATGCCACACTATGCCTTTTTATCCCGATGGCCCGTAACATTGTTGTACGGCTCTAGTGCGCACTGAAGCGATGGCACCTTTCTTTGTCGAAGATATGTAAATCTGAATTGATAGGAAAGCTATTGAGCTCATTCCAAACACTGTGCTGGACATATTTAGATCACACATTATCATTCCTAACCCATTTGTACATCAAGGCCCGAACCATGGTGGGAAGCAGCCTGGGGTATCATCTCATCCACACAAATGGGAAGGAAGCAGTGAGTTTCCTTCTAGTAAAACTGTTGATGAAGTCCAGGGATGAGACTGGGCCCGCGGCCGACCGCTGGTGGCATGCTAAGCACACCGCGATGGAAGCCGAAACCCGACGTTGCCTTCCTCCAGTCGCTGAAAGTCCCCCTAAACTGCTGGTCTGACCCCGTTCCAGGAAGCTTTGTAAGAACGCCTGGACGCTCGGGGCTAGGAAAATTGAGCCACGAAAACCTGGCTTGCCTGATCGCTAAAATGGGTACTGAACAGCAGCGGTCTAACATTTCGATGGAGTTCCTGCACGTTTTGCGGCCTCCGGACGACGCCGATTGGTCAGCTGTTGATCATGTCAGCCCGCCTGGAACTCACCTGGCCAACTGAGGCCTAGTGGCGGGTCGAACAGTATTTTCCTTATTCAAACAGATCGATGCTCAGCTATGATAAGGAACCAACGATCGCGCAAGCCTCCGCCGCGGCGTGTTAAAATATTCAGCAGCGGTTCTTTCGACTTTTGGCCGACGCGCTCCAATTCTGAACAGCTGGCTGTCAGTGATCAGTCGCTGCAGTGGACAGCTGTGCTTTAAAGTCAATAACCAGCACAGGGCGGCGAACGCTGTTTTCTGGGACTGGAATTAAGCGGCCAGCTAATTTCACTGCAGGCAATAAAATGAACCAGTTTGGAGACTTTGCACACGCGAGAGCTCGTGTGTAGCGAGTGGGTCGGCCCGTAACTTTTTTTGTTTCACCGCATGTAGTGGTGGCGGCGGCGGTAGCTGTCCCGATCTACCTTGCCGTGACAGAATCAAACACGACAACACAACAGTCCGAACAAATTCGGGCACAGCAACGCGACCAGGCGGACCAAAAGCAGACACGGCAACACGACCGGACCGAACAAAATCAGACATGGTTACACGATGACACTGACCGTGTAACCATATCTAGCGGAGGTAACTGACCCAAATGAGACACGGCAACATGATCAGGCCGAGCAAAACCAGACACGGCAACGTGGTCGGATCGACCAACATCAGACACGGTAACGTGATCAAGCCGACCAAAGCCAGACATGGCGACACGGTCAGATGGACTAAAATCAGACGCGGCAACATGGTGAGACCGACCGAAATCAGGCCCTGACATGATGAGACCGGCCAACATCGGACACGGTGACATGATCAGACCGACCAAATTCAGACACGGCGCCACGGCCGGATCGAACCGCTCGGCTCGGCTCGGCAGGGGAATGGAGAGCCATCGATTGGCGAAATCAGTCAGGCTCGATGAGCACAAGAGCGCGGCGCGGACGGCGCGCCGATCGACGAGGTGGCGACGCCGCCCGGCGCCCGGCCGTCGGCGGCGCTCATCTCGGCGCCGGCGTGTCGACGACGACGCGACCTGAGCTGTCGGCGCCGACGGCTCAGCCTCCTGCTGCTGACGGGGCGACGGGCGGAGTCCTGCGGGCCCAGGTCGTTATGCCGACCAGCTGAGTCTGTTTGGTGAGCTCGGAGTGGAAAAAAATGCGTCGTTCAAACGGGACGAAGCACAGATCTGTTGGACGAAGCGACAGCCTCGCACAGACCGGCTGTGAGGGACGGATTCTCGCCAGGAATTAAACATGAGCTGATAAAACCATTCATGGTGGCGAAAAGAGAAAAGAAACGGGGTTATCACATACACTCTATTTTTACGTAATATACGTGCCTCATTGACAATTGTCTACACACTTCTATTGGCCTCATGAAAAAAATACACAGACACAGTGGTGTCTGTGCGTTTATTGGTCATTTATGGTCATAACGGTTATCAATTCACGCCCAACATCCCGCAGCCTGTGTAAATTTGGTAACCTTGATATTTTGAGACGTGCTGATGGAACCCAACGCATAAATTAACAGATCTGCCGGAAACTTGAAAGTCACTATGCGATGAAATTCCCTTTTTGCCAGAACGGCTGAAGAATATGTTCATCTTTTCGCTCTACGAAGAGTCTGTGGGCTTGCGAAACTAAACGGAATTTATACATGTGCACATGAAATGTGTTTCACTCACATTACACCCGTATGTTTAGAAGTAATTTAGATGTTGTAGGCTGCAGCGCGTATCGCATATTTTTTTATTTTTTTATATATATTTTATATCTATTATATATATTATCATATTTATATATATATATATATATATATATATATATATATTATACATATATCGTCACTTTGTTTCACCGTCCTCTTTCATGGGCATTACTACATTTCAAGCTGCTCCTAGACTGCAGTTTAACACGCTCCCGGATGGGGGTCAATTTGCCCCCCCCACCAAGTTTTTCCGGAACAGTGCTCAAACGGCGCGGCTATCCACACAAAATTTGGCACAGCTGTACAAAAATGACTAACAGATTTTTTGGCGCTAAAAATGTCATGGTCTTTTAGGATAACCAAGTTAGACCGATTTAAAGTCAGATCATGGTTTTCCGAAAAAGTCCTGTTTAAGGTACACTTCAAACTGCTGCCACCAATGTAGTTTTAAAAACAGACTTTCGAATTTTTTAAGGATGCACAACAACCAACTGAAAAAAATACAAAAGTAGTTTGTTAGACCTGAGGTCTGGCCACAAGGTCAGATCGAGGCCAAAGGTAAAACACTATTTCAAAACATAGACCTGTTCTTATTACTTCAGGAAAAAAAACGGTGCATAGGTGAAAGGTCATTTCATCTCCTACCGATGTACCAAGTTTCAGGATGGCTCGCACCCGTTTTCTGTAGAGGCCAAACAATGAAACGCCACCAGTTTCTTGTGCGATGCCTAATCCAAGATGAAATAGCGCAAAAAATGTCATGAATAACTTAATACACATTCCGACGGTTTTGTTATTGACCTTGGTACACCCGTTTCTGCAGCAACTTGCTTTTTAGGATGTTTTTTTACACTGATTTCGCATTCAGCGCCAAAAAATACCTATGTGTGGCACACGTTGGTGTAAAAAGGTGTCAGAAAAAGATGGGTCAGATGGGCTTTGCCTTTGGTCTAGCATTCCATGCCCGCACATTATTCTCACGGAGTAGGAGAATGAAGTTTTTACTTACCAGTGCTGAATACATTAGTGGTAAAATTGTATCGGATAAAGGTAGTTGGTTCTGTGGAGCACATTTTCGCGATTTCCATTTTTTCATGTCAATTTAGGTCAGTAATCTGCTTTTTTTTATTGATTCATTTTGATTTTGCTTGATTTTACTTACCAGTGCTGAATACATTAGTGGTAAAATTGTACCGGATAAAGGTAATTGGTTCTGTGGAGCACATTTTCGCGATTTCCATTTTTTTATGTCAATTTAGGTCAGTAATCTAGGATGACCTCAGATTTGGGTAATCATGACTTTCGGTAATCATGGTGGCAGAAGTTGGAACCTCGAGGTATTTTTGAGAGCCAAATTCGAATTCAGCGCCAGAGTTTACCCCGAGGTACCGCAAAACGAGATATATGACAATTCGTGAAATTTTAACCATATGGCTTAAGTTTTGCTGATGCACTAATTTAAGCATAAGTACTGACCCAAGCATTTCAAATTATACACCAAATATTGCGGTTTTGTGTGGCCTACAAAAATGGCTCGTACATTTTGGTGTTTTGACGAGTGGTTTTCGCGGTACCAACGAAGGTCTGGCGGGCCGCACCAAATTTGACTCTCTGACTTCATATGACTTTGAAGACCATGCTTCAGAATCATTAAATTTCTACACAAGAGGGTTCCTTTAGAGTTGCAATCTACGTTGCAAATTTGGTGGATCTAGCTCCGTTAGTTTTCGAGATCTTAGGGGGGAGTCAAACTGACCCCTTCCACTCGAGCGCGTAATATTTGACTGACTATCCATGTGAGTGTTACATTTTGACACTTTCGTCCAGCTCTGTGAATTGAGCACGAACTTAAATTGCGTTTCAGCTTTCCGCAATATGAATCTACCTGGCATCTATAAGGAAGTGTTAATAATGTGGGCAAAAGCTACCAAGCATTCGTCGAACTTGAAAGTATTACCGCAGTTTGCTAACAGCATCACAAATATTATATTCACCTTGATATTCAACTGAGACAGATGCGTATCAGAAGAGTACTCAGTAAGGCTAATAACGAAACCTTTTGCCTTTGAGCCATTGACTGATTTTGGGGGCTAACGACGCATCGACTTCTTCGTCATACGGTGCCCAAAACACATTGCTGTGAGCAATAAAGCGACTTGCTGAATCGAATTATTCTAACGCAGCATTTGAGACCATTCATATAAATCCTTGTGGAGCTTTACCATGAAGGCTATCATAAGGCCTACTTCCCGGTAAGTTTTGTGCTGTGCGGCCCGATGTTGAGGCCTTCAGAGAACGTGTAGCCAGGCTGCTGGGAGCTGTGATCGATAATTTCAGAGACGTTCGAGACGAACAACCCGACCCCATGACGGGCGGCATTATCCGCGTTTCCAATAATCGATGCATCGTTAAACAATCTGTCGCCAGATTGCTTTGGTAAAGGGATGTAGAGCATGCTAACGGCTGTTTGTTTAACATTACAAGGTCGGCAGTGTTAGCAAATGCTCGGAAATATGTTGGCACGCTTACATTTATTCTAGACGGGCTCATAACGAGTCGTCACAAAAGCACCTTTTTTGCCAAACGGAGACGATTTCCTCAGTTAATTTCTCACTACACGAATGTTCCAAGCATCGGGATGTCTCCACGGTAGCTGCAAATCGTTAAAATTTAGTCAATGGGTTTTATTCAAAAATTCCGTCACGGACCATCATTCCTGGACCTAAAACTCAGTTAAACTCCGAGATGGGAGAGGGGAGAGGGAATGTGTGTCAGTTATTCATACAACATTAAGAACAGCGGTGAAATACGAACTTTGCGTCGGCTGGCCATGTTATTGGTCGGCTCCAACGAAATTTTGGACTCAGGCCAAACGTTGGTGATAGGACAGAGATCCTGAGAACAGCACCATGATATCCAGGGAGAAAGAGGAGCCAAGGAACATCTCATCCCTATCGGAACCCTATAGTGGCTCGAAACACTCTTCCGGTTCCGAATTTTTCCCCTCAAGTTTCTGTCATGGTTCGTGCGCGTTCGAGATGCTCTTGTTCTGCGCCCTGCTTGCTTTTGAGCACGTTCTGTTTGCGGGCCTCGATTTAAAAGGACTGTCACCGAAGACAAAAGCAAACACCAGAAACAAAAACGCCTCTGTAAAACTCTCCTTTACCAGTGTTGAAATCCCACTAGATTTGTTGGAGCCTGCAAATAAACGTCCGCTCTCGAGACAAAGTATTTGAGCTTTTCTCGGGTTGTTTTTCTCAGTCTTTGGCCACTGTACCGGGCGCAGATAATGAAGTTCCTTGCACCGTTTGCAGTTGGCCGTCCCGGCGGTGCTGTTTGGCTTGCGCGTTGTTCCAAACTTTCGCCAAGTTTTACTTTTTTCTTTGTGACTGCGTTTTGTCATCATGTAGTTTTGCACAGAGCTGATGCACGCAAGCCAAACCTCCTTATACAGCTTAAGTAAATATGCTGCACCTGCACTCTGAACCACAAAGGTTCAAAAGCTCGTTTTTAGAAGTCATTTAAATTGTGAGTATGTGCAAAATGCAAACATCTTAATCCTTAGTATTATAATTAGCTGACACATCACAATATGATGTAAGACATTACGGGATTCACAAATCTAGCTTCATCTGTGACTTTCCGTTCCACTTTTCTGTAGCTATACGTGCAATGCGGATTTCAGATATCTGTTTCTCAAAGTCCATTTAAGAATACCCGTCTTCGTTTTCCGTCTTTGTATGAAGTTTTTTCCTGCAGCGACTCCTTTTTGTGCACATTCCATAAAGAAAGGTTTTCTGGAAGGCAGATGTTTCTGTGTGACGGCCATCCGTGTTGCTCCTCCGGCGAGTTTTCTGTGAGGCGACTTTTCATCAGGATTATTTTCCGCCGGGTCTGTGTATCAGTTTTGGAGAATCTATAAATTATGCACTTCATGATCCGCCTCTGTGTCTTCCTTTTTTACAACCCCTTTGACTGGGGTCAAAGGTGCTCAGTTGTTCCATTATGTGGTTACATTCTCGGGTTGCCCTGTGTCCTCACAAGGGGTTCAGAGGGGCACACAAACGTGTCTAAACTCTTGTTTTCCTCCATGATTGGAACACAAAAGATGTGTGTGCCGGAGGAAGCCTCTAAATCATCGTTATGATCTGCGTTTTCAGGGGGAGTCAGATGCCAGCCACCGGTCACACCAGCTGTTGCAGCACCTCCGACAGTTCTCCTCAGTTGGTAGGTAGCTGCTTCTGCCGGTCAGCTGGCCGTGATTAATGATAAGTTCCTGTGGCCTTTCTTCTTACGTGATTACCTCTTGGCATGCTATAGCAGGCTGTCGCCAGCAGCAACTGTCGACAACAGAACTGTAGCCGGCACAGTGTGCTAGTTTTGATTGTCGTCGGAATACTAGTAGACAGGACTGTTTTGTGTACGCCCATCTGTGTACTTCTGTCGAGAGAATCTCGTATTAGGTTACAGAAGAACATAAATATAAATGGAATTGCAAATGTAAATATAAATATAGGGGTCATTCAGGCAAAGGAGCAGAACTGGTTTCTGTTGGATGCATGATTGTGTTCGTTCGATTTGCTCACTTGCTCTGTCTGAGAAAGATTTGAGATGGAAAACTCCGAAAGGTGCTCAGTGAGATCGCATGTGGTAAAATTTGGCAAAATACCACGTGGTTCATAGATCTACTGTGACACCGTGCTCATTCGGCGATATTCCTGCTTAAATCAGAAGCTTCGAACTTCCGCCGATACCAGAATGTAGCGGCAGAGAGCAAAGTTCCCAGGTGTACTCGGACTTCTGGTAGATTATTCATGCCTTGACTTTGCTCTTAACTTTATGCCACAGACGGGTCACATGGCGCTAACAAAGTTAAATATTCTTGCAGGAGATGGCAACCGTAGCCAACGAATTTGGTAACTTGACAATTATATAAGACTATAATGCCACTGATCACCAAGAAATCTGGCGCAGACTGCCGTTTTTAAACAAACTCAACCCTTCAGACAACTTCTGTTTTTTGTTATCCACTGCTCAATGTCTCATTCTACGGTTGATCCGATCCGATTGAAGATTGATCCCACTACGACCGATTTATGTACTCTGATGAGGCCTTGTCAATCATGATGCTAAAAATGATCAGAAAAAGACCCAGGGTAGAGAAGATTCACCATTCCTTGACCTTTTTCAAATGCGTTTTTGATTAATCAATGGCATGGTGGATTTTATGTCCAGAAAACTTTTGGCCTTCCTTTCACCCAAATGTTTTCTTCCTCCACAGGGGCCGGGATCAACGAATGTATTTTCTTTTAAAAATGTTTTCACCAGGCTCATTTTCTGACATCAAGGGAACTTGAAAATTTTTTAGACTTATTTCGGACGTAGCACTCTTGCCCATTAACCATTAATGGTGGTTACCATTAAGGAAGCTGGTGTGAAGGATTGCGATTTTGCAAACCAGTGATGTTTCTGTGGTGGATATTTGCGTAGGTCATTGATAAGGGTAAAAAATATCGGTCAAACAATTTTCGGGGTTTGATCTTAGTATTGTATTCCTGCATTGGTAAGTTGATCTGCAACACTTTCATGTTTTCCGTCATAGTGTACCCACCAAATAACACCAGCAGAGTAGACCCAAACAAACGCTGGACTTAGCAAACACACTTAATATTCAGTTCATGAAACAGATGACCAGACTGTCATCCATTTTTAATTCTTTATTTTTGTTCTGCAGGGACAGATTTTTAAATATGTTGAATGAGATACAGGTGACGAAAAGTTCACGTAAACCACCGAAAATAAAGCAAAATAAATCTAGAATCAGCTGGATCAAAAAGCCGCGCCCACATCTCTTTGAGATCTCTTACTACTCATTCGTAAACTTTTCATATGCGTGACATCTACATCGCTGGTCTCTGCCAACTCTCTTTGTACCGCTGTATCTGTCGTATCGCCGGTCTAACCACCTCTGTATCAAGTGCGTCACCACTCTCACCACCCCCGTATCACCTGTGTCACCGGCCCCTCTACCTCCGTATCAATTGTGTTACCGGTCCTTTTACCCCTGTATCATCTGCGTTACCGGTCCCCCTACCTCTGCATCAGCCGCATCGCCGTTCCCTGGATCAGCCGTGTGATGGCTCCGTGTCCGGCAGATGGTGCCGCGCCAGAGGAGGACCCCGACCGGTGCCTGGACAGCCTGGCCGTCATCTCGCGCAACCCGGAGGTGCTGTACCACGTGCTGGGCCATCTGCGCTCAGAGCTGACGCCCATCGTCGAGTGGCTGGAGCAGGTGACCGACAAGAAGACGCACCGCAAGTTCTCCAAGTTCCTGCACACGGTCATGAAGGTGAGGATGCCGCCGACCGGACCCGACCGGACCGGACCGAATCGGCCTTTCCCCTACTCGGCTTGGGTCCGGTCGATGGGGTGGCATTTCACTGCTAGCTGAAGTAGGGGCGTTATGGTAATTATGGTTACCATGGTTATGGTCCGCAGCGTTATGGTAATTAACACCTGCACAATGACGGATCGGGAAACAAGTCCTTTGCTGGGCGAGTGGCCATGGAAGCAGAACGCGAGGGTAATGCTTCGGCTCCGTGACAACATCAGGCAAAGACCCGTAACGCCGTTGTAACCGAGTGTCGCCGCGCACCTGCTGCCCATACCGTGTGTCGTCGTCGCCGCGTACCCGCTCGTGCCCACTCCTGCCCGCTCCTGCCCGCGTATTCGCCCGCTCGCCTCGCTGTTACGCCATCGTCACTAGCCATGCAACAAGTGCGCGCCGGCTGTCCCGTCGACGCCGCCGCGCATGGCTGCTCCCCTGGGACACTGGCAGCGCCTGGGGCGCCTGGGGTGCGATCGCCGGCCGCCGGCCGACGACTGACAGCGGACGCCTGTCAGGCGGACGGCTGACGGCCCGGCGGCGGCCCGGCGCCAGGACGAGCGGAGCGGAGCGCCGCCGCCTCCGCCGCCTCCGATATTTCAGCGGCCGGCCGACCGCGGAATACAGATGACTGCCGCCGGTCGGTGTCCGGCCTCTCACGAAACAGAGGGCCTCGGACGGAACAGAGGCCCCAGACGGAGCAGAGGGCCTCGGACGGAACAGAGGACCTCGGACGGAGCAGGAGGCCCAGGACGGAACAGAGGGCCCCGTACGGAACAGAGGCCCCAGACGGAACAGAGGGCTCGAACGGAGCAGAGGCCTCACACGGAGCAGAGGGTCCTGGGCGAAACAGGGGCCGCGGAGGGAACAGAGGGCCTCCTCGGACGGAACTGAGGGCTTCGAGCGAAATAGGAAGCCCCGAGCGGAACAAAAGGTCTCGGACGGAGACGTGGGCCTTGAACGGAACATAGGTCCCCTGACGGAACAGAGGGCCCTGGGAGGAACGTATGGTCCCGGCCGGAACAGAGGTTCTGGGGCGGAACAGAGGCCCTGGGAGGAACAGAGGGTCTGGGACGGAACAGAGGGTCCCGGATGGAACGGAATGCCCCGAGAGGAACCGAAGATTCCGGACAGAGCGCAGGGTCCCGAACGTGACAGAGGGTCCGGGACAGAACAGGCTTCACCTGCAACACAGGGGGTCGGACGGAATCATTAGCTCCGGACCCGACAGTATCAGGACGCGAATGGGTACCATCGGTCGTTCACTGAAGGTAGCGAGACTTTGCAGGTAGCAGTGGAAGGTACTGAGCTCAGCGGCGAAGTAAGTCATTGACGCTACCGTTTGACATTGCGGTGAGCGTTCCCTATGAATACACCTCGTACCATGTTCTACCATGTTACAAGATCTCGGTATCTCCGATCATTTAGAAATATTTGCATTTCTGTTAAATGCTGTGTGAGTTTCTTGCAATGGCGCTCAAGAACCGAATAAATTATCATGTTCGTTTGAACATAAATCGTACCTTAGAATCCCGTCAGACTGGCTCGAGGTAACCTGATGCCTTCTTAACCAACTGGCCGTGACAAATATGGAGAAGCAAGCCAGCAAGCCGGTGGAATCTGAGAGGAATTTCGTTTTGTTGCCGCTGGGCACGCGCCAGAAACATCTATTCCTTCTTGTTTTCGTGCATGTATCCAAGTCTTCCAATAAGAAAATTCCCTCAAAGTTAGAAGCAGTTTTAGTGGTCACAGCCATATTTTATTTTTTATGTGTATTTCATATGGAAAATCTACCAGGTTGTTGTCAAAGGGAATAGAAAATAGGAGCTCTTCAATTATGATTCCTAATACCACCCACGAGATGAGCTCAGTCCACTACTACCATTGCTGGTCACCTTGTGTTTCACTTCTTTCGACCCTGAGCTCCGATTTGACAGATGAACTGTTGTCTGGCTTATCTTCTGACCCTAGGTCTGACCTGGCGTCTGACTTGTCGTCCGACCTGGAGTCTGGCCTGGCGTCTGACTTATCGTCTGACTTGTCTGACCTGGCGTCTGATCCGGCATTTGACTTGGAGTCTGACCTGGCATCTGACCTGGAGTCCGGCCTGTCGTTTGATTTGTCGTATGACCTGTCGTCTGACCTGACGCTCCGTCAACCTTTCAGACGGCTATCTCGCACTTCTCGCTGCCGATGCACCGCCGCGAGCTGTCGCGCACGCTGTGCCAGCTGATCGGCATGACGGCCGAGCTGGTGCAGGGCTCGCAGGATCTGCAGTTCACCGCGCTGACGCTCATGAACCGCGTCGTCGACGAGACGGTGGTCCGCGCCGCCGCCACTGTCGTCGCCGACGCAGAGAGTCAGAGGTGAGCGGTCGCCGCCAGTGGCCGGAGCCGACGAGATGTGTCTGGTTCGGTGAGCTTCAGACACACTGCGCGGATCAAGGACCGGTGTCTGCGGGCTGGCCCGTGCCCGGCGCCGCCCTGTGTGGCCTGCAGAGGGCACGTGTCTGTCTCTGCCTGCGGTTCAGATGTCATATCATGCGGTGCCTACCACACCACCGTGGCAGCCCTGCGTTGATTCGCGAATGGTGAGTGTCTGCTGCCAAAACAATCATTTCACGGCCTTCCAGCTGCGATCTCATCAAGACTGAACCTACCAGGCGATGTCTTTAGGTATTCTTAAACAATATTAAGAACTTCTTTATTTGTTTCTGCCCCTGCCTGCACAACGCTAAGCACCCTTATATAACGACCTACGGGTGTTCCGGCGAGCTGGTGTAAAGCCAGCCGCAGACCAATCGCCCATATGGGACTTCCTAGCGGCAGATTGGTGCAGTCTGGTGATTCCGAGGTAGCAATGCCTGAATAACCGAGGGGATTTCCGCAAACCGCCAGATTGCGAAGAAATAGCAGCCAAGAAATATGCAATTGTCCAGGGCCGACTTGCGCGTCGGCGGGTGATCGTGGTGACAGTATGATTCAGCGCAGCTGGAACTGCTACATTTGCTGCAGCCCACATCCTGACCAGAAATTCGGACGACAACGTCTCCATGACAAACGCATTCCAAACGTTCGAACGTGATACCACTCTTCAATGTCCTTCGTCTCTTCGGAAAGCAAAATCTTCTTGATCCATGCAGAAGGACTGGTTTTATAAAGCATGATGAAAAATATCTGGACTTTTTAAGTAGTGAAAGTGATAAACAAAATTCACGGGCTATACATCCATCACTCGCTTTGTGATGTATTATCTATTTTCAAACAGTGTCATTGCATGGTAAGAAGCATGAAATGAAACACGAGCAGAGGTCTGCAGCACCCGCAGAGAGCGAAAGGTCATTGATTTGCGGGAATCATTACTGCAGAGTTCCACGGGCCTCCTCCGAGGAGCTGCTGTAGATGGCAGGCGGGTCGGGGGGAGGGCAATTAGCCGAGCCTCCGTCGGCCGCCGGTCGTCGATCCCGGCGCTCTGCGACGGGGATCGACGCGCCGTCCCGCCGCGAAGCCTCTCCCATGCGTGTGGCCTGATTACGGCGCGGCCCTGCCCCTGCGGCAGAGAGCGGGCGCCCGCTGTGCCTGGCACGCCTCACTGCCTGCCGCCCCGGGGCGCGCACTCGGCGGCTCCCAGTAATGCGTGTGCGTGTCGGAGCGTGAGCGGTCTGCAGGCAGCGGGACGTGCCTGCACTCGGCGGTGCCGGCTGACCTGTTGCCGACGCTGGCACTGCCCTCCGGCAGGAAACGTTCAGCGCCGGAGGACCTGTTGGCAGGGAGGGTCCAGTATCGGGGACCTGTCGGTAGGGAGGGTCCGGTGTCGGGGGACCTGTCGGCAGGGAGAGTCCAGTGTCGGGGACCTGTTGGCCGGGAGAGTTCAGTGCCGGGGCCTGTGGCTGACGCTGATGCTGTTCTCCGCAGGGAGAGTTCAGTTTCGGGGGTCTGTGGCTGACCCTGATGCCGTGCTCCGCAGGGAGAGTCCGGTGCCGGTGCCCAGTCCGGAGAGTCGCCGTGGTCTCTGGCAACAGCACCTGCTGGACCCGGCCGCCGCCTCCGAGCGGACCCTCTTCACCGCCGACAAGGAACCCGACATCATCGGTCAGTCTCTCTCTCTCTCTCTCTCTCTCTCTCTCTCTCTCTCTCTCTCTCTCTCTCTCTCTCTCTCTTTCTCTCTCTCTCTCTCTCTCTCTCTCTCTCTCTGGTCCTGACGTCGCCGGTCTGAGAGCCGGACATCACAGGCCAATCCGTCTGATGGACAAACCGTAGCCAAGGGGGAGGACATGGGGGCCATGCCCCCTCCCTGAACTAGGCGGCCTACGTTAGATATTTACGAATTCCGCAGGAATACGAGATAGAGATTAGATATATGTATACATAAGCATATAGACATATAAACATATATGTTTATATGTTTATATATATAAACATATGAACATAACGCTTCCTTTTGATATATATATATATATATATCACAAAAGCAAACACAATGTTTCTCCTTTGCGCTAAGTATGACGTTAGTTACATAAGATTGCTCCTTTTCCCGTACCAATTTTGTCATATGCTGGTAAAATGACAAAATTTGACATTGGCCCCCTCCTTCTGAGGACAATCCTGGCTACGTGCCTGCTGACGTCGCCGGTCCGATGCCAACGGTCTGATGCCGCCGGTCTGATGTCACTGGTCTGACGCCGCTGGTCTGGCGAGACGGACTTCTGACGCGGCCGGTCTGCGAGTCTGATATCATCGATCTGAAGCTACTTGCCTGCCAGGCTGACGTCACCGTTGGGCCGGATTGACGTCACCCATTTGTTGGCCTGACATCACTGGTGTCTTATAACACACATCACGGATACGCATCTCTGATCAGTCAGTCTAGCGTGACTTCTCCGCTGTCTGACATTATTGATTTAATAGTATGGCGTCTCTCCCTGGTCTGCCGGGACGGCGTTTTTATACGGGGCATGACAAGCCAGTCTGACGCCTGTGGATGACTCATCACGAGTGTGTCGTAAAATCGCGGCATCACTTGAGGCTCAGCGTAGCGCCTGTCACCTGACAGTGACACCTGATCCACCTGACACTGCTGGATTATAGCTTCAGCCTACTTTGAAAGGAGAGAGCGAGAGAAAAAGAGAGAGGGAAGGAGATAGAGAGAGAGCGAGAGAGAGGGAGAGAGAGACTTGGTGTTTTTCTAAACCATTAAAGACGCACTTCGTAAGACTAAAACGGCAATAACAAGAGCAAGATATCGTACTGTATTGTTTGCGATGTCTTTTGCTATCCTGCTGTATTAAACTAAAAAGTTATTATTAGGAGGAAAATAGCCTTCGTTAGTCCGGGAGAAGCCAATTCTTATACCAAAATATACATTAATACAACGCTAAAGGTTTTAGCACCAGACCATCTTTAAAATAGCTGATGAATGCCGGGTATGGGATTAAATCCGTCTTCACATGCACAGAAGACTGGATTTCGGAAAGCCAGTATAGCGCTGAGGTACCCCAACGTTTTATGTAAAACCATTTTGCTGCATTTTTACTTCAGTGCGGTAAACTTTAGCTCGCAGACGGATTAGGGCAATTCGAGGCCAGATCTTGTGTATTCCTGGAATATTAATGTTCCACTGAAATGAAAGGGCGAGCCCGCCCAGAACCTTTTGCATAAATGTGTGTATCATGTGTAAAGATGATTCATGTGCCAAGATCCCATCAGCGTATGCATGCAATGAACGATGCCCTGAATTGCCATCAAGCTGTTTCGAGACGGGCTAAGTTTGGCGAATTATTGTTTCCATTTATTTGATCTCCTGGCCGATACGTCCCCGTATGCTGAACACTGACCCCTGACCTATCTGGGCTGTCATTCACGATCTCTGGTGAGGTTCGGTTTTTCGAATCCCCATGCTGTCGGCCTCGTGAAAAATTGAGCTCACTGGTGTGACTTGACTGCAACAGAACGGCCATCGTTATGGGGGAAAAATGCGTGTCGCTTGTCGTGATAGGACAGTGGCTTGTGTATGTCAAAAATGTGGAAATGTAACCGTATTTTCGCATGCGAAACATGGGTTATATGAAATTTATCTCACGGAGGCACGATGGGGAACGTTGAGACCATTTATTGCTCGTTAATGCGTCGTTTAAATTCGCACTGCGGAACAGGACTGCGCCATTTGTTCAGATGCTCTCTGCGGCATTGTACTCAGAATCTCAGGATGTGGCACAAAAATTGCCTGCAATGGATAAAGCATTCAAAAATACTAAAAATGTTTATGCAGAATGCATCGCTTCTGTCGATTTTCAGGCCTTAGACGTTGCAAGGTTTGGAAGCAGTTCTTGAAAGACAACTCTGAATGATTGGCCTCCTGGTAAAGTTTATCGGAATGCCTTTTGCCCTTTGCCCATTGCCATATGCCCATTGCCTTTTGCTATAAATGTTGAAATATCTGCCTCTGAATATCACCAGCGCACCTTCTATGCAACACTGCGAGAACGAAAGCCGTTCTCGCAACTAGGGGGAAAAATAGCGGAACGAGATGCCAAACGTAGCCGCTTTCTTTTCACCCAGCACCGCTGACGATCAAACAGTTCACGAATCGTCCGTGCTGGCCCGCTCTTTTTCCGCCAATCGACGCTTCGGGTCAAATCTGCTGAGGTGTCGCCGTTCCGAAACGAGGGATTCTGGCGCGCGTCCTGCTTGATTATGGCGAAACGGCCGAGAAAAAACGCAGCCCAACTGAAGCCTGACTCCAATCGACGCGCGTCTGTAGCGCATCGCCTTTCGCGTACAGACGCTCGTTCACAGGCCGCTGTTCCGTTCGTTACTGCGTTGCTCGCTGGACCGGTTTGCAAACTGTTTCGCCAAATTCCACAGCAATGTCAGTTAGGCGTGACTCCGCGACACAACAGTCAGGAACGGCGTGGCTCCGTGACGCAGCAGTCAGGCGTGACTCCGTGACGCGTCGGTCAGGGAGGGCGTGACTCCGTGACAAAGCAGTCAGCTAGACGCGACTCCGTGACACGGCAGTCAGAGAGGGCGTGACTCCGTGACACATCAGTCAGGGAGGGCGTGACTCCGTGACACAGCAGTCAGGGACGGCGTGACTCCGTGACACGTCGGCCATAGACGGCATGAATTCGTAACAATAATCAGGGACGGCGTGGCTTCTCCAGGCATTAATGAGAAGACGGTAATGCCAGACCGCCACGATAGCGAGCGTTAGCTGGGTTCAACTTATCACGGTGAAATTGCGTAAGGCACCGAAGTGTTGTAACGCAGTACGGGCCTAGGATACTGCACGCGTACAGGTCAGATTGTTTGCCACTTTTGTTTACGTCATGATGCGAGGGTCACCGCGGTGTATTCGTACTGGCTGTTTAGTAGAATTCCGTACGACTAGTATTCAACTCGCAAGTACATCCTCGTTTGAATGTCGGTTTTAATGGAAAGCAAATGCACGGTAGCCTGCTTTAAGTTATTCCAGCAGCCTCCAGACAAAGAATACGGCCTTGCCGTCTGCATGAAGATGGCATGTTTGGCGTTTACACCGCTCTTTCAACATGTCAGATACAGTCTTTGGTGCATGAAAACACAGACTGTGTGTCCAAAGTTCAAGACTGATGTGCCATATTGTGTTGAACTCATTCATTTTTTTAGGATGGTATAAATCCACGAGTCCACGAACTGAGGACTCTTCTTACGAACTGAGGACAAAAATGTTCCAAACCAGAGGTATGAGGGTCGTTACGTTACTGCTGAAACACAATATAACTGCGGACATTGGGACGAAAAGAAAAACAGAGCATGTTTTAGAAGAAGGTCAAGACGTTTATAATTTCCCCTCTGAAATAGAAAAATAAAAAAATGAATCTGAAAGAACAAAAACACTACAGATATTCAAGTTAAGTCTTAAAACTTTCATTACCAAGCACTGACTCTCTCCAAGATGGCGCCAACACTGCCAAAATGTGTCAGTAGGAGTCATAGCGCTAGTGTACGCAAACAGGCCACCATCCTTTTAAGACCACTGACTGATCACTGGCGGTTCGTCATTAGAGGCACCTGAAGCACTTCCTCACACAAAAATATCGGGTCATGTGGATTTAAAATCACGCATGGCCTGCGTGTAATAACACCGTTTATTAAACTAAATCAGCATGATAGCACTCATCAACATAGCAGGGAACATGCCCGCAAAGACGCCCCACGCCGCGCTGCATCCCCACCGCCGTCGCCCTCGCAAACATGCGGCGCAAGGCGGCCTAGAGGCAGCCAGCTCACCAACCTCAGGAAACGCTAGAACCAAATGTCATACGGCGCCCCGGGTGAGCGTCCGTGAAACTGCAAGTCGGCCGCCGCCAGCGCAGCCGACAGAACCCGTGTGAGGCGAAACATAGTACAACCTCTGGTTGCCGATGCCTTCGCGGCGTTACCGCCGGACTCAACGGCAAAGGACGGTTGAGTGCGCGACTTAGCTTCAGTTGCGGAGAAGGAAATGTATTTGTAGGGTAGCTTTTCATGAAAATATTACATATTTACATTTCTTGTTAATTCAAAATGTTAGGTATACGTTTTGGAACCGTGCACAAATTTTTCAATAATATGACTGTATGCACCCAGCAGTGGCGATCATTTATCCGTCCTTGAAACGGGAGAAAATTTTCCGCCTGGGGTACTAGATGGTGTCTGTCGATCTGAACAGGGTCGGATATCATTTACGGTTTAATAGTTGGACAACGTATGCAAAATGACAGCCATATATAAGACAGTTCGGTGCTACACTTGCGCTGTACCTCAGGCAAAGGCAGCGGAAGTGGGGAGGGGACAGGGGGGCAGATGTCCCCCAATGGTGATGGGTCTGGAGCAAGACTAGGTTTCTGCCCCGCCCCCACTTGTGATCTTGGGGGCCTCGTAAGAAACTGAACAAAAAAGAAAATGGGGATAAAGCGACCAACACGCTAAAAAAAAAAAAAGCAGGAAAATGCAACTATGCAGGCAAGGAAGTAGGCACATGGCGTGCGTGTTCTTTCAAGTCTTACTTTGTTAGGGGCCTCAGCTTTCTTGCGGTAGGGGCCTCGAACAGGTTAGACCCAAAACTGGCCAGAGACCGCGAACTTACAATTTTTAAGGGCCTCGCGGAATGGACCCGTCTAGCCTATCCCGACACACAGTTCGGACCCCGCTAGGTGGCCCGGCTTCCATCCAATAGAGGGCCTCGTGTTGATTACACTCAAAGGTGGTCCAGCGACTAGGACTCATAATGTTCAGGGGCCTCAGAATTAATGGCCCGGGGTGGCCTGCGCTGAACCGCGGTTCGAACTCTGTTAGGGGGCCCCGGCTTAGATCCGAGAGAGTGCCCTGCATCGATTACACTCAAAGTTGGTCCAGCGACCAGCACCTCACAGTTTTCAGGGCCTCACAGAATTCATCGACAGGGCTGGCCTGCGCTAAACCAGGGCTCGAACCGTGCTAGGAGGCCGCGGCTTAGGTCCGAATGAGGGCCATGTACTGATTGCACTCAAAGGCGGTCCAGCGACCATGACCTCATAATTTTCAGGGGGTCTCACAGAATTAATGAATCGGGGTGGCCTGCGCTAAACTGGGGTTCGAACCCTGCTAAAGCGCCCCGGCTTAGGTCCGAAAGAGGGCTTCGTACCGGTTATCATTCAAAAGCAAAACAGGGCCCGGGAACCTACAGTTTTTCGAGAGGCCTCATAGAATGAACCCATGAACCCAGGGGGCCTTCGCTAAACCAGTCTGGGTCTCGGGGGCGCCCCAGCATCCGTCCGTGAGAGGGCCTTGCGCGAATTACGCTCAAAAGTGACCTAGAGACCGGGAACTTATATCGTTTAACCCTATTCCCGGAGGGCTAGACGGTATGGTCGATTCCCGGCAGGGGGGGGGGCGGATTCGGCCCCCCTGAGATCTCGAGAACTGCACATCCGATTTCATCGCAACAAACGGCAATCGACTTGCCATGATGCCAACTACATTTTTTATGGGAAGAAATTTTTAAAATTTTGAAACGGGTAGATACAGGGGTCAAAAGTGTCAAAATCAGGGGTATTTTTGACTTCTTTTAGCTCCGTTGTTTATTGACCGATTTCGATGAAACTGGCATGAATCGAGAGATTATGGATGGGACTTTTACCATTGGTGCACACATCTGAAATTGTCGGATTTTTTTTCATGGGCGTTCACAGGGTTTCAAAAATAGGAGGATTAATTTCCAACAACTGAATGAACAAAAAAGGCAAAAACACTTTTTTGGCTTCTGCTAGTCATGTTATGCTAAAGAAGTACAAATCGCATTACAATGTTTGTATAACGTTAGCACAGGCGGTGCCTGGGGCATGAAAAAGAGGGAACTGTCATGGTCACACGTTCTTCAGATCAACTTGTGACCTTTGACCTTAAATAACCTCCAGTGACCTTGGAGTCGCCTGCAATGATCTCGTGTGTTTTTAATATTATTTGTAAACGTTTTCAATTATTTGAATTCACTTTATTTCAAAAATTTCATTTTATGGCTGTTGGGATACAGGGTACGCGCACTGATATTTTAGATCATAGCTCCGTGACCCGACTTGATATCAAGCTGAAACTTGATACGCAAGTAGAAGGCACCTTTCTACGTCATATGTATTGCGGGATTGACATTTGAAAAAAACAGCGCCGAAATTATTGCAAAAAAAAACAAATTTTGACTTTAGACCTTGACCTGACCTTGTAAAGTGACCTCAGATAAACAAAATTATATCTGCATATAGCCCAACTATTAAGCTATACATCCATGTAAAGTTCAAGTTCTATCTTAAAAATGCTGTTTTTGGCAGACATTTTCCTTTTACCCTCAACATGGCCAAAAATGGCATGAGGTGCCTCCCAAAAACGTTGCCTGACTCTGCCCCTGAACAAAATAGAACTTTGAAATTTTGTCACGGCACGTAAAAAGAATAGCTAGGAAAAGTCACCAAGTTTGGTGAAGCTGCGTTAAAAAGCCTTGAATTGGCAAGCAAAAAACCTGAGGGGGGCGGATTCAACCCCCCTGTCGGGAATAGGGTTAAGGGCCCTCGCGGAATGGACCCGGCAGGCCTCTGACAGAGTTCGGACCATGTTAGAGGGCCCTCGGCTTCCATCCGAAAGAGGGTCTCTGAGCAATTATCTCAGAAGTGGCCCAGAGACCAGGAACTGACAATTTTTAGACGACCTCATAGAACGGACTTGGGTTGCCTGCGCTGAAGCAAGGTTTGGATCTTGGAGGGTATCCCAGCTCCCGTCCGTAATACGGTATCGTGCCAGTCTTACTCAAAACTGACCAAGAGACTGGTGAATATTTAAATTTTGCCGGAATCAAACCCACCCTGCTAGAGGGACCCGGCTTCCGTTCGTGAGAGGGTCTCATACCGATTACACCTAAAAGCAGCCTAGAGACCGGGAATCTCATATTGCTAGGGGCCTCACAGAATGGACATGGGTGACCTGGGTCCATCCTCTCATGAAATCGTGGCCTCGACCCTACCTCGGGGCCTCGGCTTCCGTCCGGAAGAGCGTTTGGTTGGTTGCTGGGTTAATTAACAGCGTTCTGAGCCAAAAGTGGAGATTTGCATCTCTTGCGGAAGCCGCAGTCCCCCCTCTCAATGGTTTTGAGATTTAGCAGACGACTAATCGACTTATGTCTAATGTCTTATCGACCATCGACCTATGCACTAAAATGAGCTCTATGGGGCCATCTTTTTATGGGGATAATTGTTGCTATTTTATTATTACCATTTTTAACATTATTCTTATTCGTATTATTTTTAACATTATTAGTACTGTTATCGTATAGCTAGTGACTGGAACGAGACACGAACGTCAGGAGTGCACGGTGGGACCAAGCTGTGCCGCACCTACCGAGTTTAGCAGTTGAATGCCAGAGTTCGCACGACGCACGATTGGATCGTGGACTCACCCCGCCCGGTCGGGCGAAATACGATTCCCATTAAGTGAAACATGGACTTTCTGGGGGATTAGGGCTCTCAGTCCTTCGTAGGAAAGGGGGCCTCTCAAGATCAAGGGGCCTCGAAATTTTGCTTTGCCCCCCATGATCAAATACGATCCGCCGCCACTGACCTCAGGTGTTTGTGAGACCACAAACCAGGGTCACGGGAGATCCTTTTCAGTAAGAGGGAGAATCATTTTGTGTCAGTTGTTTCCAGTCAGCGCTCATAGGGTCAATGTGTTAAATTTCAAAAAAACTTGGGGATCTGAAGCCCCATGGCTCCCGCACCTATGCCACGAGCCGCCATTGAAGGCGACAGGGCCGAATAAACCTGGATGGCGGGCAACTTACGTTTATATTAGAGCTTATTGTTTGGGCTTTCACTAAAGGGGATTGGCTTGTGGTCAGACCAATCTGAAACTACCAAATTTCGTCCCCAAATGTACTGTCTGCTGGACAAAACCACGGTATCTGACAGTCATTGTCAAAATGACAAGACTAAATCAGTTCAAACCTCAAGAAGTTGGCGTTCATGTTAGAGGCCCCTCATCAGGCTTAATATACTGTACATTGATCTGATGTGATCTTAGGGCGTTATCATAAGATTATCGAAAACCTGTAGCAAAACCCTCTAGTTCACTTTCCGGCCAACAGATGGCGCCACAAAATTACTTCTGCACTCGGACCGTAACGATCACGTGAAGATACCTACCTCATAAGGAGCAGACTGCTTGTTTCGGGGTGCGATACTGGCTGTGGCACTCGCGGCTCCTGCCAGGCCCATTCGGTCGTCTGACGTTCTTACGTGTTACCTCGTGCTCGAACGGCTGACGGCGTGCGAACCGGGGCAGGCCACGGCGGCCGAATGTAAAACTGCGAGGCTGTCCCCACTCTGGCCCAAACGATCCCCTCCCCTCCCCCAGCCAGGGAGACCGTTGACCCTATTCTGTGGAGCACAGGAAACACTTCGCAGCGCGGGAGAATGGATTTGGAATTGTCAGCGCGCTCCGACGAATGGAGAGACTCGTTTAAATTCACGGCCTGGCCTGACTCGGCGAGGCGGGCTGCCGAGGCCGCGCCCGCCTCACCTGTGATACGCGCCCGCCGACGACGTCCAGAAAACTCGGCGGAACTTGCAACGACCGGCACGACCGGCTCCTGGGCGGCCCGAGTCTGGCTCGCCTGGGGATTGACAAGTGAAACTGCGGCAGCCAGGTCCGTGGACGGCGAACTTTGAGGAGAAACCCGGGAGATGTGTCGATAAATTCCGTCCGCGATCTGAAAGCTGTTTCATCCTGAGCACTGCCTTCCTCAAGCTCAAATGAAAGGAGGAGCTCCTCTCCATTGGTGGTGGTGGACGTGAAGTGTACCAAAGTCCGAGATTTACCGCCGGCAGTCGCGACCTGTACTCGTCACGAGGTTGCAGTCTGTCGTCTCGTCCGCCCGGACCCTGCTGTTTCGTGTTTCACCCGTCCGGATCCCGCTGCCTGGTGTTTCACCCGTCTGGACCCCGCTGTCCCGTGTTCCGCCCGTCCGGACCCCGCTGCCTGGTGTTCCGACCGTCCGGACCCCGCTGCCTGGTGTTCCGACCGTCCGGACCCCGCTGCCTGGTGTTCCGACCGTCCGGACCCCGCTGCCTGGTGTTCCGACCGTCCGGACCCCGCTGCCTGGTGTTCCACCCGTCCGGCCCTCGCTGCCTGGTGTTCCGACCGTCCGGCCCTCGCTGCCTGGTGTTCCGACCGTCCGGCCCTCGTTGCCTGGTGTTCCACCCGTCCGGACCCCGCTGTCTGGTGTTCCGACCGTCCGGAACCCGCTGTCTCGTGTTCCGACCGTCCGGACACCGCTGTCTGGTGTTCCGACGGTCCGGACCCCGCTGCCTGGTGTTCCGACCGTCCGGACCCCGCTGCCTGGTGTTCCACCCGTCAGGACCCCGCTGTCTGGTGTTCCGTCCGTCCGGACCCCGCCGACTGGCTGGGCCGGCCCCTGTCTGCGGAGACCGCGGCCTGTTTATCTTCGGACGTCGCCTCGTCGGTCCGTCGATAAAGTGCTCTGTCGAGAGAGCTTCGCGCCCGGCCCTCCCAGCCCCGATCAACACGGCGAAGCCCGTCCGTGGCAGCCCGGCTCGGCTGGAGGCGACCGAGGCGGTAGCTTCCACGGCGGACCGACGTGAGGGGGCGGCCGGTTCATCTCTGGTGGCCACCAGAGATGGCTGGTGGCTGGGGGCCACCGTTTCCCATCCGATGGAAGCTGGCGGCCGGGAGCTGCGGCTGGCGGTGCTGCCGGCCGCGGAACGGTGTCCCGTGGTACGCCGCTGTAACGACGCCATGCTGCCAACTTTACGGCCGACTGTATGCAAATGATGGATAATTTGCTGCGACGTAAATTTACGCCTTTTTCTATCGTCGTGCATTTCCAAATGAGAGCATGTCACTGGCTGCAGAATAAGCAGTTATTTGCATAAAGCCGGCAGCAGGGATGGAATTTTCGGAAAAGATGTTTTGGATAATCTACGATGAACGTGGCTGCCATTTACCATGGTTACTGAACCCAACCATTTTATGAAATGCTTATCGTATGACAATGCCCTTGCCCGAAGACACAGTCTGAATTATCCCATAGTCTATTCTCTCCGTTGTATGAATGAAGAAAACAATTTTTGCTTGTAGCAGGGATAGCATACCAGCTTTCAGCTTGACTGCCGTGCTAACGTCGCGTTTTCCTGTGATAACGTCGCGAGGAAGTGTTGAAGAGTAACTGTTAATGGTTGTGTCTCAATCCGTTTTCTACCACTTTCCCCTACCACGCTTTTTCCTATCAATTTTCGAAAAACGACTTGTCTGGTTGATGGACTCTGTCGTTGTGATGGAACATCCCAGAGAGTCGATTTAGCGCCCTGGATGCCAACGTGCATCCGGAAGCTTTATAAGCGCCTCTGGAGCCATTGCCCGTCGTTTCCCGACCATGAATGAGATAGCCGCCATCACCTCTGACAGTCCCCAGCGAACGGCGATCTCCGCCCGATCAACTCACTTTGTTGCGAGCCTGACCTGTTCGCACGACGCGCTTTGGCCGGCCGGGTCGGCTCTCACGGCGATGTGGTGTTTGCAGATGCGCTGTGCAGCGTTCCAGCGAGGACGCTGGTGAACGTGCAGCACAACGCCATCACACTGCACAAGCGGATGGTCATGGGGAAGAAGCAGCGGTGCACTCCCAGCGTCCGGTACTGTGCTTGTGTTCTCACGACTAGCTGGCCCGGACTTGCGGGCCCATGGGTTGGCCAATAAGTTGGTTTCAAATACATCAGTGTAATATCGTTAAATAGAGCAGAGACAGACGTTGTTTCAACATCAAATCTGAGATTGTTTTATGGAAATAGAATTATGGTATACTGAACAATTAAATTGTCACCAGAAATTCGGTCCAGTTTTGCCGGATTTCCTCGATTCAGCCCTTTGAAAATTAGTTCCAAATTGATTCAGCTATGTGAAGCCCCGCAGTTGAATTCTTTGTTTGCTGTTAATTTAACTCAAATGAATTATTCAGCGTTTGCGTGGTACTCATATGTTAGTAGCTACCGCTCCTTATGTGCACACAACAATGTCAATGACGACGTGAAGTTTTGTTGTTCATGTTCAGTCACCCCTCTGTGAATGTGACCATTCTGAATCGAGAGCGCCGTACCCGCTACTGATTTGGCAGATTGTAGACCTTGTTTCGCAGCGGGCGGCCCGCGCGGCCGGGGCTAAATGCCCTCGTCGTCCTGTTGATGGTTCCCGATCACGCCGCCAGGGTGCAGGAGTGTCAGCCGCACTGCCTGCAGCTCCTTAGCGGCCGGCTGTTGCTGTTCCTCTCGCACCTGAGCTCGTACCGGGTCTCTCTGATGGAGGAGACGCAGCTGCGGCTGCTGGTGGCCTCGCTGGACACCACCCACGACCCGGTGAGCCAGCGGCCGGACCGTGTCGTCCCCCTCGTCTATTCCGCATCGCTGCACTCACCGCCACCGAGCGGGCTTCAGCCAATCTCGGCAGCAGGCGGCCCTCCGCCATATCTTGCTGTTTTGCTGTCTTAAACTCACAAGGAAGAGAACAACTTAAACATGCTGCGTCGTAAAATGCACCAAAATGCATAGCTGGTAGCCGAATAATATCGAACGGGCCTTGACTCGCTGTTGCCGGTGAGAAGAGGTTCGAGTGCTTTTTTAACTCAAGCACTATCATAATCCGCATCCACCTCACGCGCTCATATCCTTGCGTCAGGATTTACCCTAGACCTCCTTCAAAGACTGCTGCTCGCTTAAACGAGTCACGATCGGCTCTCTCCAAGCCAGCCGGCAACAGCATTACTTCCGGCCCTTTGCGGCGCCGCGAGGAACGGCAATAACGCCGACGGCGGCGGCGGGAGGAGCCCGTCCTCCAAGGGCGGCCGGTCGGTCGCGGGCGGCCACCACGCCTCCTGCGTACTACGGCGCCGCCGGCCGGGCTGACCCCAATCTCGGGGCCATTGGAGCCACCGCGGCCGCAGCCGGTCACGTCCGCGCCGCGGCCGTTTGGGGTCCGGTTCCGGCGGCGCGCCGCTGATGGCCTCAAACGTCGTCCGAACGCCGGCGCTCAGCGGCGCCTCCGGCCGGGACGGCGCCGCCGCCGGGCGGAGGCCGCCCGCCCTGATTGGCAATCTGCGCGTCGCTCCGGGAGGGTTTTGGGCTGCGACGACGACGGGAGGCAGCTGCAGATCCCCACTCGCTGCACTGCGCTGGGAAGAGATAATCGCATCTCCCGACCCACTGCGCCACGCCCGGAAAAAACTGTAATTTAAAGCTTGCCGTTTTCAAAGCTCTTAAACGGTTTTCTGGTGTGGCAAGTTATGTGTTGCTTTGTCCGTCATTAGCCCACTGAACACGGCATTCTCGAGCTCCACGTCTCAGTGACACATATTTAGAACGTTCAGGCATCCGTAATGCGCACTAACTTTGCCACCGTTTAATGGCCATTAACCGCTTATTATCCGTTCGTGCTACCAAATAAATGTACGGCCAGGACCTAACCAAAATGGGCGTTACAGTCCGGTCGGAACCTTTTACCGTGGGCTTATAACTTCGCAAACACTTAGCATTGAAAGGTGCAATGTGGCCAAGATGACTCAGTTCGTTCGATGTTTTGCATTGTCGTTCAGGACACATTACCGCGGACGGTTTTTCTTTTGTTTCATAAGGTCTTCCAGACGTAATGTTTCCGTCCCTCGATGTATTTCTTACGGGGTATGGAGCAAACTTGTATGGTCATACTGCAGTGTTTATTGTTCATGGCTTGAGGTATCATTGATTTCTAAATATTATTGGCTTCTTTTTCGTAGCCTTTATCCGGTGTATCTAGACCCGTTACCAGGTTGCTTTTTGCACTGCACGAGACATGGTAGCCTGGGAGCACGCGGAAGCTGGAGCATTAAGTTTCTTATTACCTCGTGTCTCAGCAGAAAAGTTAACAAACCTGTACGGAAAGATGAAGATGAAGGAAGATGAAAGTGAACATTGGCTGAAACGAAAGCAGCTCTCCTACGGAGAAAATCGGAAGGGATAACGAAGCAGAGAGAAAGTGTATATAAAAACGATTTTAAAAATCGATTTGCGGAAACACGAGGCCACTACATCTTTTAAGCGCCTGAAGGAGGAACCGATGCACCATACCTATAAATAACGTCAGTCATGAATGCCCCTTCGCAGTGCTCAATCCTCACCCATGCTTGCCATGCAACTAGATTTTCCTGCGCTCTCGTTCGCTTAGCACTAGTCCAAACATCTCCGCTGACGCTGTTTGTTTGAGGATGCAAATGGGCGCATTAGAATTCCGTCAGGGCGCCGGCGCGCCTATTCGCGGTCTTACGGTCGAGTTTGCGCAATAACCCGGGCTGAAAGGCGGCCAACGCCATTTTTGTGTTGAAATATTGCGTTCGTCGTCGTGATGTCATAACGTGGAGAGCGACCGGCGACAGCCGCCGACGATGGCCGAGCCGGCTGCCGGCGGACCGCCGCCCGCCCAGCTGACGCGCCGCCCCGCCTGTTGCAGCAACTGCTCTGTCTGTCGCTGCATCTGATGGCGAATCTGGCGCTCGATCCGGCCAACCACGACGCCCTGCTGGCCACCGAGTTGGTGGACAGCCTGATACAGCTAATCCTGCCCTCAGACGAGTGGTAAGCGGTGGCCCGACCGCCGGGCCCGACGGTGCCGTCCCTCAGCGCCTCTTCCACGCCTGCGGCTGGGAGGAAACGCCTGTGCGGGAATGTGCCATGCTGTAATTGGCTGGTAATTTATGCTAGAGCTCTTGTTGGAAGCAATGAAGGGAAATAGGATGAGAATGTGAGACCAGCGTTAGCGCGATGCTATCCTTAGCGGAAGGTGAACAGAGTGCACCGACTTGCACACGTTTCATTTGCTTACGAAGAGCCATTGGTAGTAAAAGAGATGGCTAATATGAAATATCGGGGAAAATACCATCAACTGTTTGGTGATAAAAACTGTTTTGTCATGCAGTGAGAAATGTATAGCCGATGTTGGCCGTGAAAAGATATTGAACTTCAGAGAGCTGCGGAAGGCGGCAGGGTCTGGAGACACACGATAAACGGACGGTTTTTTCTCAGGGGTAAATATAAGTCCAGACGACCCTGACCCGGTTTCTGAAATGGCCTCTCATGGTAAAGAAATGAGATCTTTTCCTGCAAGAGCTGAACCAAAAGCTTCGCATTTGAGTTAAACCAGGCAGAGGAGCTCAAAGGCTCAGCAAGGAAACACGGAAGCGTTCCGGTGTGTCCGTGCTTCTCATCCAAGACAAAGAGCCTCTCCAAGCGTCTCTGGATCAACAATAAGAGCGCCAAGACGGCGCGCGACGCTGGGATACAGGCATCCCTGCGCTGAACAGGAAACAAAGCGTGCCGAGTGAATCGCCTCCGCCCCGCCGTATCAAGACCGACAGCGGCAGCGTGCGACTTCGGCTCAAAGAGCGCCGCTCTCTGAGGGAGACCACCCTCCTGCCGTTCTGCAGCTCCTGTTCCCGCGCCGCTGACCCGCCGTCGGCCGCCAGATGACGGCGACCGAACGTAGCGGCCCGAAGTCCGCCGAGCGGCCGCGTTGCCGGTTAGCGCTCCGTCCACCGGGGAGCGTTCGGCTGCCTTGATCCGCCGCTGCCGTGCTGGTGTCCGAGGGCCACTAGGTCCGGCCGACGTCAGAGAGGTGTTGCGCTAACTGACCGGCGCCCGCGTGCTCTGCGGACAGTGGGAGGAACACTCAGGTGCAGTCCCAGGATGGTGCCGTGGGGAGAGGGGGAGAGGGCCCCTGGGTGACCTATTTAACACGGACTGTACTTTTATCCATCGGACCGCCGGCCCCATTGCGGGGCCCGGGCTCGAATGCCTCCCCTTTGGTCGTGCGCTTGCGGGTATGCTGATAACAAATGAGACGATGACCTCAGTTCATAGTGGAGTGGATCACAGTGGGGAAGGATGCAAAGTAAAGCCAGTCTCCTGAAAATGACGAGACAAAACCAGTTGATGCACAACTTAACTCCAGGCGATAGCTATCATTCTTGTTGCTCTTACTTAAAATCGGCAGCAAAGCTGAGGCGGCCCCTGCATCCCCAACGTCATTGCTAAATTTATTGATTATGCGTGCCTGGTGTTTTTCGCCCAGCCGTCAGGCTGATTTTTTCTAACAAAACGTTTCTAGTTGTCTGTTACGTGTGATTCCTCAGTCTCTTTTACGTTCGCGATTTAAAACCTAGTTAAGATAAGGTCTGTAGTTTTGCTGTTTACCAGATCAGCTCATCCACACCAACGCCCATCCACACCAGCGCGCCTTGCACGCTCGGCCGCTCGTTCCTGCCACTACGAGCAGACAAGGCCGGGTCCAGACGCGGCCGCCCACCTGAGCGCGCTGAAATACCGCTCCGTTCATTTGTACTCCACCGGTGGGCGTCGTCGTCAGCCGTATGGATCTGACGGACTGTGAACCGTTCCCGGCTAACGCAATCACCTAATCACCCGGTCACTGGGCTGACGGCGGAGGGCAGCTCTCTATTTCCAGGCGACCGCTCTATTTCCGGCCAACCGCTCTATTTCCGTCAGACGAGCGGCTAGGCGACAGGCCGACACGATCACGCGGCGCCGCTCCAAATGAGTTCGACTGGAGTGCACCTCTCCGGGGAATCCAAAATGAGCACGGAGGCGTTTTGCGAGCCGGTCGAGGCGCCGTGGCGCGCGCAGTCGCGTGACCGGAGCCTCGCCGCCGGCGTTCGAGCACCTTCCGTTCTCGAAGCTCGTCGAGAGGGTGATTTTAGCTGCCGCTTCTCCAGATGGGTCGGGGCGGAATGGTACCGGTGTGGACACCACAGGCGGCGCTGACACAGACCGCTGTCCGCACACGCAGATATGTATGTGTGTGGACGCCGTCGAACAGCCACATATCTCTGAGTGCAGCCGTTTGGCTTGTCAGTGACGCGACAGGTCAGAATATGAAATAACTGGGCTGTTTTTCCAAATACGAACAGACGAGACGTGCGTTTGGACTGTGTCTGCGTGAATAAAGTTACATTTGACAGATCAAAACGGAAACATAATAACGTACACGTGTGAACGTGTGAGTCAATTGTTCTGTTCTCGAAAAAGGCAAATCAAAACAGCCAGCTAAATGAGTAGTCGCATGAACCAGAGGAATGAGCCAGCAATTCATATAAACGGCATGTGAGAACGCATTTGGCTCACCATAAATCCTGAACATCCTGAACAAATCGAGCCCACTTCGCAACAATATTCTCGACCGTGTGCTTGAAACGCTTTCATTAGTCTGCAACATCTGTCATGCTTCGTTCGCTGCCAGGGTAGTGAATGCAGCAGCGTTATCAGCAGCCATGATTAGAGAAGCAACAGTGCAGTCAGCACAATCAGAAATGTTCGCATGAGAAAGTAGGGAGCGTGTTCCGTGGACATACCACTACCTTTCAGCACTGCATGCCCTTCACATCTTTCGCGTAAACTGGAAGTTAGTTTGGAAGTGTGCAGAACGTCGAGGATTTTATTTGCAGCAGAAACGTTGATTCTTAACTTCCGCCGAGCCGGGGAGATTCATGAAAACCCCTCTTCGGTTTTATGAGGCTCGCCAAAAAGTGAAGGCGCAGAAATACGAAACTTGGGGTGCCTTTTCATACACCGTTTTTGTACCTTGTTTCGATTTTTAACTCGGGGTCACCTCAGTCCATTGACCGAGGACAGGTCAAGTAAGACCATGCTCCAAAAAATGAAACTGGCATAGCATCTTGTGAAAAGCACCGTTTGACATGAAACTTGACAGATTAATAGACATTACAAAAGGAACAATTCTGCTATCTCGAAATTTTGGGAAATTTCCAGGTCATTGACATTAGTTCAGCAGAACTTTCGGCTTTTTTACGTTTACTGTTAACACTGTGGGACTGGTTGGACGTTTTTGAAGTCTGGATACACCCTGTTGCTTCTCATATAATTATATGTGGGAAGCATATAATGATATATATATAGAGAATGACGTATCATTCTCTATAATGACACGTCATTTACACGTGTCATTATACCCCCTGACCAGTAACCTGGGCTCAGATCATATTTCACACTGAATTTTGAGACCCGCAACCGCGTGTAGTTCTTTGGTTTACAGACCTGGAATGTTTATTGATAGTCATATGTGCCTCGGAGGCACTAATCTTAACATCAGAACATATTTGTCACAGGCAACCCAAACCCATTTGACCACGGCTGACATGATTTGGCCCATTGAAATATTATGCTTGTTTTCAATGCGAACACGCTTTGTATGGTCACAAATGATAAGCACTATACACGTACCTTCCTTTGCAGTTTTTGCTGCCCCTATACCCCTATTTTTGGTCGCCAAAATAAAAACTCTTGACGTAACGAAAATAACTTCCCGTCAAATATTAGGCTATTGCGCTGCAGCCGTGCTCGCCACTCGGTATGTGGGTGACTGAAGTGAAAGGTGCTTTAGGACACGGGTCGCGTGATGCAGAAGGGATATTGCATGATCCCAGGGGCGACGGCACGGATTTTGAGTTGGGGGAGATAACGAAATTTTCCAAGGGGCCTCCTAGACAAAAGAGGGTCTCCTCGCAGGCGGGTCTCCTCATTCAAACAGGGAGCTTCCTTGTCCAGCAAAGGGCCTCCTTATCCCAAAAAGGCCTCCTGTTCCAGAGAAGGGGCCTCCTAATACATAGAGGGAGCCTCCTAATCCAGAACAGGAGTCCCATGACTCGTAAAGCGGCCTCCCGAGCCAGGAAAGGGTCCTCCGTAACACAAAACAGGGCCAGGGCAGGAGCTACTTTATTCGTAAAGGGGGCCTCCTGATCGAGAAAAAGGGCCTCTTGATGCAGATTAAGGCCTCTTGAACCCGATTAAGGAACAAGTAGGGATCTATGATGTTGGAGGCTTGTCCTGAGTTATGGAGGCCTCCTTGATCTGAATTTTCATAACATGTGTAGCTACAAATTTTTCAGTGTGGTTAAATTGGCCTCGTTAGGAGTCGTCAGCGGACATCGACCGTGGCGCCGAAAAAAAAATGGGGAGTCCCCATTTTTTTTAGGAGCGGGGCAAAAACGGACTCTTTCCCCCTGCCTGCCGGGAGGGGGGCCACTGCCTCCTCTGTTCCTGCATGATCCGATGTTATAAAATTGTATGCTGTACCTGTTTGATCAATGAAAATGCGGCAGATGATACTACAGACACCATGTCCGATGTATAGAAGTCAATACATTGGCCTAGGTTGACATTGTTTGACGTCAATGTTAGTTGCTGACTTCACATTTCTTCCAGACATATTTGCATAGTATTCCAGCCAAGACACATACCTATACATTCAGAAAAATGAGACTTCTTCTGCCCTTACAAAAAAACGATTTTTTGCCTTCATTTTCCGCTTTCTTTGACATGGTCAACTCTAGCCCCAGATGCCCTTTTTCCGCCCTGCATTGGTAAATCAGGTCTTCTTTTTACTGTTAAAGCTCTTTTGAACCACGTAGAAGCTTTGTTTAGAGACGTTTTCTGCCAAAAATGTCGACAGAGTAATTTGACCTAAGGTGACCTTAGGTGACATTATTTACAGGGTGACTTCGATGACCTTATTTGAAAAAAAATCTGGGTGCTTTGTTCTAGTTCCGGCAAGGGCTTTCCAAAGACGTTTTTACTTTTTCTGCGGGACTAGCAGTTCTCGAGATCTTGGAGAACGTTCATATGCCCCTCCCCCCCCCGCCCCGGCCCGGCCCAACCTCGGCCAAGGTTGATCCAGAGGCCAGTCCTGCGCGGGTTAAACAACGACAATGAATTGGCGTAATTTGCAGGTTTTGCTTGATCCCTCACCCCCTTTGGTTACGTTTTACTCTTAAAGATGCATGTCAAAGACCGCGAGAACCAACAAGTTGTCGGATAATGACCACCGTAATTTTAAAGCAACCTCGACTTAAGAATAGTTCATTTTGTTTACGTACAATTCGACTTAACATAGCTCACCGTCTTCAAGTCTCTAATCCAACCTCTGGACGATAAGGAACAATTACTAGTACTGGCGTCGATACGTGGTAGACGTAGCTCGCTGTAGTTGTTCCTCGCGGAAAGCAGCAGTCGCCCATTTTTCCCGATCCCGCTGTATAGATGACGCGATGAGGCAGCCACCAGAAGTCGTCAAGGCTCCCATGGCCGTAGGTAGGCCGGGGAAGCTCACGGTCCTCGCTAATCCCCGACGGGTCCCAGCGGGAAGTGTACACCCCGGACCGCTCTGACCGCGTGCCTGCCTTTCAGGTACTACACCAACCACAGCACGATGTTCGCCCGCTTCGTGAAGCACCACGCCGCCCGAGTGATGGTCTACATCGGCCTGCAGAACCGGATCAACCAGCGGACGAGCGTGTTCGACCTGTTACAGAGTAAGCCGACCGCTGTCTCGCCGCTATGTCGGCGGCAAACGGAGAGTGGAGGCGCCGCGCAGTCTGCTACAGTGTAATGACGGAGGGCGTTTTTCCTCGGACGTTACACTCTTAACACTGGCCACATCACTCGAATCAATGCAAATCACGTCCCTTCAACGTCGGAGTCGTTGTAATGGCGTCCACGGGGCACATTTTCTTCTTGCCTACCATCCTATGGACCCGTGGTGAACTGGGATACGGCATTAGCATTCTGGCGTTAGGTTTCTTCCAAAACCCAATATGCGGCACAAAACTGTTCGATCCTGCGGCATTTATGGAGACTTGGATGCAGTAGGCAAAACAGTGAGTTTCAAAACCTCTTCAGAGGCCTCTAACTGACAGTCAGTTCATCGCCGACATTTCTGTAAAGATATATGAAAATATAAAGAAATATAAGAACATCTAAGACATCTATCAGGGCCGGCGCCCCTTAAGTAGGGGGGGGGGGATGCCGTCCATGGACCAGGACGGCCATCTGGCCCGTCTCCGGCTGGTGCATCTCAGGCTGGTCCATCTCCGGCTGGTCCGTCTCCGGCTGGTCCGTCTCCGGCTGGCCCGTCTCCGGCTGGCCTGTTTCCGGCTGGTCCGTCTCCGGCTGGTCCATCTCCGGCTGGTCCGTCTCCGGCTGGTCCATCTCCGGCTGGTCTGTCTCCGGCCGGTCCGGTCCGGCTGGTCCATCTCCGGCTGGTCTGTTTCCGGTTGGTCCGTTCCGGCTGGTCTGTCTCCGGCTGGTCCGTCTCCGGCTGGTCCATCTCCGGCTGGTCCGTCTCCGGCTGGTCCGTCTCCGGCTGGCCCGCCTCCGGCTGGCCCGTCTCCGGTTGGTCCGTTCCGGCTGGTCTGTCTCCGGCTGGTCCGTTCCGGCTGGTCTATCTCCGGCTGGTCCATCTCCGGCTGGTCCGTCGCGGGCTGGTCCGTCTGCGCCTGGTGCTTCTCTCCGACCGGTTCCGTTTCCGGCTGGTGACGGCTGGTGACGGCGGGGATCATCTGTTGTCGGATTACGAAGGACGGCTGTCATCACGTCACTATCGATGGTCGTTAGCCGGCTGGCGGCAAGCCATTTCTGTTTGCGCCGCCACCGGCTTATCCCTCATCGTGCCGGGACTTTTTCTGTGACTCCCACCCCAGGATTCTGTGGCTCCCACGCCTGAGATTTTTAGACGATCATTGTAAGCTTATGTGACAGTAGTCATTCAATGATCAGTGCTCCCGTGACCATTGAAGATTTTTGGTGATTACTAACACATTTTCTGCGAGCACCATTGATCCCGCACCAGTAACAACCAGGAACCATCCACATCCTTCGCCAATGACGACCACTGACGAGCCATATCCTTGGCCAGTGACAAACATTGACCATCCGTATCCTTGGCCAGTGACAACCATTGACCATCTCTGTCCTGGGATTCTGGGTCAGGAACAACCACTAACCAGACGTATGCTCCGTCAGTGACAACCGCTGACCGTCCACCATTGGCCGTCACCGACCCTCGGTCGGTGACCGCCACTGACCCTCGGTCGGTGATTGCAGCTGACCCTCAGCCGGTGACCAAAGCTGACCCTCTGTCGGTGACTGCCACTGACCCTTGGGCGGTGACCACAGCTGACCAGCCGGTGACCAAAGCTGACCGTCGGTCGGTGACCACATCTGACCCTCGGCCAGTGACCACATCTGACCCTCGGTCGGTGACCTCGGCTCATCGGCCGCCGCCGTCGCCGGCGCCGGCCGCCGGTCGGCAAGTGCGGCCGTCGCGGCGCCGGCCGGTTCTGATTGGCATGTAGCGTCGGGACCGGCGCGTGATTGATGCACGCGCGCCGCAACTCTGGGGGGAAATTACTGACAGCGGCGCTCGGGCCGGATAACAGCGGCGCCGCCGGCCTCGGACACGGATCGGCCGGCCGGCGGCCGCTGACGCATACAGATGACCTGCTCCAACGGACCCGACTGACCACCACCACCCGACCCCGGCCGGCCGGCGGCCCCGAGAGAGAGAGAGGGGGGAGGGAGAGAGGGGGAGAAAGGAAGAGGGGGGAGGGAGAGAGGGAGAAAGAGAGAGAAAGAAGAAGAAAGAGAGAGAGGGAGGGAGAGATTTTGAAAAGCCATCGACATTAGTACCGGTAGTTTCATTTTGTCTTAATCATAACTCTTCAGGGCCATGGCGACATTTGAACTCAAGAAAGGTTTTCAAACCTATCTTCTAAATGTCAGAACTGTATGAAACGATGGTTTTACTGAGGTCACCAGGCAGTGGGATCGCTAGTCCCTTGAAACATTATTGCACATGGGGAGAGTTCAGTAACGTAGCCAGGATTTTTGCAGTTTGAGGTTAGGGCTGAATAAAATGGTTTAATATTGCTTTTACCATTTGATTACAGACATGGGAAAATTGATCATATCAGTTAGCATAGCTGGATTGTCATCATATTATCAATATTTCTTAATGTCAGTTCTTCATTAGCACAGCTGGAGGTTTTGAAAATAAAAGCAGGTTACTTTTCGGTGTTTAAAAGTATTTTGTTTCCTAAACAACTCAGTTATAATAAAAGCCAGTTCATGGAAAATTCTGGCCATAAGCCATAAGGGGTCAAGCAGCCCGTCTGACCTCCCCCTCCCCACACACACACTGCGCTGCTGGTTTCATTGAACACCATTCTTCGATATCAGTCGTGGCGGCGTCTCTCGCTGGCGAGTCAACGCAACGTGACCGGCGGACATTTGCTCAACAACTGACACCACCCACGTTCCGGGCATTTCCCTTTGCGAGCTATCAGTCGCAGGTGAACCACTGCAAACGCAGCTTTGAAAAACGAGCCTTTAACACAGCGGCTGTCTACAGCGGATTATGCCACATGACTGTGCAGTTTGCGCACCCTCAAGCTTCAATAAATGAACGAACTACGGCGGACTGGCCCAGCCGCCAGCAGTCCCCGGTGATAAGGTGGCTGCCCTCGTTTCACGGACTCACTGGACATCCGGATCGCCTGCCGCCACGGGTTGCAGCCCTGACGAGACCACGGTCTAACCGGGTGCAACAAGTGACCGTCATGTGCTCGTATGCACATATTCGCGACCGAGACACGGCCGTCGACATGCCGGTGACTTGCCCGCGTTTTGTTTCTTGGAAACTGTCAGGCCGTCTTGGCTTATTTTTGCCCCGCGTTTGAAGTCAGGGAGCGCTTGCCGTCCTGGAGCGAGGTCGGCAGTTAGCGTGCTGCTGGTGTTCTTGGAGTAACTACCGTAAATGATTACCCCTAGTTTGTCACTGTCACAGCGATCCTTGACTTCGCAACTCGCTGTGCTGGAAGATCGATTCGCGCTGCATAACATCATTGGAATTTAGGTCTCGGATCAATGGAACTCTTCTCATTGATTCTCTCCAAAACATGGTCCTCTGCACCATTACGTGGCATGGCGGAGGGATATCTCTCTCATTGTCGCATGTATCCTTGGCCAATGTGCAGAATGCTAACCATCCTTTCGGACGACCGTCGCGTGGTTTCCTTCCCCCGCCTGACGGTACTGTCACCGGACGAGGCGGCAGAGCGTGGTTCCTAACCACATGTGGTAATCCTTAGGTAGCCCACGAACGACACACTTCAAGAGTTTGAAATTTGCTGTAGCTGACCGCACGACCTTTTCGCACCTTTTCTGGAACCACTGTTAAAGGTCATGTCACTTTACGGAACTATGACGTTATTTTCGAGATTTTGCAAGTCGCCCTTTCTGGTTGTCAGCTACAGCGTTTTGACATATGTACATTTCGACATTGTATCATTTTGACATTGATACATTTTGACCTCTTCCGCAGTAGCCTGACGAGATGTGGAATTAAAGGTTGATGCAGAACTGTTTGAACATATGCTTGGCTAAATGTTAGGCTTTTGAAAGGTCAGTGACTTTTCCAAGGCTGTCAGTGGGTGATCTTTGTCGCCTCCTTCAGCAATGACATTGCATTTTGACTTTCTGAATGATCAGGATTTTGTTCAGTAATAATCAAACATCAGGTTCGATACTGGCAACGTGGCAAAAGCTGACGATGATATATGACCTTTCATTAACCTGACCTTGACCTCAAGAGGAAAACAAACACCGAATGCAATTGACAGCACTTTGCAAGCCGCAATGCCATGCAACAACCACAATGATAGCAGATTGGCGTCAGACAATGCCCTGCTCTTGTTCTGTGTGACCTGAAAGGTCGTCAGATGACCTAAAGTTACCATTCGAATCACAAAAACGTGCTAACCGTTCATATTTGTTGCGTCGCTCTCTCCTGCTTAGGAGAGCAATTGGACGGGGATAACCATCCCCTCGTGCTGGGCGTAGGCAGGTCCTTGCGTCCGGCGAGGGTTACGTGGATATCGACGTGACGCCGCACGACCCAAGTTCTGCAGATGGCGATGGTAGTTGGGCGTCGTCGCCGCGACCTTTGCCATCAGACGGCCGACGGCTGAGTGCCGCCGGCCGCCAAATGACGGGCTCTAGTCGACGCCGATGATCTAGGAGATTCGGAGCGCAGTGTTTGCGCCACAAAGTGGCGGTGGTGCCGCTAAGCGGTCGTCCGTTCTCTGCGCCGCTGGCGATCTGCCGAGGAGCAGATTTTGTCCCTCACACTCCCTCTCTGCCTTGGTCCACGAACTGGCGCGGAATCGATGCTATGGAAGACGTGAAATTGGCTCGCCAGCTATCTGTTCGCGGCTGCTGTAATGATGAAATCTGACGTTAATTTGTTTTTTCTGAGCATACAGAAGTTGCGCTTTACTGTTATGATGTGGTCCCATGAGTCTTGGAAAATAACGGAAAAAATAATTTTTGTATTCTCCCAGAAAGAGGAGAACGATTATATGTACGTGTATTATCAAACCTCATGGGCGGCGCCACCGTGGGGTGCGTGGGGTACCAGTGCCCCAGTCATTTGATTGTAGGGTGTAGTCTATACCCAGTGCCTCGCAGTAATCATAACTCGTGAGGTGAAATATTGTGGTGAAGCATAAAATTGGTTCTTGGATTTTGGGATGGGAAGAAAACTGTGAAGTTTTCTTTTGCTCATAGAGCCATTTTGGATGCTAAGTGACTTTCACGAAACTGGCTGGCGCAAGACGACCATAAGCCTGACTTCGATAGAGATCTGAAATCTGGTACATGGTATAGTAAAATTTTGTGACGACATTTGCCGGCGGCATTTGGCTTCGTATATACTGTTGCAAACTTTACTTTAATGAATGAGATCATGGAAGTATGGTTTTTGCTCGTCGGAAGATGCAAATTCCAAAATTAACGAGAACATGTGAGGGCAAAGAAGGCGGTTTGTTTTGTTATATAAAATGCAGTGTTCTGTAGGACAATTGGCAATTTCACCGTCATTTTGACCAGGTGAGCAACCAGTTTTTAATGTAAAGATCGTGAATCGTAAAATAAAACGGCCCAATTCCAGGAAGACACCCAGTTTTGAAGGGGACCTCCTTTCAAGAGCTCATCGTTTGGGCTGCGCCGCTGGTAGTATCACATGACCAGATATCCGTGGCCCCATCCCTGTCAAAACTTAACATTAACCCGAGCACGACCGTCGGTCCGTCTCGAACATGGGCGACGGGAGGGCAGTTGAGTGCCTCCCCTCTAAGTCACGAACGGTTGGTCGCTTGATAAAAATAAACATACCGTTGGAAAGCCTGTGACGAGTGGAACTCGAAACTGGTCTCATTTTTAGTTTTAGATAATATGTAAGCAATTTGCGCCCTATATATATGCTTTCTCATAACCGACTGCATGAGACCGAGAAATAGCCTGAATCTCCAGGGCTGTGACTAATAACGCATAGGCAAAGGCACCAGCGCACAAGTAAAAGTCCGCGGATGCCGATACACGTCTAATTTCCCCAGATTTGTTCAATATATACGCTGAACTTGAGTTAAAGACACCGTAATTCTCCCGCCAGCTGTCAGTGTGCGCCGCTGCCGTATGAGGTACCAAACTCACGGGAACTAATTTTGGCGTTCCTTTATTTTCGCGAAAAAAGACGATCTATGTCAATTTTATTGATCTTTGTGGTCCTTGTGATGGTTTCCCGTACTTAAATTTTGGAAAAATTGATTAATTACCAATTTACAAAGTTGGCGGAGCTTTATTTGCGAGAGTCTGTTTATTTCCAAAATATGCTACTATTTCATACTTATGGAAGTTCCTGGTATTAATTACGTCTGTGCCAACTAGTTCTGCCATTTTCTACCGCTTCTGAGTAATTCATCGTCGATTTTGACGGTGGTACATTTTGGCCCATTACAGTTATTCGTGACCTGACCTCAGGTCAATGGCTGGAAGTCACTGATACTTTGTCTAATGAAGGTAACTAGATGTCTGTTTCACTCCACACGAAAAATCTTATGGAATATTGCGTCAATTTCCGGAAAAAAACGGCGATATGTCTTAAAAATGGGCTTGACGTTAGGTCAATGGCCCAATGGCCCGGAAAATTCCGAAAAATCTGAGCTAGCTGATTTGTTGCATCTATCATGACCACTAATCCCTGAAAGTATTATTGAGATATCTTGTTTTGCGAAAAAGTTAGAGGGCGCTAAACTTTTTTTGCATAGGTCTGTTTGACGTGACCTAGGTCAGGCACCTGACCTGACCTGAGGTCAAAATTTTGACACCAGATGTAAAATTGATGAAGCAAAAGGTACACAAAGTTTCGTGACTCTGTGTTTGTTCGTTCTCTCGCAATCCCGGAAAAACCTCAGGGGGCAGTCAACTGCCCCCCCAGTCGGGGACGGGTTAATTTACAGTCCTACAAAAAAGTCCTGTCCTCGGAAGATGGCTTATGTTTTATCCACTGTTGTTTGCGGAATTTCGTTGTGTTTCGTTCAACAGTTTGCAACAGGCGGGAAGCTGTACTAGATGATAACATACCTGTCGCAGTAACAGCCAATCTGTGGTATTCATATACTTCAGGTGAAAGAGGTCACAGTCATCATCATTGTTCTCTGAAAAGCCTGCGTCAGCCTGCTGAGCGGGTCGGGGACTTCCCCTGCCTGTTTCGCTCTCCGTTCGTCGGCCGCTCCGCCTGCGTCGTACAGATGGCAGCACTATCGAATGGAATCAAACACCGACGACATTATCGAAATTGGATGGTTCCCGGGCCGTAATGAGGTCGCTGTGAGTGTGGCAGCCATGGCTAGAGACTTCTGATATTCGTTGAGGTGAGAGAGTCCACATAGGATCTCATACCGTTTCTTTCCGATGATTGCCACAGGCCTAATGTTAAAATCCCTGAATATTGGGTGTGGACCCCCGTCCCTCCCCCCGATCGGCAGCCATGGTGGCAGACCCTCTGTCGTGCGTACTCGTACCGCGGTCAGTATGACTTCTACACCGGCAAGACGGCCGCATGTGAGATGTAGCTAGACATATGAAGGCCTCCATGCTCCTGTCAACACCGCGACCACGCCTGTTGAAGACCTCGAAAGGAAACCTCGTACCTCGTTGTTATGCTTTTGCCCTTGTTTTGCAGAAATACCTTGTGGTAGCTTCGATGGCCAAAGGTTTAGTGCGGTTTTGTTGGGGTAGGAATATTTACGTTTTACTTGGTACATCTGATTTTATGTCTGAAAAGTACATCCATGCGTATTCGATAAAAGGATTTATTATTTTGTTTTATGAATCCAGCACTGTGAACTCTGAGCCTGACTGACTGTCGCTTGAGCCACACCCTGGGCCAAGAGTTTGACTCCGCCCACCTCTGTCGCATCAGGCCAATCGACCTCCACGGTGTGTTTATCCCGAGATCAGGGTTCAATAGGCTGCTCCCCGTGGCTGAATGGCCCCAGATCCTGGCATAAGTGGATAAACAGGCACGTGATCGTACAAAGGAGGATGCATTGGTGGGTGTCGCCGCCAGGGGAAAAACTTCGGCGGAAAAAAACGCTCGGTCCGCGTAATTGCGTTCAGTCAATTTCCGGTCTTCCTAATTGTTATGACAGGAAATTCCTTTTCGCGCAGGAAAGCTGCTTTTGGCTATTGGCTTTTGGCTATATATATATATATATATATATATATATATATATATATATATATATATATAGCCAAGATGTATTAGCTAATAGTTCTAGTATTTTGTCAGTCCCACCAGAATTGGAGACATTCAACAGAGCCCATCTCGTGTTATACGGACAGATATTGTCTAAAGAACAGCTCGAGAGCTGGCTTTATCAAACTAAAAAAAGTGCGACAACATCTCTGTGCACATTTACACGTAAAGATTTTGTAGCTCGGCGTCAGGCATTGGATTCACGGCTCAAAGAAGGGTAATCGCGTTCTATGAGACTGACTGTGCTCGTCTCGCCGGAGTGAGGACGCCGGGGTGGATTTCAGTGTGGATCTGAGCCGGGAAATGACCAGCGGATCGCGGTCGCCGTGAGCCGAGCCGGACACGAGTCGCGGCCCGGCGCTGCCGCCGCCGCCGGACGACAGCCTCGGACGATAACGCTGGCCCCGCCGGAACGCAGACGATAGCCCGGCTCGGCGGCTGTCGCTGCCGACGAAATAACGCCAATCCGTGATTGGCTGATAGCGGCCGGAACCGAGCAGTCCTATCGCCCCTCCCCCCCGCCGGAGAGGTCGACGCTCGGATCAGGCGCGCGGTCCTGGACCTGCTGAGGGTTACCAGGGGCTGAGTCTCAGGCGAACCGTGCGGTTGATGGCCAACAGAATGGCTGGTCTGGGAGCCGGGCGGCGGACCGGACAGTGGCGCCGCGATTCGCCGGTGCGTCTGGGAACGCGAGGCTCCGGATGCCTTTCAGAGAAGTTGCTGCTCATGTTGAGTAGCCTGCGATCGCGCCAGACTGGTTTCTCGGAAGCATCCGTAGAAATTCAGAATATAGATCTTCCACTAAACGCAACACTTTTCACCCGAAAGTGCGCAGTATGTGACGTTCCGTTTGTACAGCGACTACATGGAATTCCTCATATATACTGCTGGGACTCATTAACTTTAACCCTATTTCCGGCAGGGGGGGCTGAATCCGCCCCCCTCGGGTTTTTTTGCTTGCCAATTCCAGGCTTTTTAACGCAGCTTCACGAACCTTAGTGAATTTTCCTAGATATTCTTTCTACGCTCTGTGACAAAATTTCACAATTCCATTTTGCTCAGGGGCGGAGTCAGGCAACGTTTTTGGGAGGCACCTCATGCCATTTTTGGCCATGTTGAGGGTAAAAGGAAAATGTCTGCCAAAACCAGACTTTTTAAAATAGAACTTAAAACTTTATATGGATGAATAGCGAAACAGTTGGTCAATGTGCAGATGTAATTTCGTTTATCTGAGGTCACTTAACAAGGTCAGGTCAAGGTCAAAAGTCAACATTTGTTTTTTTGCAATAATTTCGGCGCCGTTTTTTTAAATGCCAAACTCGGAATATGTGTGACGCAGCACGGTGTCCTCTACTTGTGTACCAAATTTCAGCTTGATATCAGGTCGGGTCACGGAGCTATAGCCTAAAATGTCCGTGCGCGTAGCCTATATCGCAATAGCCGTAAAATGAAATTTTAGAAATATAGTGAATATTCAAATGATTGAAAACGTTTACAGACAATATTAAATGCACACGACGTCATTCCAAGTGACCCCAAGGTCACTGGAGGTCATTTAAGGTCAAAGGTCACAAGTTAATCTGAAGTACGTGTGACCATGACAGTTCCCCCTTTTTCATGTCCCTGACACCGCCTATACTATCATTATACAAACATTGTAATGCGATTTGTACTTCTTTAGCATAACACGACTAGCAGAAGCCGAAAAAGTGTTTTTGCCTCTTTTGTTCATTCAGTTGTAAGAAAACTAATCCTCCTATTTTTGAAACGCTGTGAACGCCCATGAATTCTCTGAAAATTTCAAATTTGTGTACCCATGGTGAAAGCCCTAGGTATAATCTCTCGATTCATGCCAGTTTCATTGAAATCGGTTGATAAACAACGGAGTTATAGGCAGTCCAAAAATACTCCCATTTTGACATTTTTGCCCCCTGTATCCACACATTTTAAAATTTTCAATTTTTTTATAAAAATGTAGTTCACGTCATGGCGAATCGATTGCCGTTTGTTGCGATGAAATCGGACGAGTAGTTCTCGAGATCTCAGGGGGGGCCGAATCCGCCCCCCCTGCCGGAAATCGACCATACCGTCTAGCCCTCCGGGAATAGGGTTAATGCCTATTACATTTCATGCTATAAATATAGCCTTTTCGAAATTGTTGGGCATCATCACCTCATATCAATGAACAAAACTGCGCCATGTTCTAAGTGCTTCGTTTCGTCAGACGAGCGCTGCTACGGGAGCAAGGTAAATATAAGGCCGTACTTTTAAAAAAAAGACAGCAGTCATTCTATTAAGCCGAGGGGTAATGCAGTATTTTGAGAACATTATGACCCTGGTCATTAAGCCATGATGGTTTTCTTGGGTGCCGTCGACGATTCATGACACCAAAGTCCTTGGCGGTCACTCATGGAATCAGTGCAGGTCAAGCCGGGCTTTTGTAATGCCCTCAGAAATCTGTAAATAACGTTCGGCTATTTACAGATTTCATCATTCGGCGTAAATCTATCAGTAGCATTACTCAGTATTAATCATATACTCATATACTCAGTACTCAGTAGTGGCAGTGGTGCAGTCGGTAGAGTGCGGTTTTGCTCCAAGATCGCGCTCTTTCCGACGTTTTTGGTCTGACGGTTGCCATCTTCTCGGGAGCGGAAGTCCCCAAACGGATTACGAACGAAGGCAAACTGCGTGCTTCACGATGTATGGATCTGGGATTGTCCCAGAGTATCATGATGCACATCAGACGTGCCTGGTTTACGCGATCTTCTTCCATTTTGCGGTCTTGCGCAGTTACCGCAGCAGCGACTTGCCAGCCACGATCGTAAGTCTTCCTAGCAGCCCGTCCTGCCGCGCAGTAGCTCTCGGAACTGACAGGCTCCCAGCCCTTTGAGCAGCGTGTTATCCCTGGCTGTTCTATTTCGTCCCACCGTTAGTTCCCCGTCTCTTTGACGGCCGAGGCCGGCTGCAAATCACCTCGGTCCGTCTCTGTCTCCGGAACAGTCCTGCAACCGCCGCCAGTCGTCTGTCTCGTGACCAGAGCTCTGCAGAGTCCCCTGGCCAGGTGCCGCTCCCTGCAGAGTCCCCTGAACAGGTGCCGCTCCCTGCAGCGTCCCATGGCCAGGTGCCGCGTCCCGCAGTCTCCTGACCAGCGGCAGCCCCCTGCAGAGCCCCCGGACCAGGGGCAGCGCTCTGCAGGATCCCCTGACCAGGTGCCACGCCCTGTAGAGCCTCCTGACCAGGTGCCACGCCCTGCAGAGTCCCCTGACGAGGTGCCGCGTTCTGCAGAGCTCCCTGACCAGGGGCAGCTCCCTGCAGAGTCCCCTGACCAGGTGCCGCCTTGTGCCGCAGATTCGGTGCCGCTCTCGCCTCTGAACGGCTCGGCCGAGGACCGCTACATCCTGGCGACGTCCGTGGCGCCGCACAGCGTCACCAGCGCCGACAACAAGCACATGCTGGGCATCTCTATCGAGGGCGCTGTCCTCAACATCCTCGAGTATTTCGAGGCAGGTAGCGGGCCTTTAGGTTCTCTCGCGGGAGCCGAAAGTATGTCGCCCGTGGAGAGCAACAGAGGGGTGAGCAGCCACGTTTCTGGAGGGAATCACCTACCGGAAGGTCGACATCGTTGTCACCAAAGTATCGAGCATGTATCCTCTGTTATAGCTTGTGATAGCACAGCGTCCGTCATCATCAGAGCGTGCGGCGCAAAGGGCGGGGCAACAGGACGCTTTTTGTCACTTTGGTGCTTGTACATACATACATGTACATACATGTACATACAAGTGCAGATCTAGTGTGCTCGGCCCCCCGGAAGGCGTTATTACATTCGTCTGGTGCTGCAGTGACTATGGGTAGGCAGGCATGAGGACAAATAGGAGACTCCTAATAATTTGAAAATTGAAAGAATATCTTCATGGAGATCCATGTAGCGAAATTATTTTAAATGGTTAGGCTTCCCAACTTTAAATGTGTTCTTATGTACATGGTTTCGATTCGCGCTTACAGTTGACGTTTTACTCGCAGGCTGCATTTTTCATAACCGAGCTGCAAGGTTGGAGATATGCTTGCGATTGGCGGGAGGCAAAATTAATCAAGATGTCACATCGTGGTGGTTTTAATCCCTCATGCTGTCTACGGCTGATTAAGAATGTACTCTTTGGTTGGAACATACATGCTTGGCTTTGCAGTACAAAATATAAAGTTCTTTCGCTTCCGATTCCAGGACGGCCTTTCGATGTCGGGGATGACGCCCGTGGGCGGCAGGTTCACCATGGAGGAAGACGGTAAGTTGGATAAGGGGATGACGCCTGTGGGCGGCAGGTTCACCATGGAGGAAGACGGTAAGTTGGATAAAGGAATCCCATCGTTCGCGTCCAACCCCAAACCTTGCCATGCAGCTTCGGTTAATTTACTTGTTTAATTTGATCTTCTTCTTGGCTTAGTTCAGAACTACTTATGACCCATTCGTCGTCTGTGCGCCCGTAAACATTCGTCAACGACCCGTCAGTGGTCTGCCAGTGGCTGTGTGTGGTCCCTGAGCGACTGAAGCGGTGTAAGTGCCCTTGGATGGCCTGTGAATGAGCCGAGGGTGACCACCTGCGGGAGCTCTGCTGATGGCCCGTGGGCAAGCGCTGAGTGGCCCGTGAGTGGCCCGTGAGTAGTCCGCAACTGAGCCGTGCAATTGCTCTGTGCGTGGCCTGCGAGCGAGCGGCGAGTGACCGGTGCGCTCTGTGGCCGTTTCAGTGCTGATCCGGCTGCACCGGCCCGGCAAACACGGCCCGGAGGTGTCGCCGCCGGCCCGACTCACCAGCTGCATGCTGACCAGCCTGCCGTTCGCGCTGCACCCGATCATCTTCGTCCGGCTGCTGCTGCACCGGCTGATGACGTCCTTCTTCCACCTGCAGAAGTGGCAGAGTGCCATGCTGCGCTCCAGCTGCTCGACGCTCCCCTCCCCGGACCCGGCGCGGCCGCGGCCGCATCATGACTCGCTCAGCTCGGGCGACGGCACAGAGGCGGGGCGCGTCCGCAGGAAGTGCTCCACCGACGGCGACGGCCTGCGCACACTCAGCCGCGAGGAACGCATCGACGCCTACAAGAGCTGGAGCCGCAACTCGCGCCAGCAGGCCTCCTCAGAGACCGGCTCCTCGTCCCAGAGCGGGCCGCGCGCGCTGGCAGCCGCCGCCGGCGGCGGCGGCGGCGCTGGTGGTTGCGGTGGCAGCGGCAGTGCCGGCACTGGAGGAGGAGGAGGAAGCGGGGGAGGAGGAGGAGCGGGAGCAGGAACGGGAGGAATCTTCTCCAGCGCCACGCCACGGGACGGCGAGAAGGCGCGCGAGTCACTGGCGTTCAACTTTCTCTTCACCAGCATGTGGCGCCGCAAAAACCACTGCAAGTCCAACCCGGACTTCCACCAGGGCACCACGATGAGCTCGATCAAGGACATCCGCGCTTTCCAGAAGGAGCTGCAGAACCTGCCGGACTGGCCGCCGCCCGGGCTGGCCTCGGCCGACGCCGGCGCCGGCTGCTGCTCGCCCCGGCCGCGCTCGCGCTCCGTACCCAAGGTGACGTTCGACTTTTCGCCCAACTTCCTCTCGCCGTGCGCGTTCCCGGTGCCGACGCGCGGAGGCAGCCCGGACCAGTGGTCGGGCGGCGCGGAGTCGCCGCTGGCCCGCTCCCAGTCGTACGTCGGCTACCACCTGCTGCCGGACTCGCCGCTGGCCAGCCCGGGCCAGCCGAGCAGCCCTCAGATGTCGCCGCTGCCGGCCTCGCCCGGCCTGCTGTCCCCCGTGCAGCCGGAGCTGCGCCGGCAGGAGGAGGCCGGCCGGCGCACGCCGTCCTGGAGCCGGCCCTGCTCGCGATACGACTCCCCGGCCGGCGCCGTGCGCGAAATCCCGCGCCAGCACCGCGCCGTGCTCAGCACCATCGAGGTGCGTACTTTGCCGAGCTGGCCTGAGCTGAGCTGAGTTGAGCTGAGCTGAGCTGATGACGACCGCGACCGCCAGGCGGGCCGCCTGGCGGTCCCTTGCAGCGAGAAGGATGGGAGGCAGTGTTTGTTTTCTGCACTCGTATTGCTGTTGGGTGAGAAGGCAGCTCTGGATGGCTAGGTGCAGATTTGCGCTGGCGTGGTTTGACGTCCTTGCACCGATGACTAGTTCCTGTGCAGGTAACGCCTTTATCCCGAACGTTCCCACAATCCATCGCTGTAAGATCAGCAAAGTCAAGAGACTGCAGGATTACCGGCCCAGCCTCAGACAGCCAAACAAACTCCCCGGACGCTTCTTAAGATAATTACTTTAAGGAAGCGGTGCCGCGACTAAAACTCCATTATGTACATTTTCATTTTTTATTTGGCCAGGAATTATGCTGGTTTCACAAAATCGTTGTGCAAGCACTTGCGTGACTTGAAAAATGAACTTTAATCATAGTTTTCAAATTATTTACCTTGGACAGCCAATTGTACGGGATTATATCAGACGGCCAAAATAAACTCCTTTGACGTTTGCTAAGATGACCACGTTAACGAAGCGGTAGTGCGACAGAAATCCATGGCGTATATTTTCGCTCTTTATTTGCTGGGATATTATGCTGGTTTCACAAAATTGTTATGCAGGCACTTGCCTAATAAGGCTGAGTGGAAAAATAAATTTCGGAACTTCAAAAGCCTACATATTTTTGCAGTCCAGCCTACACCAGGAATCCTGGAAACATAATCTTGTGTTCAAAAAATGCATCGTTAAGTGTTTCTTGGCTGTTTTATTTTGATCATCTCCGCGCTGCCAATAACGCCATAAACCAGGCCCGGAGCCCCCCATAACGATTTAGTGTGACTCTAAATGGCTATTATGAGATATAACTAGATTCGGCATAGAGTGAGAAATGCAACTGCATTCACTCAGTGGATTTAGAAACCTAAGTTTAGTACTGCGGAAGCCTAAACACGCTTTGTAACCTTTACGCCTGATATCGAGATGAACTGACTCAGCGATTAATATGCACCAAAAGATGTTACGTCATGGGCGAAGAGCTAAGACCCCCATCCCATTGAAAACCCAAAGGTTTTTTCCTTCAACTCTCCCTTTACTGCATACAAAGGCATGCCGTCGCCACCGCCGTCGAGAGGTGCCGCGTGGAGTTGCCGGCGGTTGTACATGGTCATTGTTCGCTGTCAGTGTAGGGTGGACAGGGTTGACAGCTCAAATGGTGCGGAAAGCTGCGTAATGGGCGCAGTTAGCAGTATGACTGAAGACCGCATGGGAAATTTTAAAAATCGGGACGAAAGTATGATGTTCGTCAGTTTTTCGAGTGACAGGAGGATCGGCTCCGCTCACCCAGGCCGAGTTGCCTGCATTGCGAAATGTCCTAACATGAATGTTGTTGGAGCGATAAATGCATGTTTTGCCGAGGAATGTGGTGGCAGTGAGGTATTTTGCTGACATGCACTGAAGCAGGTTGTGATGGCTGCGAAACAGTGCATATGCAGTGCTCGCGCACACGCCGGAAAATCCCTGGAAAAGAGCGGATATTCATGAGAAACCAAAGGAACGAAATGGGAGCAGGAGGAACAATGCAGATATCAGTTGTCGCACGTGCGTGCACACTGGCCGCCTGCTGTGCAGCATGTTGCTGTTCTGTTGCTTCGCCAGTCTCCTTCTCGTTCTTATTTGTTACACGCTTGGCAGCTTTCTGTTGCCTCCTTTTCTCATCCCGATCGACAACTGGCATCTGCATTGTTCCTTGGAGCACGAGGAATTGCGCCCATTTTTGTCTCTCATGAAAAAACGCTCTTTTTAGGGATTTTGTGTTCGTTAGGACATGGGCGCTGCATATGCACGTTCTTGCAGCCATCACAACCTACTCCAGTGCATGTCAACATGGAGCAGCGCCAGGCACATATAGCCGGTCTAACTTGGCGTTAAGTTTCTCCCTCGCCTTTTGCCAGGCTGACCGTGCGATGCGCTTGGCATGAGGAAATTATCTCTGAAGCCCTGGGGATACCGAGAACTCCTCCGCCGTGATGTCACTGGGATGCATTTTCCTCCATATTGCAATGATTTCTGGAACAGCCTTATGCGCTTAATACCTCACTGTTGCCACGTTCCTCAGTAACTGGCGTTTATTGCTCCAACATTCTTGCCAGGGTTTTCCGCAACGTAGACAGCTCGGCCTGGGGGAGGGGACCCGATCCCCCGTCACTGGAGAAACTGACGAACATCTTGCTTTCGTCCTCACTCTTGGCATCTTCTCTGCGGTTCTGACCCTTGCTTCTCCTTCTCACGACTGTGCCCTTTACGTAGCTTTCCGCACCATTTGCGTTGTTAACCCTGTCCACCCTATACCGACAGCGAGCAATATCCGCACATAGCCGCCAGTGACTCCGCGCGGCACCTCTCGAGGGCGGTTGCGATGGCATGGTTTTATATGCAATAAAGGGTGAGCTGACGGAAAAAATCCAGGATTTGCAGTGCGATACAGGTTCTTAACTCTCTGCCCGGGACATACATCTTTTGGTGAATATTGATCATTAAGTCAGTTCACCTCCATATCAGGCGTAAAGGTTACCGAAACGTCTTTAGGATACCCCAGTGCAAAATTCAAGTTCGTAAATCCAAGTAAATGGATGCATTTGTATTTTTCACATTATGTCGAATCTAGTTGTACACCGCGTTACCAGTTCTGAGTCGTACTGGCCCGTCATAGTGGGCTCCAGGCCTGGTTTACGCGTATTATTTAGCAGCGTGGGGCTAAACAGGACAGCCAAAATCTACTCAACAAGCCGTTTTTTATACAAAATTGTGTTTTTCCACATCCCAGGTGTGGGTTGGGCGAAACGAACATGTAGGTTTTTCAGACTACAAAATCTGTTTTTCCGCTCCACCTTATCGCCGAACTCGACAGAATGAACGTAAATCATTGTTTTGAAATTATTTACCTTGAACGGCCAATTATCTGGAATTATATCAGACAGCTAAAATAGACTCTTTGGACGTTTGATGAGATAACCACTTAAACTCGGCACCGCCTGATGGGATGTCAAATAGGGCACCCCTCAGTTTTTCGTGAATAACTTCTGAACCATTAGAGCCAACCTAACCAAACTTTCAAGACCTATCAACCAATCAGTTTTACATATTTTGACATCAGTATTATTTCCATACTACGTCATGCCATGGAGATCTGACGTCGTACGTCAATGCTTGCATGCATGTTTTCGCCTCTTCGGGCGGTGGCGACACCATTGTTCGTTTTTTTATAATATTCGCGAATATAACGCATAGATTATTTGGATTTACATAGGACACGCTCCCCAAAAGGATATACAACTGTGACACGTCAACGTTAGAGGTCATGCTAGGTAGCATGCATGATGACAATCGGATTGATTTGTATTGTGAGCGATAGAAGTGGTTGCCGCTGACCTTTCCCATCGTTCAAGCCAGACAAGCAGATCTATATGCGCCTCTCAGCAAGGTTCATCAAACGCAGGGTGGGGTCATGTCAGGTCACGGCATAGGGTGATGTCAAACGAAATTGAGGAAGATCGCTTAACATATATATGTATATATATATATATATATATATATATATATATATATATATATATATATATATATCATATGATATATATATTACATACATATAATAGGACATATATATATATATATATATGTATGTATGTATGTATGTATGTACATATGTCCATAGGTGGGCACTGGTCCGTTACTCCGTTACTCCGTTACTAACGAAGTTACTTTTTTGAGTAACGGAGTAACGGACCCGTTACTTTTATTTTACTGTAACGGACTGAGTAACGGAAGTTACTTTTGTGGTCCGTTACTCCGTTACTTTTTGGTCCGTTACTCCGTTACTCCGTTACTTTTTAAACTCCTCACAGACACCACCCGGCTTTATTTGCATCGGCACACGCCATTGGCTACCTGAATAGCTAACACCCAATAGCGTGCGGCGATACAAGCGCGGCTGGGCGCGCACTCAGCTGACAATCGCGGAGTAGACCTGTTGACAATATTCGTCAGCTGATAAACGTTGACGGCAAGCTGGCGGCAATGGTTCAGTATAAAGGCCAGCTGACTTTGGTCTCTTTTGGGACAAAAATATTGAATTGTGTGTAAGTTTGATATGACTTAAAATTATAAATTAACCAGTCGTCATTTTTCAGGCTAACAGATATCAAAGTTATTGTCATTTATACTGGAACAGCCAGCTGACGGCAGTTTTCAATGTTGTCTCAAGTTAGTCACGGATTGCTTACTATCGCCATACGGTTCCCCGCCAAGATCACTCAAGGCTGTTGAGCACATGATTACTGCCGCCATGGCCTTGGATCTGCGATGTCCATGGGACGATGGAGTGGTGACTGATTCTTGACTGGCCTGAAATTTTAACTACCTGACACTAAAATGTCCCATCAAGGCGTCTTTACGCCGCCACTGGAGGTCGAAAATCTTGACTCGGAGTCCGACGGTGCCTCAGCTTCGGAGGCAGAGGACGAGCCCGGTCTGGGTCACCCATGGCCACATCTAGAAACGTATTTTGAGTTTCAGGAGGAGGGGAAAAACGTCATTTTTACGTATGTCCTGTGCCGACCGAAAAAGGTTATAATCAAGGGTCACAAGAGTAGCCTTTCAAACCTAAAGGCACATATCAAGAGGAAGCATTATTTACGGTATTTCCAGGTGAGAACAGAATGTGCACAATAAGTTGTCAGTAGTGAAGCATAATTATGAAGCCTGTAGACTATTGCTTGGACTATTTGCCTTATCCATATTCTCTGCAGGTAGTGAGATTCACATTACCCTGGGGGGGGGGCGGATCTGCGGTAATCTACCTTTCGGCCGACGCTTACGCGTAATTTTTGGAGACGCGGAAGTGGCAACACAAGTTGTGCGAACAATTTAGCCCATTCAGGTATTTTTCTAAGCACTGGCCCCTACTGGATGTGTAAACTGACTTGGTTAGGTAACTCTTGAATTTTGATTCAGTTGACACATGTTTGCCTTCAGCCGATACGAACTAACCAAACCAAAAAACAGGCAAATTGAACCTAACAAAAAATTAGTTTTACATGCCCATCTAGGGCAATCCCTGCAACCATACAGCAGGTTTTAGGTTAGGTTAGGTTAAATCATTTTTAACTTGGAGGACAGGCTACATTGTCCATGCGATTCGAGTTTGCGTTCCCGAAAAAAATATAAACTGGCAGAAACACCTTTCGGCTGACACATTATTTTTTGTAGACGCAGAAGTGAGGACCCAAACTCAAACATGATATGAGCCGTTGCCACTTTTGCACCTTCGAAAAATATACATTGGCCGAAAGGTGAAGATTATCAATTCTGCCCCCTCCCCTCCCCGCCCTTCCAGAGATCTCGAGATGCATTCGTCCCATGTTGATGGGATGAATGCCATTTAATATGTTTCAACGAGATCTCCAATTCCGGACCCCAAAAACTCAAAAATTGCGAAAATAGGGCGTGGGGGCAAACAAACTCCAAAATTTGGGGATTTTTGAAAGGTCACTGCGGCCGTGTTTTCCAACCAATTTTCATGGGAATAACACGGTTCAGCTTGGAATGTCCAAGTCTTTTACATACCGAAAGCTGAAATTTGAAATAGAAAACCATAGGCAGTTCCAGGGAGGGCAAGAAGAGTGATTTTTGAAATAAGAAATTTCCTTTGTTTTTGTTTGTTTTGGGTGATATAAACATCAGATGTAGAACCAGCAAGCCAGTTTAAGTTTATATGTAGCGCAGAGGTGGATCCAGGTAAACAAAATTGGGAGGGCACCATAAGCACAATAGTGTGCTCCCCCATTTTTTCAGTACCTGGGTGTGCGTTCGCCTGAAAATGTGTGTGCATACGCATTGTTTAGGATGTGTATGACTATATAAATGAGTCAGTGATCTTTATTTCTACTCAGAATGTCACGATAGTGAACCGCACAACTTTGCAGCTTCACTCACAGCACATTACCGCCGAAAACGGGGGCTTGGAACCGCCTCTGCGGGACCGATTTTTTTTTTAAATGTTGACAAAACACTTGTGTATCAGTTCCGTGAAATGCCACAAAATCTTGTGGCACTGCGGCAAACAGTGTGGGAGCGACAAGCAAAAAGACACGGGTAGCAGAATCTCCCCCCCCCCCCCCTACAGGGAATAGGGTTAAATGAAGTGTTTTTAACCCGTCTCCGGCCGGGCTCAGAATGCCCTTTGCCCGGCCGGAGGGGGAGCGCGGATTTCCGCACCTCCCAGGATCTCGGCTCCCATATATCGCACGGAAAAAAGGAAAACATCGGCGGAAAGTAAAAAGAAAAAAAAGGAAAGAAAGAAGAAAAAAAAAGAAAAAGAAAGAAAGAAAGAAAGAAAGAAAGTCAAACCGAGACGAAAACATTCAAGAGTTTTGACCTCAGGTCAATTTTGACGCCACCAGACGTCATGAAAGGTCAAAACACGTCCTTGGAATTAGGTAAATAGACACAATACCTTGTCCCTGAAAAGCTGAACTTAAGCGACATATACTGAACCGTAAGACAATAGCGAGTTCATTGATATCAATTTTGGCCTTTCACAGGGGTCAGGTCAGGTCACGTCATCGTTCCAAAATGCTCCACTTGTGAACGGCTAACATCCTCCGTTGCATCTTACTTATGACCATGTTTTTATAGCTAATTTGTCTTTTCAAGGGTGCTGAAGAGGTACTAAAGCACCTTTTTTTAATCTTTTATTTCACAATAACAAAATTCATATCAGTCATGTTTTTTTTTAGTCCTTCGTCGTTTGGTATTAAAAAAAAAAAACGTCAGGGGTATCAGGAATCTTGCCTCCACGCACGCGCTCGTACACAAACTAATACACACACATAATTTCAAAACAAAACAAGAAGTTCGCGAGACCGAAACGAGCTCTGAACGGAGGCCATTATGTTCAGGGCGGATACTTCGAGAGGCATTGTTGATCAAACCCAGTCGATAGATGTCCGCTGTTTGTCGCATTTTGCATGCGTCCGCTCCAGCGCCGGTTGTTCCCGCTCCGTCGGCGCCGCGGGCAATAAACAGGAATTCGTTGGTTTGAACATTTTGGCTAACACAGTGGTAGAATACCCGCCGCGGCTGTTGTCCCGGCGCCGCCGACTCTACAACGGCTGGTGAGGGCAGTGGGCAGCTAGCGGAGTGTTTTGGGTAAGCGCTTTTTGTTTCTTGCCTTTGTATATGGAATGCGTTTTACAACCACAAAGCAGCATAAAAGACTTAAAACCCGCGTTCGCTTGGTTTTCACTGCATTTAAAAAAGTAACGGAATAACGGAGTAACGGTAACTTCCGTTACTTTTTAAGACAGAGTAACGGAGTAACGAGTAACGGACTGGCTTTTTTGAGTAACGGAGTAACGAGTAACGAAGTTACATTTTTTAGTAACGATGCCCACCTATGCATATGTCCTAGCCTGGCTTAGCCTGAACCCAAAAAGGAGCAAAGCAGACTGAATTATCACGAGGTGTCATTGTAATTCTGTACTTGACGCAGTTAAGAATCCCAACGAGTAATTACTGCTCTTTGTCAGGAAGAGTAATGCAATTCTACCTGACCTGACCTAGAATGACCTGGACTGGATGAAAAGCAGGTAATGCAAAACTGATCACCAGAAGGTTTCACTTCCGTCCCTTTCGTCACGGAACCAAAACTACTGCGAGTAAGTAACGATCTTTGACACGGAAAGTAAGACCATTATTTCACCTGATCCAGACTGACCTCGACCCGGCATTTTTTTAACATTTTGGCATGCTTCTGATGCGGCAGGTCGCGATCTTTCGCTTGATACCCAGTTGAAGGCTCTAAAGTTTGTATCACCAATATGATGTACGAACCGGTGACAGTTTTTCCGGCGTCACGTTATGCGTTTTGCGTGACCTGTGACGTCGCCAGTCACGTGACCAGTGCTGACTTAGTAGTTTCTGAGTCACAAGACTCAGGGCTATCAACTGGTGGTAGACCGGTCTAGATCCGACGGTAAGATCTTGAGATAACAGGGGTTGCCCTTCTCGACATCCCCAGGCGGTCGCGGGTATAAAAACACACCAGACTGTGCCGGGTGAAGGTAGCGATGTCGCGACTAAAAACCCATCACATATATTTTCACTTTTTATTTACTCAGGAACTGCGTTGATTTTGTAAAGTTTTACGTAGACACTTACTTAACTTGGCAGGAAGAACTTAGATAATTGCTCTGAAAATAGCACCCTCAGATAGGTCTTTTTGTAATGTCAGAGGTTTGAATTATGCTACAAGTTAACGCATTTGCATGCCTCTTGCTGATTTATACTTATTTCTGAATACTTAAACTCTTCAAGGAAAGGGTCTACGAGACCTGTTGCGAAACCTTTGATACCGCTTTAAAACAGTTATGATATTTCATTGATGCTGACTATTCAGCATGTTCATGTTACAGACATTTCACGGGAGGCACCAGTTTAGCATACTTCAGCGCAATCTTCGCACGCCAGCCCCGACCTGTCAGCTGAGCTGGCCGTCTGTCCGGCAGGAATGGCTGACGCTGTCGCAGCTCAGCCTCGACTGTAACCCGCCGCTGGCTCGCGAGCTGCGTCACACGCTCTCCCAGATCCAGAGCCTGGGCCCGGCCTACCAGCTCTGGTGCGAAGGCATCCGTCAGCGCTGGCCCGTACTGGTGAGCAGTTCCTCCCCGCTGTGCTGTTCCAGGCTCATACCAGGAGACAGAGCACGGACCAGGAGTCACGGAACAGACCAGGGCCCAGGGCACGGGAGTCCAGGACACGGACTGACTCAAAAGCCAACGACAGTCACCATTGAGCCGTCTGTACACGGACGGTGCGTGCAGATAAGGTCGTATGCGCCGATGCAGGAGGCCGGTGGCGCTGTCGTGTTGCATTAGTGCGCGGCGGCGGCCCGACAGGCCGGATCGGCACGTCCGTCGGTCCATTAGCGCGCTCTGACGACTGCGGCCCGCGCGCCGTGCGCCGCGCCGTCCTGCACGTGACCCGGAGCGCGCGACACGGCCGCCGTCCGTGTCGGACGTCAGTAAACAGGTGCCGCGCCGTGCCCGTGTCGCGTGTGGCCCTCACGCGCCCGCCGGGACCCGCAGGGCGCCGAGAAGAAGAGCGACGACGAGCAGGAGATGAGCGAGATCAGCATCGAGTACCACGAGGTTAGTGGTCGCCGCCCGCCCGCGAGGGGGACGGGGAGAGAGGGAGGACTTGGGTTGATGCTGCCATCCTTCGGCAACTGCGAAGTTTTCGGAACATATTGGATTGCGCTTTTCTCAATGTCAGTTCCTCGTAGAGATGCATGTGGCAGAATGAGAATGTTGTTTAATTTGCGCTGTCGTTTGCGCTCTACACAGTCGCCGAATCATCATTTATATCTTCAATCATTTTTTTCTAGAACATCATGAGGACAATGAAGATCGGCTGACACGCGAAGGCATCCCATTTTCCGTCTCCCACTTTTTGCAATAGGGTAGATATTCGTTTCAATGCCGCTGGGTGCCCGGTTAAACGCGTTAAGAAATTAACGCCGCTGTCGATTAACCACGTCTACCAAGCGCATAGAGCCCATCATTCCGGTCATACAGTCTCTGGGATAGCGATGAATATAGCAGCGGGTCAGGTGCAGACCAAAGTTGTGCAGGCACTGAATAACGACAGAGTCCCAGCTTCTCTCCGCTTGCCCCTCCAGAGACTGCGATGTCTTACCGCGCGAGACCCGCAGGACTGTGACCACTGCTCCCACGGGTCTTCCGATGCAGCGATACAGACTCAAGGCTGCGATAGCTTCCGCGTATTGAGCGACAGTCACCGGGCGCCAGCGCAGCCCCGAACGTGTCGTGTTTTAAATTTCAACGTTTGAAGGCTGTATGTGTGTTTGCGTCTAGCAGCACATTTCATGTGCTGTTATGTTTCGTCTTATCCTGTTCTATAAGAAAATTTGAAAGGGCTCTATCTCGCGAGGATTCATTCGTTCGTCTTTAAATAAGCATTGTGTCGTTGAATATGATTTTGTGCTTTATGGTGTAGTGAAGTCATTTTCTTGTTCATCCGGTAACCAACTAAAACAACGTAACAGATATGACCAAGGGTTCGTGTATCAAGTCATCCGTTCCTGTCTGCACCCTCTGTTTTAACCAGCATTTCACTGGTAACTGATACGAGTCATGCAGGAAGGACATCAAGGGTATGTTTGGAGCGAGGGCTGCACAGCAAAAATGATCCAATTCCGCAGGATTCGTAGAAAGTGCCGTTCAGACCGCTCAGATAGGAAAAAATAACGCCGATAACATGCATTTCTAGATGTATCCACACAATTGTAGAAATGTAATCCACTCAATGTAGAAAGGCCTTATTTAACGTATTAACTGGGGGAAATGGTCCCTGCCCCAGTGATGGAAATTGTTCCCCTCAGTGAAAGACTTTCGCCCCCTCCCCTAGTGGAAACCGCAAAAATGGGTGGGAACTATTACCTACATACCTTACTTGCGTTCTATGTTCCTTTTTTGTTGCACACAGTCAAAAATATGTGCTTCTTCCTACTTTTGAGGTTTCCCATGATATTCCTTGGTCTGGTGTGAACAGTGTCCCAATATGCCAATCATTTTTTGTTAATCATTGTGGCACATTATCTGCATCAGTTTTCGCATTTTATTTGGACCATTTTCGCTGCCTCACAGTATATAGATTGCCGTGCGAGCGTCTCCGCCAAACGGCCGCTCACGGGGTGACCTCAGATGGGCTAGCTACGTCAATAGCGAAGGCAGCCGACAGTGACATCGACAGTCAACATGTGTCAGTTATGACAGATATTTGAACACAAGGGCTTAAAACTATCATCTGTATGGCAACAGCAAATAGTGATTACCATATTATATGCAGGCGCTTAAGTTTACTGAAAATGTTAAAGCAAAATTAAAAAGTAGCTGATTATGACCTGACTGAAAAAATCGCGTGCCTTCGCCACGCCAACGTTTACAAAGCGTGCCTACATCAGTATTAATTTATTTCAGTATCAATATTTGAGCTAAGTCAACAGGACTGGCGATTTTTCTTTGCCATGAAATGTAACAAAATGCGCCAAAAACAGTATGGATGGCTATTTTTCCTGACTTCCCGACCCCTCCCCCCAGTCAAAATCCCTGATCCGAGACCCAGCAGTGCGGGGAATATTTTCCGCACTCCAGCTGCAGCCTGAAGTACAGTGGTGAGCACTGAAATCAAACCATAGCAACAGCGTTGTCGAGAGTTGCGCAAAGAACGAGCCTACATTGCGGTAATACAAAAACAAATGGCTATCTTGTCGCCTATCAGCTAACTCTGCCAAGCGGGGTCTGCCTCTTCCGTCACGAGCTAGCAACGAAACGCCCCCCCCCCCTTCCGCCGGCGGCCCAGGGCTGTGACGTCACGTTTGGCCGGCAGCTGCAGCAGCAGGTGCTCTCCGGTGACCTTCCCTGCACGAAGGAGGAGGCGGCCACGCTGGCCGGCACACACATCCGCATCCAGCAGACCTGGTCGGCCCGAGCCTCGGCCGACAAGGCGGTAAGAATGATTGCTCCGGCTGTCCCAAATAGCAGTGTCGCGACTGTCGGAACAGCTGTAATCCTCTGGGACGTGGTTCCACGATAAATGTGTGCGGTGGTGCATCTTGTCTTCGCTGGCAGATCTAGTGCACATTCAAACCGGTTCTCGTGAAGTGAGACTGTCAGTTCTCAGAGTGCAGTTTAAGCGTAGAATGCTCAAAGAAAACAAGTCTAATGTTCATTAGCGCATTCAGTTCGCGATCACTGTGATGTTTATCTCGTTTCGGCAGCCCTCTGTCACCTTTGTTTGCTTTGTCAGCTGACGTCTTTGCTGTCGGGCCCGTTGGTGGCGGTTTCCCCGTGACGGCGTCTCTGTCTCGGCCCGTCGTCAGCCGTCTCCGCCCTCCTGCCGGCAGGCGGCGGCCGCCTGCGCCGAGCCGGGCTCGGCCGGCAGCGAGCGGGCCCAGCCGGCCAGCCTGCCCGGCTCGCGCGAGGAGCGCGCCGACTCGAGCGAGCTCACGTGCCGCAGCCTGCCGCCGATCGAAACCAGCGGGCCGGCCGCCGACATCGAGGCCCACCACCTGCGCAGCTTCCTGCCGCCCGCCTACTGGACCACCAAGAGCATGCCCAAGTTGATCAAGGTGCCGGCCGACGCTGGATCTCTGCCTGCCTCGGGAGCCAGGATTTCTAGACCGCGCTCAAATGCAGTGAAACGATTTCATCTTTGTGTTGAAAGCTTCTCGTGTAACGAGCCATTTTGAACAGAAGTATCGTAAAGGTATTGGCTTTGGCCTTGCCTTTGCTTGGTTTGAGACTGAGGTGCGCGCATCGCCGAAATTCCGCGCCTTTCCTCCTGCTTAATGGGATTTTCTCGCAATTTTACCGTTGTCCCTTTGCAGGACCAGAAGCGGAAACTGTTTCACTCCGCCGTCTACGACTCCGAGTACCACCTGATGAAGCTGTACATCAGCACGTGCAGGAGGCTGCCTGCCTACAGCTGCCAAATCTTCTGCGTCAAGGAGGTGCTGCGCGGCAAGACCAAGCGGAAGGCATCCCGTCTCTTGGGCATCAACCAGACGAACATCGTGCTGCTGGACACCAAGACCAAGGCGCTGGCCAAATCGCAGCGGACCGCCGATCTTATTCAGGTGCCGAGTCGGCGGGCGAGAGCGGAGTTAACTGGTCCCGAGTCAGAGTCAGGACTTGTCGCCATGGCCCGAACATGCACCGGCTAGCCGATAATGCAGAGAATACACCGACGTCTCTGGATATTACACGGGGCGGGCAGCGCAGAAATGCAAATTGTTTTATTTTATTATATTATATAATACATCATGTTGTTTAATATGCATATTATAAATACACCCTGACGTTGACTGTTGTCAGCTAAGGCCACACGTCTCCGACACGACCCCACGACCCGATGCCACTGCGTAAACGCGGGACGAGTTGAAATGAGCTCTGCCGTCGGAGCTGAGCCGCTCTAACGGCGCGCCTCTGTCGCTCTCGGCTGCAGTGGCGGACGGGCGGCGGCCGCAGCCACGACCGGCTCATGCTGGAGTTCCGCAGCTCCCGCTGGACGTTCTCGGTGCCCAATGACGGCCTGCTGAGGGACATCGGGCGCGCGCTGTGGGCCATCCTGCAGGACGAGCCGCCTCCTGCCAGAGACCCCCGGGCGCCGTCCCTGCTCAAGCGTGAGTTGTCGCCCTCTGCGGCCGGCTGGTGCGGAGACATTTCGACATCGGTTCGGTGTCACTAGGGATGATATGTGGTCCTGGCCGAGGGAATGGCTGTTCTGGGTAGATAGAATCGGGGACGTTTAGTTTGAGAGTGGACATGCAAGTGATGGCCCCACTCCTTCGTGAGGTCTTTGTTTTCTGGTTTGTTTGGAGGTAGGCGGCTGAAACACTCAACAGAAACGGCCTAGTGCCTTCTGCCGGATGCCTTTCTTTTCCCAGCTGGTAGTTTTACATTCCTTTGAGGACGGATTTCAGGTGTTGTTCCTCACCATCCGTCATGTAACTTGCTGTACTACAAGGAGCTGGAAGACCTGCAGAAAATACTGCACTTCCCTGAGGAACTGGCTCTGGCGATGACGGAGACGGAACACAGGCTGTTTTCGCAAGTACGCAGCGTGCGATGTTGTTTGTTGGCAGCTGTCTGATTCTCTGGGGTTTTCCGAACCGCATTAATATTTATGGCACAAAAATATGAGTTGTAGCGTTGTGCGGGGATGCGGGGGTGTGGGAGGAAGAGAGAGAGAGAGAGGGGGGAGCAGGATGAGGAGGAGGAGGAGGAGAGCTAAAAATGCGGATGATAGCGAGTAAAGAAAAGTTAGGACGCCTGGGAACCGTTTCGAATCCAAGCGGGTGGACCATACCTTCACAAATTTTGGTACGGTCTAGAGTGATTTCATACAGCCGAGTGATGAATGAGTGCGGTAATTAAATTCGCATCCCCCACCCTCGCCTCATTCTAGAATTCCTGATTCGAGCTTCATGAATAACCAAGGGCAATTCGTAGCACAGCTGTAGCATCAGCCGTATATGAGAAAGTGAGGGTCGACATTACGGCATCGATACTGAGGTTCTGGCATGACTCTGCCCTCTGCCCAGGTGTCCGCAATCGCGTACATACGGTATACCACGTGCGACCTGACTGGCTCAGAGGTACTGCACCAGAACGACATCCAGGACCTGCTGCAGAGGTTCAACGAGGTGAGCGAGAGGTGGGAGCGGTATCATATTGCGAAATCCGCAGACGTCAGACCTTTTGTTTCATCCAGTGATGATATTCAGATTGATTCTTGTTTAGTAATTAGGTTAGAATCGACACAAACGTATGAGCTGGGAGCAGGACGCCCACGTTATGTTCAGCGCTTTGGAGAGGTCATGGTAGCCGTGGGGCTTGCCGGTGTCTGACCTGTGGCACCGCCTCACCGGAGGACTTCGATAGGAGGGGCCTCGCGTAACACGGCGGAAGCTGGTCGCAAATGCGGCGGACGGCGCGCCGAGGTTGCCGGTGGCCCTACTGATCAGGACAGGCACTTTGGAGCGGGCCTCGTGGGAGGAACACTGGAGCCTTTCATCCGCCAGAAGCCCCGGACTCGGCACGGCCGTGGTGCGCCGGGTTCCTGACAGCGTCCCCGGCTGCCGTCTGGCCCGTTCGGAGAGAGCTTTAAACGTTACCGGGGTGTATGAATGGGACGGTCAGTCATCAGACATTTACCTGGAAAGGGGTTAATCATTTCATAGTACACCTAGACTGCCCTCAAGGTGACGGATCTTTGGCTTTTAACTACTCATTAACATTTCATTGAAAGTAGTCTGAAATATGGCAGTTCCAAGTCGAAAAGTGTTTTAAAACTGTTGCAGCAGTTTCGGACCCTTTGCGTATGAAACACTTTCAAAACCTTGCTCATTTTATACTTAACAATGACCTGAACCTCACCTAGGTGTGTACCTGACACAGATGAAAATTTTACATATTGCACCCCGACGGTAATCTGCTCGTCCCAGCTGCGTGTTACGAATAACTCATATAACTTATAACTTATTCTACGCAAAGTGTAAGCACATTATTTTTGCGCACATTAAGGCATCAGGCAATCCCAAGAAGTTTCGTTAATTCAAGTTTGGATGTGGACGTCCGACGGCAAAATGATTTAGTCGAGTACAGCTGTCAGAGACACATCAACTGAACATTACTGTGAGCTCCATTAACTTCTAATAAGAGAAATCGGCGGAGCTGCTCTGATACTAAGTGATGACCTGTCTGAGTGACTCGTAGAGAACGCCGCCCCATCTCAGCCTGGGTAAGCAGCCGCCCAGCTGACGGCACCGATGGCCAGCCATGGTCCGCCAGGCCGGAGCTGTGCTGACCCGGGGCCCGTCTGAGCCACCCCGTGCCCTGCGGCCAGGTGCGCTGCTGGGTGACGCACCTGGTGGTGAGCCAGCCGACGGACGAAGATCGCCGGGTGGTGCTCTCCTGTCTGCTGCGCGCCGCCCAGACCTGCTGGAACCTGGGCAACTTCCACGGCGCCGCCCAGCTGGTGGCCGGACTGCGGTGAGGGTCTGCGGCCCGGCGGTCGGCCGTCCGCCTGCCGCCTGCCGTCCGCCCGGCGCCTGCCGCCTGACGACTCCGCCGCGGGGCCGGCCACGGCACCAGTCGGCGGGGAATTGAACGGCAGCCAAATCCCATCGTGTGCTGAGGGGCCGGCCGTCTTTGGCAGTCAGACAGAATGGTTTGCGTTTGTTGGAGGCTCCGTTCCCGGAGCCGGTTTGAGGTAAACATGCCACTAAAGCTGATAAATGGCCTTTTTCCATTATCTATGTTCGCGATTATGCAACGTTTGAATAAGTCTGATCACTCCGAAATGTTACTGTTTGAAATAGAAATAGAACTGCCGACGTCTGGAAATGAAGCCATTTCAAACACGGCTTATGACTCAGAAACATATGTAAGTTCGTTTGGTAAGAGGCAGCTTTTCTCTGAAGCTGTCCTCGGCCTGTCGTTGTTCGAAAATGTTTCGATTAACATCCCGGGTCGTGCCAGGATTCCCGGCATCTGAATGCACCTTGCAACTTAGCATCCTGGAGACGGTGTCTTAGCAACAGTGCAACCAGTTCTGACAATGGCCTGCACGCAGTAGACACTGACTGAATGCAGCCGAACCTGCGCTGTCGGTCTTCCATTATGCTCGTTCTCCGACCTCGCCGCGGTGTTCCGCGCTGTCAGCTCCTCTGCCTGGAGCTGGGGGAAGTCTAGCGTGGTCCGTCCGCTGGAACTGGGGGAAGTCTGGTGTGGTCCGGCCGCTGGAGCCGGGGGAAGTCTGGCGTGGTCCGGCCGCTGGAACCGGGGGAAGTTTGGCGTGGCCCGGCCGCTGGAGCGGGGGGAAGTTTGGCGTGGCCCGGCCGCTGGAGCCGGGGGAATTCTGGTGTAGCCCGGCCGCGGGAACCGGGGGAAGTTTGAGGTGGCCCGGCCGCTGGAGCCGGGGGAAATCTGGCATGGCCCGGCCGCTGGAGGGGGGGAAGTCTGGCGTGGTCCGGCTGCCGGAGTCGGGGGAAGTCTGGCGTGGCCCGGCCGCTGGAACCGGGGGAAGTCTGGCGTGGTCCGGCTGCCGGAGTCGGGGGAAGTCTGGCGTGGCCCGGCCGCTGGAGCTGGGCGAAGTCTGACGCGACCCGGCCGTCGGCGTCGGCCGTGTTTTTGCCGTCGCGTTGTTTGCCGCCGGCGGCACTCTCAGGAGGCCGGAAGTTGCGGAGATCCGGCGCCGGCGGCCGGCTTATCCGGCCGGCACGGCGGAGGCGCGCGCTGAGCCGTGCCGCGCCGGCCCGACACGCGCGCCCTCCGGGAGCGCCGCCGGCTGTTTGTCGGCCGGCGGCCGGCCCGGCCCGCTCAGACACGGCCTTGTTTGCCCGCAACTGACAGATGAACGGTCGGCGGTGCCGGCGCCCGGCGAGGGTCGGCCGCCGGCAGCCGAGGGCCGGAGAGTGGCCGCCGCCGCGACGCCGCGCCGCCACACGGCCGACCTATTACGAGCACCGTCTGTGGCAGGCAGGCGCGCTCGGCGCGACACGATTGGCCTTTGCTGGCCGGCGGTGCGCGGTGATTCGCTGCACTCGGCCCTCCACTGAGTTCTGCCGAGGCCATTTCGGGCGGTGGAAGGTTCGGGCGAGCGTGAAATTCGGTCGGCGCCGCGTTTGGGAGCGGCGCGGTACCACGGCTGCCGAGACCGGCTTCTGGCGTACGGCGCCGTATGTCGCTAAATGCCACCGTCCATCGGTCGTGGAGGAGCATTGTGCAAACCGAAATACTGGGTTATAAAGCATTCTAGGGATTTCGATGATATTGAATAGAAGGGCGTTTTTACGTTCTTTTGTAGTCCAAATTAGATCAAGTGTCAATGAAAACCTGAAACCGTTGCCTGGTGATGGAAACGGTCACAAAGCCAGCTGTTGAAAATTGGATGACTGCAAAATTCAGATCAACAATGATACAATGTAGTCACATCGAAAGACTGATTCAGAAAGCATTTTGTTTCTGTCCGGCAACAGCTTGTGTGGGCAACTTTCATCCGAACGTATCTAACTTCAGTAAATCCTTTTATCGGCCCTGAATACACAAAGTCATTTCATTGAAAGCAGCATCATTGAATTCCTATATCATCATTTTCCTCGGCAGTTCGGAAAAGCTCCGACCATTCTGGGTGTCGCTGGCGGAGAAAGAGGACATCCCGGTTCTGGACTTTCTGTTTTCCGTGTTGGAATATGACGTCACCCCCAAGTCGGACGACGCCATAAATCCACACTACACGGCTGCCCTACGGCGCGCTCTGGCAATCAAAGACTGCAAGGTGAGGAAAATCATCCATTTCTACTCCGAGATTGCCCACCTAATCGGCTCAGGCTGAGACACACTGAGCGTGTCACGCTGGGAAGTACTTCCGCGTCTATCCAAGTCAGATCTCTCGGTGGGTCATTCTCTCTCTCTCTCTCTCTCTCTCTCTCTCTTGCTCTCTCTCTCTCTCTCTCTCTCTCTCTCTCTCTCTCTCTCTCTCTCTCTCTCTCTCTCTCTCTCTCTCTCTCTCCCCCTCCCTCCCTCCCTCCCTCCCTCCCTCCCTCTCTCTCCCCCCTCTCTCTCCCTCCCCTCCCCTCTCTCTCTCTCTCTCTCTCTCGGTTGGCTGTTTTCGCGAACTTCTTCGAGTATCTCTCTATCTCTCAAATCGTTGGGCGCTGATCCGGCGAACGAAGTCTTCCGCAATATTGTCTCGGTGTGATTGAATTTCCGATGGTGCGCCTGATGCCGGTTGGTTTGCTGAGTGACGGGGCTCCGTTCTGCAGGTGGTGCCGTTTTTCGGCGTGATCCTGCGCCGTCTGCGCAGCATCCTGATCCGGTGTCCGAGCCTGGCCGTCGTCCGAGAAACGCCCACCGAGGTCAGACGTTTCGACTCTGCCGCCTCTGATGCCAACAGAGAGGTGCAGTAGAAAAACAAATTGTAGTCAGTAATTCGTGTCGCACAGGAAAGGCCCAGATTGAAAATTTGTCCGACGGGACTTTTAAGAAAGAAACGCATTGGTCTCCTAAAATCGCGACTCGCTCACTCATACGCGTCATCGCTTGGAACTGTTGGATGCCGTACGTGACTGTATGTTGTACTTGCCGTATGAACTTTAGCGAGATATTTCCCACCGACACTGGATGGCCCGCATGAAAGGCATGCAATATCCGGTGGAGTTTTCCGACTTTGACTGTGACGCATTGCCTCCGTTAGCAATAGCAATGCCTGAGAGCAGACATATCTGTCTTGCAATAGGTGATCTCGGAGACCAGCTGCGAGAATTTCTACTCGCCACTGGGCGTTGGAGGTCTCATCAACATGGAGAAACTGAGACAAGTCCAGCTGGTGGTCGATGAGATTCAGGCTTGTCAGCATCACGCCACCGAACAGCAAGGACATCTTAACAGCAAGATCAACGACTTTGATTTGCCGTATGTATTTCATGTGGTACAGAAATGATTGACATTGACGCAGTCTTATTTTTTAAGACTGTTCGGCGTTCTGTTGTCCGAGATGCCTTGCCTGCCACGAAGAACGGCATTTGGACTTTTTTATTAATGCCAGGAAATTCCAGTTAATCCCGTTTTTGTGTTTATAAAATGGTACACTTTTCCAGGCTCGTTTCCATGGTCATAAAGACTGGTAGGTACCTCAACGGACAGCGTTAGACCTACCTATGGACTCTGGTTCTCCATAAGTTTAGGAAGCTGACTGTTTCTGTCTATTTCTCTGCGGGTTCAGAGAGTGGTCCGACCCTGTCTATTTCTCTGCGGGTTCAGAGAATGGTCGGACCCTGTCTATTTCTCTGCGGGTCCAGAGAGTGGCCCGACCCTGTCTGTCTCTGTGCAGGTCCAGAGAGTGGTCCGACCCTGTCTATCTCTGTGCAGGTCCAGAGAGTGGTCCGACCCTGTCTATTTCTCTGCGGGTCCAGAGAGTGGTCCGACCCTGTCTATTTCTCTGCGGGTCCAGACAGTGGTCCGACCCTGTCTATTTCTCTGCGGGTCCAGAGAGTGGTCCGACCCTGTCTGTCTCTGTGCAGGTTCAGAGAGTGGTCCGACCCTGTCTATCTCTGTGCAGGTCCAGAGAGTGGTCCGACCCTGTCCGTGTCTCCGCAGGTCCAGAGAGTAGCCCGACTCTGTCCGTGTCTCTGCAGATCCAGAGAGTGGCCCGACCCTGTCCGTGTCTCCGCAGGTCCAGAGAGTGGCCCGACCCTGTCTGTCTCTGTGCAGGTCCAGAGAGTGGTCCGACCCTGTCTATCTCTGTGCAGGTCCAGAGAGTGGTCCGACCCTGTCTATTTCTCTGCGGGTCCAGAGAGTGGTCCGACCCTGTCTATTTCTCTGCGGGTCCAGAGAGTGGTCCGACCCTGTCTGTCTCTGTGCAGGTTCAGAGAGTGGTCCGACCCTGTCTATCTCTGTGCAGGTTCAGAGAGTGGTCCGACCCTGTCTATTTCTCTGCGGGTCCAGAAAGTGGTCCGACTCTGTGGCTCCGCAAGTCCAGAGAGTGGTCCCACCCTGTTTGTTTCTCTGCGGATCCAGAGAGTTGTCCTGCTCTGTCCGTGTCTTCGCAGGTCCAGAGAGTGGTCCTGCTCTGTCCGTGTCTCCGCAGGTCCAGAGAGTGGTCCTGCTCTGTCCGTGTCTCCGCAGGTCCAGAGAGTGGCCCGACCCTGTCCGTGTCTCCGCAGGTCCAGAGAGTAGCCCGACTCTGTCCGTGTCTCTGCAGGTCCAGAGAGTGGCCCGACCCTGTCCGTGTCTCCGCAGGTCCAGAGAGTGGCCCGACCCTGTCCGTGTCTCCGCAGGTCCAGAGAGTAGCCCGACTCTGTCCGTGTCTCCGCAGGTGTAGAGAATGGTCCGACTGCGGCCGCTGCGACTCGGAGATGGGCTACGCGCCCGTGCAGCCCGTGTTCGGCGACCCGAACGTCTCGCTGGTGCCGCTCTGCGCCCACTCGGACGATATCGACCTACACACGCTACAGGTGGGAGGATGACGTGGCGCCGGCGCTGACGTCACCGCCACGTCGGCTTTGATCCGGCCCGGAGATGCTGTCTGGCTCTCATGAAACAGTCGGAGATATCAGGCTGTGACTGTCTGTGGCCCGCGCGTTTCTCAGAAGCGAACAGCCCCGCCCGGGGGTATCGTGCAGTCGGTCGTATTGATTTCTAGATAGCAGTGGAACAATGGCAGATAGCAGCCGCTGCCAGAGCTCTGCTATTGTGCTGACGAGCCAGGCTTCGGAACGTTCTGCGCGAGCTGTTTGCTCATTATCTGCTCCTGGGCTTTCATATTATATATATATATATATATATAAATATATATATATATATATATATATATATATATATCACGAGCCACTAGATTCGAAACAGGAGGGGATTTCACCAGCGTGCCCCTTGCGTGTGGTATACTCGTATGTGGCGCATAGGTCCCGAGTAGGCTGAATTAATGCATCTGCTTCGATATACCACCATTCCTTGGTCTCCTAACCATGCGGCATCAGACGCGGTTGAGATGCGATCACCTTATACCCCGAATTCCGCTTTGACTTTATCTCCGTAATTATTCGATAGTTACTCTCGAGCTTCGTTCTCAGCTGGCATCTCCAACTGTCACCGCGACGACATGATCCTCTCCCGCTAAATTTCATGGTGACCTGAATCTGATGTCTCCCTGTCCTCTTCTGTTGTGTTATACCCAAGTGGTGCCTTCCTCCGTCGTCACACCTGGTCAGGTCGGACCTCTCCTCATCCTTTGCTGGTGGCATCACTCTTTCCACTGTGATGGCATGACCCTTCCTATCTCATTATCTGAGCTGACCGTCCCTCGCCCCAGCCTCGCTCCAGACCTTAGATGACCTGAGTCGCCGTCTCCCGACCTGCAGTCTGACCTTACCTCCGCCACCCGGCCTCTCCGCCCGACCTCAGGTAACCTGAGTCTCTCGTCCCTTGACCTGCTGTCTGACCTGACCTCGCTCGTTCCAGCCTTTCCGCCTGACCTTAGGCGACCTGAGTCTGCCGTCCTTTGACTTGCGGCCTGACCTGACCTCGCTCGTCCCAGCCTTTCCGCCTGACCTTAGGTGACCTGAGTCTCCCGTCCCTTAACATGCAGTCTGACCTGACCTCACTCGCTCCAGCTGCTCCACCACGGCACGACGGTGATCCGGTGCGACGGCGAGCGCAGCTGCCTGTCGTTCCTGCGTCTGGAGGCGACCAACAGCGTGCTGACGTGGCGGCGGCCGGCCTGGGGCTCGGCCGCCGACTGCCAGCTGTCGGTCAGTCTGGACGAGTCGCTCAGTCCCGGCCTGCTGCTGCGCTACGCCAGCGGCGGCGAGCCAGCTGCGCTCGCCGGCGACGACGGCTTCCTCAGCCTGCTGGCCGTCAAGGAAGTGGGCCCGCCGGTGCGAGACATCGACTGGGCCCACCTGGAGCGCCGCTTCGGCCTGGAGGCGCTCTCGCCGGCCCACGCGCTGCGGCTGGTGTTCGGCAGCGGCCTGAGCGACAACCGCAGCCTGACGCTGGTGGCGCCGCTGGCCGTGGCCAGCCGCTGGCGCGCCCTGCTGCCGGTGCTGGTGCGCCGCCTGCACGGCCAGCGCAGCAGCTCCCAGCGCCGCCGGCTCTGGCTCAAGGAGCAGTACCTGCAGCTGTTCTACGAGGACGCGCGCTGCCGCGGCCCCACCGCCATCGAGGCGGCCAAGGTGGGCAGGCCGTGGCTGGAGAGGTAGCCCTGCAAGGCAGTCGTTCAACGGCCGTTCTGGGTCGCCGCCTGCGGGACTGCATTCATTGTTGACTGCATTCCTGGTCAGGTGTAAAAGGAGCCTTAGGTCGTTTTGCCATTGATGATCTTGTTAGTCCAGTGTGTCTTCAGTAACTGTGGTACTTTATCGGTTTCACCGCGGGGAAGGGGAGGGGCACCTGTTTCCCTCGCTTGCAAACTTTATTACTACTAACCGGAAGCCAAAATGTTAAAAACCGTTTTTTGTCCACGGCCCAAATCGCCGCAAATGCCCCTCCGAACTGCGCGAATGTTGTAACTCACCCCCGTTTGGTTTCATGGACGTGGATGCCTTTCCAATAGGCACTTGGAGGCGGACGGAGCATGTTCTACCCCCTGCGTGACTACTCTCCGGTCGAGCAAGGCTTCCTGAGAAATCCGACCGGAAAATTCAAGAAGAAGCGGTCGTCCCTCGCGAAGGTAACGCAGCACAACGGCGTTTAAGTCCTTCTCCGGAAATTATGGAACTGATTATTTCACGATGACTCATTTTGCGCAGTGAGAGGCGTGTCATTGAAGCACAGCGCGTGCGTGCGATTTTATCGATTCAAGCCGCTAGCAGGGAAAGGCACCGTAACGTTCTGCGGAATTATTGCCCGAGTGCGGGCGGCCACACCGGCGTGTGCTCCTCGCTCTGCCTGACGCGGCGGGGCGTGCTCCTGACTCTGCCTGCCGCTGACCGTGCCGGCGCGGCCGCTGCAGACGTGCGAGGCGAGCAGTGAGCCGCGGCGCAGTCCGTCGCCGCTCTCCTGCAGCCCGCTGGCCGGCCTGACGCCCAGCTCGTCGCGCTGCACCTCGCCGACGGCCGCCAGGGGCCGCCTGCTGGCCACCTCGTCGCCGGCACCGTGCCGCTCCCGGTCCTCGGAGGAGCCCGGGCTGGCGGCCAGCGTCGAGAGCGTCATCAACGCCGGCAGCAGCCCCGTGCGTCGACTGCTGCCACCCTTTCTCAGGTCAGCGGCCGACACCGCCAGCGTCGGAGGGTGCTCTGCGGGGTGTCCCCCGCCGGGCTCGGGGTGGCCGTCTCGGACCAAGGAATGGTGGCGCGTGGTTGAGCTTTACGATGGGAACCGTCATCGAGCGCGTCCCGACTAACGCTGTAGTCGTTCAGATCAGGGTTTCGTCAGCCAGTGTGTAGTGCGGTGCATTATTTTCGCGTATCTCCATCGTAGGTTACGCCATCGGATGTCATTGACCGCTGAGGATTATCAGCCCTCTGCATGTGGAAACCTTGAGTTCCGTGTTGGCCCCGTAGGCCGCCAAACCGGTTTGCAGGACTGACCCCACCTTAATGTCCGTCTGTGCTTTGCCGTCCGGCGGCGGACAGTGGCAGCCGGAACGCAGTATGTGTGCGTGACGCGGGCGGTGAGGGTCTGATGCCGGCTGGTGTCGTTCCCGTCCTGTCAGTGGTGCAGAAAGACCAGGTGATTGATGGTGGTGACCTACGGCGGCACTGTCAGTTCATGGGGTTGATGTGTTCCCTATCATTGGCTTCATCCACTTAAACGGCCAACGCAATGGCAATTGACAGCAGAAATTTCATGATGTAACATTACCATTATTGGCTACTCATAACCGTGAGTGCAGGAATGCGACCAAGGTTCATGAAAGCCCCACCCTAATTGTCTGATTTTTGCGCGATCCCCTTGGCGATGTTTGGGAAAACATCACTTCGAAACATGCTCGTCCTCCTCCACTGACACACAAAAACGGACCTTTTCTCGGCTTCCTTTGTCTACGTTTTTGGCGGTTTAGAACAACAGGGTTTCCGCCGGTGCATAGGTTAAGCGCTGCAGCTGTCGTCAGCCACATCGCGTGCGATTTTCCCCTGCGTTTGCACAAGTCCGCGGTAAGGCCCGCCGACCGCGGGTCGGCACGGCCAGTGCACGCGACACGGAGCCGGGGCTCGCCTCGCGACAGTGGGCCGCGCGGGCAAGCTGGCGCTGCGATCGTAATCACCAATCGGCGCGGGGCCTGCGTCCGGCCGCGAGCGGGACCTGTTCGGCGGCCCGGCGGCGGCGGCCGCGGCCGGCCGCTCTTACCGCTATCGTGTGCCGGCCACCGCAGGCAGCGCAGTCAGTCCGGCGTGCTGGAGGGCCTGCTGGCCCGGCCCGAGTCGCAGGAGACGCTCAGCTCGGCCGACCACCTGCACATCGACGATTTCGTCCAGCTGTTCACCTCGTTCAGCCGCCTCATGCGCAAGGACCTGTGGCACCTGTTCGAGCTGTACGCCACACCCAAGAAGAGCCCGGCGAGGAAGATCTCAACCAGTACCTCAGGCAAGCGCTGCGGCGGGACGCGTGGGAGGGGGGGGGGGGTGAGCGGGGTTACGGGCAATCGACGCAGGCGGACGACGTCGGCGAGGTGGACAGGTTTTCTCGGAACTGTTTGTTGCGGACTACGGCACCAGCGTCTCAGTTTTGATACTTGGAGTGCATTGTTTGGCAGCAGCTTGCAGAGATAAAAGTGTCCCGCCATTTTCATTGCAACTGAATTTGAGTTCTCGCACTTGATGCCTTTCATAGTATGGCTTTGGTAATTTATTTTTGTGTAACCTTAGGCTGTCACTGTTTGTTCAGGCGCAGGGATGAGACGTTCTCTTGGAACTACTTGACACGGTGATGGTAGTTTTAGTGATGGCAGTTGTTTCCATTCACGCGTTGCCCTTTTCTCTTTCTTCATTATGAAATTAATGGAACATAACTTAGTTACATTTGGGTATAGTTGCTTTTACTACTACTGAATGTACATCAGTCATTATGGTTTCCTTTGCAGACATGTTTCGTCGTAAAAAGTGCTTTGCATGTTTAAAGTTTAATAAAGCAACAGTGTTAGTAAGAGAGAGCTATAACATTTGTCGTACGAATGAAATTTCTTTTGCTGTGCAAAACCTTGCATTCAGGCGGAAAAAGGACTATTAGACTTGGCCCAGTGTTTAAGCAGACATCGTAATGAGAACTGGGTGTCAATAGTACGTGATAGGCTCTTTACGCCTGCGTGCCGCTGTCGATGCTTATTAGACTTATCAGTGTTACGGAGCCTTATTAGCCTGTAACGTCTGGCTTTTGCTGACGTTTCAACAGATGACGGCAGTCCACCCAGCAGTGGCGCCCCTGGCGGCCAGCGCCGGAAGCTGCTGGACTCCATCTCGGCCGCCATGGTGGTGTGTAACGGCGTGGACGTGGAGCGCGCCTCCTCCTGGGTCATCTCCATGGAGACGCTGGGCAAGATGCTGGTCAGCCAGCAGGGCGAATCGGCAGACAGGGAGCACCTGGTCAGGATCATTATGGTGAGACGAACCACGCGCCGCCCATACTTCGGATAACTATGCCAACATTGCTGGTGCTGACTGGTCCATTCGTTTCCTCGGGGGCGGGAGCCGTAGACCTGCGAGGGCGTCGCCTTGTCTACAGTCAGAATGGCTTTTGATACTGATTGGCTGTCACGTGGAGTGTTCTTTCCTCGACCGCGCTAAAAACTCAGAAAAAAACGCTTAAATACGCCTAAATACTTAAATACTCAGAAAAAAACGCGGAAAAAATACGCTCAAGTCTAAGGCGTATGTGACGGAGCTGTATTTACGTACAGCTGAGCCTCGCCGTCTTGTTGCTGGTACTGCTGACTTAAAATGGAAAACGGAGCGCCACATGCCGCACACCACTGGCAGAAAACAGAGATATGTTAAGAGCTCGAGGGCTCGAAGTAGGGCGCGCCGCCAAGAACGCTCAACACTGGTTCGAATCTGCTGCGATCACTGAATGGGTAACACAGACAACAGCCAACGACCAGACAGTCTTACGGCTTGCACCACCAGGAGACGTCCAGACTGCGCGACGTTTTACATGTGCGGCTGGCTCACTGTTTAGAGTTGCAGATTCAGGAAGACTGTGCCGTGCCCACGTCCGCGACATGTGACCGTTCGTCTGTCGTCACATGTCTGACATGCGACCGTTTTCCTGCCGTCAGCGATACGAGCGGGACCCAGGCCTGCGCGACTCGCTGTGTCTCAGCTTCGCCGGCTTCTGCTCGTACCTGCTGGACGAGACGAACTTCGCCACGGCCGGCGCCGAGCCCACGCCGCCGGAGGACTTCAACTACCCGCTCTCCTACTATTACATGGCCTCCTCGCACAACACCTACCTCACCGGCCACCAGCTGAAGGGCGAGTCGTCTGTGGACCTGTACTCCCAGGTGAGCCGACCGATTGGCGGCTATCAGGGTACGCCAGGGGGACTGCTCTTAATTAGGCATTTGGTAGATGGAAGTCATTAAAAAGTTCCGTGGAGTGAGACGCTGTTCACATCGGTTGGCAGTACTGATGTGTACTGTTGTGGTGTCTCCGCTACAACGATGTCTGAGTCAGTTTGTTTTTAGAAATAACGCAGCATTGTTTGAAGCATTCTGATCATGACGATCTTTAGCGCAAGATTTCTATCCGTCTGGCAAACCTTTGTTTTCTTTCAAGTACGTGCACGGTACCTGTTTGACACTGCCGATGGCAGAGCAAGTTGACCTCTGTCTGTGACTCTGGCCCCTTCCTGACGCGCTCCTGCCGTCAGGTGCTGCTGACCGGCTGCCGCTGCGTGGAGCTGGACTGCTGGGACGGCGACGACGGCGAGCCGGTTATCTATCACGGCCACACGTTCACCTCCAAAATCGCGTTCCGCGCCGTGGTCGAGGCGATCGGCCAGTCGGCGTTCGTCACCAGCCAGTTCCCGGTGCTGCTCTCCATCGAGAACCACTGCTCCATACAGCAGCAGGCCAAGATGGCCTGCATCTTCCAGGTGCGCCAGGTTCAGGTTCTGCGGTCCGGTCTGCTGTTCTCGGCCGGCCGGTTGAACGCGGCGTCTTCGGCGAACGCCTCTGACGGCGCAGTCTCCGAATGGGCAGAGTAATGTCGGGCTGCATTTAGGAATGTCAGTGATAGGAGAGATGCTTTGTGACCTGTACCCTGGAAATGGACTTGCTGAGAGAAAGCCGGAACTGCCTATCTCCCGAAGGGGTTTTTGGCTCCTGTAATATCTCTGTGGAATATCAAAGAAACTCAAATCTGTTCCGAGGTAGTTTCGAGGTACGCATCACTATTATCCGCTGATCTCTGCGAATCCAGTCCTGCTGACCTCTGCAGATCCAGCCCCGCTAAACCCCGCAGGTCCCACCGTGCTGATTTCTGCAGATCTTGTCCTAATGTCGGCAGTAACGCAGGGAGATCTCTCCCCCCTCCCCCCCCTGCTGACCCTGCATAGCCTGATCCGACGCCGGTCTCTGTCGCAGGCTGTACTGGGGGACAAGCTGGTCACGCGGCCGGTCCAGGACATGGACCTCAGCGACAACCCGCGCCTGCCCTCTCCCAACCAGCTCAAGTACCGCGTGCTCATCAAGAACAAGAAGCTGTGTTCTGACGTGCCGCCGCTACTGAGGCGGGTCAACCAGCGCACCAACTCGGTCGTCTCCTCCAACGCCTCCTCCGCCAGCCTCAACCTGGAGAGCGACGACGATGACGACGACGACGACGACGAACTGATCTGTGGTGAGGTTTGGAAGGATGATGTTTTCGGCTGGGGGGAGGGGGCGTGGTGCTCGGCTGGATGGGGGGGGGGATAATTCGGTTCACGACTGTCGGCGGATACCTGGCATTGGGTGTCAGTTCTATTATATATCGGTCACGTTTCGCGGTCCACTTTTCATTGATATTGGAGTGTTTTTAGTCTGAGATTGGATTCCGTATTGCTGAATTCAAGAGGTTTTATTAGTTTTCATTTCCTGTTCAATACTTCCTTCTGAGTGGGTTTAAATTACTGTCAAATGTTTGTCCCGGTGAAGTTGTCTCCTCAGACAGTTCACGAGCCCACCTTGGATGGAAGTGCCCATTCCTTGAGTCTGCTATAGACGGCTCCCGCTCAACAGATTCCGCAGTATCGTCCGCTGTCTCTCCTCAGATCGCGAGTCCACCATACTGGGCCACCTCAGCGACGCGCCGGCCTGTGAAGAGGAGAACGGCCGACCGCCCCATCCCCGACACAGGTGAGTTACCCCGCCCCCTCACTAGTCCACTTGGACGTCGTCATAATTAGGGTCATCTTCTCCCTCCTTACTTCTTTTTTGCCCCGTCCACCGGCGATTATTCAGTGTGTTGATCGGTCCATATGGTTTGTCATCGATCGATGGCAGCTGCTGACTGACGATATTGTAGTTAATGACATTTTCTGGCATCGCCCAAGAGTACAGTGTATCGTTGTTAACGATGGAAAAATGGTGGTTCAGATTCGAAACTGGGCTGCATAAAAAGAACAACGCGGGGCCGTTCTGCTGCCATCTCATGAAGATGTGAGCGTTTCTGAGTCGCAGTGACATGCTCCGCTTCCGACAGGTCAACCTCAGACCTGGACGGCGTCGACGACGCCGCCGCCAAGAAGAAGCACAGCGCGCAGATCGCCAAGGAGCTCTCAGACCTGGTGGTCTACACGCAGGCCATCAAGTTCCACGGCTTCATCTCGCTCAGCCCGATGTGCGTGAAGCCGAAGCCGTCGCAGCGCCGGAGAATCGCCCTCCAGAGCTCGGTCAGCACCCCGGCGGCGGGTGGCGGCGTCGGCAGTGCGCATGCGCGTCTCGACAGCGGCCCGCTGCCGCCGGTCGGCCGCAAGCTGCCGCTCGTGCACCCGTGCTACCAGATCTCCAGCATCAACGAGAACTCGGCCAAGAAGCTGTGCCGCAAGCAGCCGCTGGCCTGTCTGGTGCACACCGAGGTGCAGATCATGCGCACCTATCCGGCCGCTATGCGGATCGACTCGTCCAACTTCAACCCGGTGCTGTTCTGGGCGTGCGGCATCCAGTCGGTGGCGCTCAACTACCAGACGGTGGACTCGGCGCTACACGTCAACAGCGCCATGTTCGAGCAGACGGCCGGCTGCGGCTACGTCCTGAAGCCGCGCGTCATGTGGGACCCGACGCACGTGCTGTACCGCCGCTTCAACCCGTGGGAGAAGAAGTTGGACGGCCTGCACGTGACCTACCTGACGGTGACCATCATATCGGGCCAGTACGTGTGTCAGGGCAGTTTCTCGGCCAGCCCGCAGGTCGAGGTCGAGATCGTCGGCATCCCGGCCGACAGCGTCAAGTACAAGACCAAGGCGACGCACCACAACAGCCTGAACCCGATCTGGGACGAGACGCTGGTGTTCCGTGTGTGGTTCCGCGAGCTGGCCTTCCTGCGGCTGACGGTGACGGACGTCGGCACCGGCCACCAGACGGCGCAGCGCACCCTGCCGCTCAGCCTGCTGCGGCCCGGCTACCGGCACGTGCGGCTCCACGACGCGCAGAACCGGCCGCTGTCCGTCTCCACGCTGTTCGTGTACTCGCGCATGGACGAGGAGGGGTCGGAGCCGGTGGCGGCGCCGGGCCGCGGCGCGGCGGACGGCGCCGCCGCCGGCTCCGAGGACGAGCTGGAGGCGGCGCCGCGCCAGCCGGCCGGCGGCCGCCGAAAGACCTTCTTCCTGGTGGTGCACGACGTGACGCCGCACGAGCCCTACACCATCGTCAAGGTGACGCAGGACTACACGACGCGCGACGTCATCGCCCAGGCGCTGGCCAAGGCCGGCCTCGAGGCCGAGAGTGCCGACGATTACGTGCTGCTGGAGGCGGTGGCCAGCGACTGGTCGCGCGGCGCCAGCAAGACCACCCACCAGCGCGTGCTGGCCGCCGACGAGTCGCCGCTGCGCGCGCAGGCCGCCTGGAAGGGCGAAGGCATGCTGGTGCTCAAGAAGATCGGCGACGACCCGAGTTGCCGCGCCTGGGTCTCGACGATCCTCTCGAGCGGCCGGCAGCGCGCCGGCTGCGGCGACGACGCGCTCGACTCGGACGACAGCTTCCTGGTGTGCGTGTGCGACGTCAGTCCCAGCATCCCGTACGCCATTCTGAAGGCGCCGCGCACCAGCACGGCGCAGGAGCTGATCGCCCAGGCGCTGGTCAAGGCGCGCCGGCTCGAGCCGCCCGGCCGCTTCGTGCTGGTCGAGGAGCTCGAGTTCGGCCGCATCGCGTCGGACGCGGCCGGCGCGCGCCGCAAGGGGGCGCGCACCGAGCGCCGCCGGCTGGCCGACACCGAGTGCGTGTACCAGGTGCAGCTGGCCTGGCCGACCATGGGCCGGCTGTACCTGCGCGAGCGGCCGGTGCCGGCCGAGGAGGGCTCCGGCGCCGGCTGGCGGCTCCGGCTGCCGTCTCTGGGCGCGGCTGCCGACCCGCGCCGCCACTCCACGGCCGCCGCCGAGCCGGCCGACTTCGGGCCCGTCTCCCGCCTGCGCCGGCTCTCGCGCAAGCTCTCCAAGAAGAACTAACCGTCTGTGATGGCTGCTCCGGCGCAACCAAAGATCTCCTCCGTTCTAGTCGTTTCTAGTGGACGTGGGTTCCGTATTTTTGAACGGCTTTGTTGGCGTTTAGTCGTGTCGTGCATTGTGCGGTCATCTCGTTGGGCACCACGGGCATCCGGACGAGCTCCATTCCATATCTGTCAATGTTGTTCGACGATACTATAGTTTTCTATGAAGCGTTGAAAAGCTGAGACGTTGCGCCCTGGAGGCTCCTATTTTAAGCGTGATGGTGCTATTTTGTATCACCGAGTTGTTATACACGCGCGTGTTGCATGTCGTCGTGAGTCTTGAGTGCGAGCGAAGCTGTTGTGAACACGAGATGGACATGTGCCTGCTGAAAATGCTTGCGTTCGGAATGAACAGGGTGAACCGTCCGCAGTTCGCGTTCACACCGATAAATGCGCACAATCCGTGATCTTTGAAAAGAATATACCTATTCCGTCGCCAATATGTTTGTTCCGTGGCCAGAGAATGTTTTGATTTTGTTTTTTATCGAATAATCCACAACCTGTCGTAAAGTTTTGACCACATAACGCATGGTAAGGACTCATAGCCTGAACCGCAAATCCAGGATCCAAATCCATACACCACGGAAATCGCGTCAGGGAGTCTGGCCTCCCCTCAACGTGACATAACAAAACAGTGAAAACCGAAAAGAAGGTGTTAGTACGCTCCGCACTGGACCCAATCCATGCCCTGGAGGAGGCCGCAGGTGCACTACACGCGGTATTGGTTGAGCAGGCTTCCCACTTCTCAAAACTCTAAAATCCCACGTAGTTGCCAAGCCATATTCGTTTCAAAAGATGCGCAATTAAAAAAATAGGTCGACTGCAGGCTTGTGTGCCTTATTAACGCCACAGCTTCTCCAAAATAACGTTTTGAAGTGGTCCAGTCACCACAGTCAAGTGGGCAGTCCAGTTCACAATAAGCACGACGGCAGAGTACGGAGCATCTCCGCGAAACAGATCAACGCTAACCCACAAGGGTCGCCAGTTTGCGAAGGTTTCTTGAGATATGACGTCACTGAAAGATTTACTAAAATGCAGGAATCTCGAAACTCGAAATAAGGAGTCTGGCGGTATTGAAACGGGAGAGGTCGAGGTGGACTGGGACCGATCAAGGACAGGCGCGAGTGCCTGGGAGAGAACAGGGACAGAGAAGGATAACCGATTGAGTTGGATCGGACCGGGATCGGCATTGAAGAGTATTGAAACGGGACGATGAAAAGACGCTGGGACAGGGAAGGGGCAAGTAAAGAGATGGTGGCGGGACGGGGACAAAGAGGGACGGAAAAGGGAAGGTAACAAGGTTTGGTAACTATGGAGAGGGATAGTAACGGGTCAGGCGCAATGATGGGGTATTGGACGAAGCCAATAACCCGGCGTTGGCTGGGGCGTTTCACCACTTTCCATTGACGAGGAGGCTTAACCCGCAGCGCCCCTCCCCATTTATCTCGAGAACCAATCGCCCGATTCGGCTGATTCAAACGGCAATCGATAACGCCGAACCGTGCGGTCCTGTGACATATGCATTGTTTGCTTTTGGTTGCCTAATCGCAATGAGAAGCAGACCGAGACTGATGCTGGCATAGCAATATGTCTCTGGTAGCCTCACCGACGCAGCCAGAGAGGGCCGCCCCCTCCCCTTTGGCCGGCATTTTTTTTAGTAAAATGAGGGCCCAACTGGCGCACATTAGCCACTCCCGAGAGGCGGGGAGTGCCCAGAACGGCGAGAGTCTGGCAGTAAATGCGGTGGGGTATCAGCCTCGGCTCCCCCAGTATCCGATGCTGAGGGCGGCCACGTTCGCTCCCGCTCGGCCGCCTTTCCGGCCTCGAGGCGTCTTGAAATGTTTCGGTTGCGGGGGACCGCATCTGCGACGCCAGTGCCCAAATCAAGCGCCCTGGCCACAGAGCCATCGATTGCCCGCGGGATCCTAGTATAAACGCACAAACACGTAAAGTGGAACATGTCGAAAGGAATTTCTAACACATCGGCACACACGGGCGATCACACGCACTGGCACAAGAGAATCCTTTCGTAATCGGCCGAACCCTCTTTGGCCCTACCCGGGAGAAGCCACGGTACGGAGTGCCCCGATTTTTGGGCCAGCGCCACCGACACACGTCCACCTCAGCGCACGCACGCGCGGGAGCCAGCCGCGCAGGCGCGAGCACCCGCTCCAGGCGGCCGCGCCCCTCCGCCGCACGACGCCAACCAATACACCCCGCACCGTGGCCATCTAAAGGTCAAGGTCACAGACCGGGTTCATTTTTACGCCCTTGATAACGGACGATGCAGTATATGTTTCTGGCTCATCTGGCTCTGAGACTCCTAAAAAAAATGCTTTCAAAAGGCTTCGGGCACAAAAATGGCCTCAGTTTTGATCCCTGTGCCCTTGATCCCTGTGCCCGATCCCTGTGTCTGTACCCCTGCTTGTTTGTTTGCCTGTCTGACTGTCTGTCCGTCTCTCTGGCAGTTTGTGATTCTACCAGTCGGTCAACCGTTAGCTTTGTTCATCTTAACCAAGGTGTGTCAGTCAGTCTGTCAATCGTCCGACAGTCATAAGGCCTGTCCGGCTCTCTCCACTTCCGTCCTCCTCTGTCCGTCGGTCTAACCTTCTGTCATGCCGTCATCGCATGTGCTTACTGCCTCAGTCATCATTTTATCGTCTCGTCCCAGTCCCCTTTCCTGTCTTTTCCCGTTCCCGTTCAACCCTCCTGCATGCTTTCTTAATACACCTGACGGGCCATCGTCAGTTTTTACGGATGTCAGAGCTCGTGACGGAGTCAGTGTAATGCCTGTTTCAACGCCGAGGAGAATCGGATTTGTAGCAGCATCGATTGCTGCAGAGGAATGTCCTACAGTCAGTTCAAATTAAAAAAAAAAACAATGGTTTCTGCTTGACTCCGTACCTGTCCCTGTTTTGCTCCGGTCCCCATCCCTGTTCCGCTCTATTGCTGTCCCAGTCACCTTCCCTGACAATATCCCGTCCTTGTTCCCTCCCTTCTCAGTCCACCCTTCATGTCTATTTTTTGTCTGTCTCCCGCCCGTGTCCCGTTGAGTTCCCCTACCTTGTCCACGTCCCGTCTCAGTTCCACCTAACTATTCCCATCCCAGTCCCTCTCCCTGTTTCTGCTCACAGTACCTCCCTTCTCTGCCCCGTCCATGTCCACCCTCCTTACATATGTTCCGTCTCAGTGCCCCACCACTGTCCCGTCCCGCAACATTCCCTGTCCCTGTCCCTTCCCAGATGCACCCTCCTTGTCCCTGCATCTCTACACAGTTTTCTGTTCCTTCCCCCTCCAGGTTCTACCCCTCTTCCTGTCCCGACCCGGTCCATCTCCGAGCCGACACATTTGCCTGCCATGTGTCATTCTTCAAACTCGGTTTCACCTCAGACCATTGACGTAAGACAGGTCATGTAAGACCATGTTCCAAAGGATGAAAGTGGCATAACATTTTGTTGAACGTATCGGTTAACGTGAAACTTGCATAATGGTAGAGCATGGCAAATGTAACAATGCTGCTGTTTCGACTTCGTCGGAAGTTTCCAGATCATTGACCTTAGGCCAGCTGAATTTTCGGCGTTTTCGCGTTTGCTGTTGAGTTGCGGTGTGGAAGGTCTCTTTTTGCTGTGCGCCAGGACACAATGGTAGTTTCAGCGAACAGTATATGACAGCAGTTCGAGCGAGGTCAGAGGCACCAGTTTATTTCTGGGCGCCGCCTGCCCAAGCCTTGGCCGGGGATCGGGTGAACACCAACGAAAGACACGGACGTCGGCAGTCAGATTCCTTCATGTAGTGATTATGAAGCTGACATATACAACTTGGTGCTTCTCACATTATTTCACACGCAGTTGTACCCCACTGTACCCTGTGACCTGAGGTCAGGCCACTTCTCATACGAAATTATGAGACCCGCAACCGAGTACAGATCTTTGGTTTATATTCTTTAAGTGTTTATTGGTAGTCGCATGTGCTTCGGAAGCGTTAATATATCATATGAACTTATTTTCCAAGGGCAATCCAATCCCATATGACCTACGATGGCCTGATTTGACCGTCTGAAATCTGATGCTTGTTTTCACTGCGGGCGCACGTTGTAACCCTTTCCAGTTTGTAATGCCCCAGTTCTCTTATTTTTGGTCGCCAAAATGAAAACCCCTGACGTCGCAAAAACAGTTTCCCGCCAAACATTCGGTTCTTGTATGGCGGCCGCCGTTCGGCTTCTGATTGACTCGTGTGAATAAATGATTTGCGATGCGAATGTCATGAAGAATAAAGGATATTATATGGTCCAGTGTTATATAATTTTATGTTTTACCGTGCTCCATCAATGACAATGTGGCAGACGACACGACAGACACCAGAAACGCCCGAAGTATACGGATGTGCCAGTATCTTGACCTATGTTGACCTTGTTTCAGTTTAATATGATATTTACAGAAGTCATACGCGTGCCATATGTGACACATTTTCGGCGCATACCACCAAGACACAATTATATATTCAGAAAATAGGAGACTCCTACCTTTACAGGAAGGCAATGTTTTACTTTCGTTTTCCAAATTTCCTTGAAATGGTCAAATTTGGCCTCAGGTGTCCTTTTCCCTTCCCAATAGACAAATCAGGCCTTGTGCTTATTCCTGAACTTCTTTACAGCCACATAGAATCTTTTGTTATTGAAATTTTCCGGCAACAGTTCAACAGAGGATGACCTGTGATGAGCTTAATTGAAAAATACTTCATTTGGAAAAATATCCAGATCCTTTCCATTGCTTTTTACAAAGGTTTTCAACTGTGTTTTTACTTTTCCTGGGACATTTTACTTCTGATTTTCGAGATGTTGGCGGATGGACGGGGTGACTCATTAGCCCCCTGGCCCAGCGAAGAGGGATCCGAAGGCCGGCCTAGCGAGGGTTCATGGCACGCGCCACGGGTCAGGCGGCCCAGCGTAATTCGAGATATTGACATGTTCTTTTTGTAGACACTGGTCATTTTCGATTTCATAGCGATAGATAGACGTCGCTAAATTTGGACGTTCTTACATCCCCATCCTCTGACAATGAATTTTCCTTTGTAGGTCTCGCGTCACGGTTCAGGTGACCCAGACTGACTTTTTGCGCTTTATCTTTTGAAGGCCTCGTGTTACGATCAGGTGACCCAGAATGACACGGAATCTTGTCAGACGTGAGCTTGGGTGACTTTGGCATGGACTGATGAGTTCTGAGAAATGCCGATAAATTTGGACGTTCTAGCTTTCCTCGTTCTTGACCTTGGATTTGACATCGAATATCGCGAACAACTACAAAAAAGTGGCATTGTAGCAAGAAACTGCCGTGCAAGTTGTACGTATAGCACATTGCAACAAAATTCTATAATGTACCTGGCCAAAAAATGGCACTGTATGTCAGTACAACGGTCATATAAGGAAAACGCGAATACGTACAAAGGTATCGATCTTCGTCCGAAATTCCACTCCAATCGATCTTCGAATTTCACTCCGTTTGTGACCTTGACCTTTGATGAACTTGCATCAGACGTCACTCACAACGAGATCAAGTTGCCAGAGACATATTGTTACGACAACATCAGTCTCGGTCTGCTTTTCATTGCGATTAGGCAACTCTGGAGAAAATTGTGACTTTGGCAGTTTGATCTGACCTGTGACATCATCATCAGTGGCTCAAAATTAAACCATGCATATGCCGCAGGGCCGCACGGTTCGGCGTTATCGATTGCCGATTGAATCAGCCGAATCGGGCGATTGGTTCTCGAGATAAATGGGGAGGGGGCGCTGCGGGTTAAGCCTCCTCGTCAATGGAAAGTGGTGAAACGCCCCAGCCAACGCCGGGTTATTGGCTTCATCCAATACCCCATCATTGTGCCTGTCCCGTTACTATCCATCTCCATAGTTACCAAACCTTCTTGTTCCCCTCCCTTTTCTGTCCCTCTCTGTCCCTGTCAAGCCACCATCTCTTTACTTGCCTCTTCCCTGTCCCAGCGTCTTTTCATCGTCCCGTTTCAATACCCTTCAATGATCCCGGTTATCCTTCTCTGTCCCTGTTCTCTCCCAGGCACTCGCGCCTGTCCTTGATCGGTCCCAGTCCACCTCGACCTGTCCCGTTTCAATACCGCCAGATTCCTTATCTCGAGTTTCGAGACTCCTGCATTTTAGTAAATCTTTCAGTGACGTCGTATTTCACGAAACTTTCGCAAACTGTCAACCCTTAGGGGTTAGCGTTGATCTGTTTCACGGAGATGCTCCGTGCTCTGCCGTCGTGCTTATTGTGAAGGCGGTCGGTGGACCACTTCAAAACGTTATTTTGGAGAAGCTGTGGCATTAATAAGGCACAAAAGCCTGCATTCGACCTATTTTTCAATTGCGCATCTTTTGACACCAATATGGCTTGGCAACTACGTGGGTTGTTAGAGTTTTGAGAAGTGGGAAGCCTGCTCAACCGTTACCCTACACGCTGGGTTAAAACGCGTTTGCCACATGCGAAACGTGGTGTGCGAAATCACGTGCCTCTAGTACGACCGGGATCAGAAGCGCAACGTCTGCATAGAAGAAACAGAACGCAACAAACGCCCCAGATTCAACGAGCATCTGCGGTACGTCCTGCACCATGTCCAGAAAACTCCCCGGGAGACCACATGAGGAACCGTCATCCCAAGCAATGACGAGAACTTGGAAACATTGACGATCTCAGTCATCAGGACCTGTGAAAACGTCTCTAGTCAGAAGAGGCACGTAGCCAGGATTTTCGTAAGGGGGGGGGGCAAATGTCAAATTTTGTCATATGGGACAGGCAACAGGCATATGACGAAATTCACAAGAAAAGGCAGTAGCTGTAGGCAATTTATCTTACATTTCTTGCACAGGAAAACACATAATGTTTGTTTTTGCAACATATATATGATTACTATTACTTATTGATGCGAAATCGCCATGTATCTAGTGTAGACCACTTGGTTCAGGGGGAGCATGGCCCCCATGCCTCCCCCTTGGCTAAGTTCCTCAGTCAAAAGGTGGCCAAATCGGTCTACTTTAGAGATGGCTCGCCAGAACTTAACCGACGTGCTCCCGCGACAACCAGCGTCGGAGGTTATGATACGAAAATGACCCTGGCAGTCAAGAGCACCGGTAAGTAACCCAATAAGGAACCAACCAACAGTTTTCTTCTGGCCTCTGGTACAATAACAATGTTAAACAAACCAATAGACGGCTCTCATCGAATAGCGACCCATAGGCCCCCTAGCGGTAAACAACTGAACCACTTCCAAATTGAGTCTGCTTCGCAGTCGGCCGTTACCCTTCTGTAGCACATAAATATGGCCTGTGCCCAGAAATTTGTGCGACTGATTTTTCTTCGTCGTCTTTTTTCCTTCTTTCCTAACCTAACCGGTCAACAGTAAGATTTTGACCGAGCGCTTACTTCGAGGGAAAATAATCGTAGTAGTGGTTGTATGGCGCTTCAAATGCAATACTGGTAAGTACTACTTACGATTTCAGCCGGAAAAACCTGAAGCACACATTATTTCCCCCGAAACAGATTGCGTCGTCACTGGTATGCTAACCGCCAGACGCTCGCGGAGGGATTTTTGACGTTTCTGCGTTAAATAGTTGTTTACGTGAGATCTCGACGCTGATTGGTCGTCGGTCGGAATCAAGGTCCAATCAAGAGTAATAAAAAAGGTTGGGGAAATAACTGATGCGATATAAATTATCTTTAAAAAAAGGTAAGTCGTTGCATAATAATAATAATAATAATAATAATAATAATAATAATAGCAAAATATTAGTAATAATAATAGCAAACAGAAATAATAATAAAAAGTAAAAATATTACAAAGATGGAAAAGTAAAGTTGCAATTCGAAAAATACAAAATAAAAATAAAAAACAGTGAAATAGAATATCTGAAAAGAAATCACGGAACAAAACTGGAAAATAGGAAGTGAAATGAAACAATAAAAATTTACCCTAACCTAGCATAGTAACCTAACCTAACCTAACCTAACCTAGACTAATCTAGCCTAACCTAACCTAACTTAACCTTATCTAACCTAGCCCAGCACAACCCAACGTAGCAACCTAATGTAATCTAACGAGTATTAAATGTCATAATGTAATAATACTGATATCAGATATCCCAACAGTTATCTATTACAATAATATAACGGCGTAATAATTCAGCAGTTCCTCCAAGTTCAGTTTGTGGCAACAGAATACAATTTTCATGTATATGACGTCATTAATCGCTTGAAGATGCATGCAGGTTCTACACATCCTTGATGCCAATAACCTTAACCTTGACGGCACTACATTTTCCGCCGCGGAATAATGTTGTTCTCCGCCAGTCGACTGCAGCACGGTATTACTGAGTACGTTATCGTTAACGATTTTGTTGTTATTTTTTAGAAAATCAAGTAGTGGAAAGTATGGTTAGAAACAGGATGATACATTCTTTATATTGGTGGCAATTACACCAAAGATTGTTTGCGATTTCGTCGGGCAGAAACTTACCTTTAGCAACAACCTTTACCTCTAACCTGTACCGAGGTCAGCCTTTCCATCCTACTTTTCTCGTCTGTGATTACGTAGGGCTTCGTGGGTCAAAGCAAAACAGCCAATGTAACACAATATTTTGCCTACAAGGGGCCTTCTTCGAATAATAGCGAGAAAACGATGCTAAGCTGCAATGGTCTCTTGATTACCAATACTTCCCAATGCCGCAGACTAGAGACAAAGAAATGAAATGGGATGACCTGAATGAGGGCCATGGAAAGGGCGATGTTCACCATGAAATTTTCAGTATTCCGGCCATCTTTACACGGAGTCAGGAATGATTGGGGAAGGAGAAGGGGCGTAACTTTGCACACCTTTGGTATGGAGCTTTCCTTGCCAAAGGAAATCATTGGTATGGAATTCTATACCAATATCGTAACCCGTTCATGCGTTTTCTTGCATTATTAAACAAAATACTGTAAATACGTTATCTATGTCACATTTCAGGGTTTGATGAATTGATTTTCCCATGTCAAAATTACTAATTCTACATCCATGTTTGTATATAAATTTTCTATAATATAAATATAAATAAAAAGTATATACATATATATGTATATATATCATAAATATATATATATATATATATATATATATATATATATATATATAATAAATATAATGTAAATAAAAATAAGAAAATAAAAAAAAATATTCCAATGATTGCTGGAATGATGCTGGGGATCGGAACCCGCACTAACCACAACTTGGAGTTCGACCCTTAAGCCCGATACCCGATGGAACAATGCCAGGTACCGGTTGATTCTGTGACGGAACTTTAGCGTGTCGCCTAGGGTGTCACAGGACCGTGTGATAGTCAGCGTGACCCGACGTTGCTCAGTTGTCAGCTAACCCCCAGGACAAATATCGAGCAACTATCGAGCGCTGATGCGACGTGAACCCAGAACGAGAACTTGCCAAGGAAGAACAGCGTCAGTAGCGCCGGAATCTCTGTGAAAATGGTGAGGTAGGGATCGGGGAGGGGGGACAAATGTGATTTTTACCTCATTTTTTCATGCATCGCCATAAGGTTAATGTTAAATGTTGCCCTAGGTTTGGGGCGGCTCCCCCCCCCCCCCACCCGGTTTCCACGCTCCTAACCAGCGTCCGAAGCCAATGAAGTACTGATAACGATAGCAGCCTATACCAAAAACCTTGCTAAATGAGTAAGGAGTAACCGTTCGTGCGTTATCTTGCAGACTCCAAATCTTTATGGTACCCACCTCGTATGGTTGCATGCAGACATGTGCCAGAATCCCGATGGAATGCAGGTTCTCGTTTTGCGTCGGATTCTGTGTTCACCACGTCACTTGGGCACGCTTTGCTCCCGAGGTGCACGACCTTCCCGAGATGACGCAATTGCCCACCCAGGTCAACTGGCTCCTCGCAGTGCCATCTATGTACTGTAGACGATGGGCCAAGCGTCTACTGTCTTTAACGTATGTTCTGGGTGTAGGGTGTGTCTTATTACGGCGTGTTGGTAACAGAAACTGATATCTGTAGAGTGTAAAAATAGTCGCTTCGTTTCATTTTCACGGGAACGAGCAATCTTGGTTTGATATAATGGCCTTTACATCAGAGTCGTCTTCCCAGATGTCTCTTCAGTCGATCGTCCACGGAGTTCTGTCGATCAACTGGCAACTCGCGTCGTTAAATTCACACATCGCTTCTGAAAACTACCACTGCGATATTTTCGGGGCAATTCGCTCTTGATTTCACATTAGCCGTAAGGGCTAGTGTACTTAAAGAAATAACCTTTGACTCAAACAGCTAGCATCAATAATGCCCAATCTCCTCCAACGTAAACACAGTTTCGCTTCTCAGTATCAAATGTATTTACTCGTATATAAATTGTTTGTACATACGCAATATCCCATTGCATCACGCAGTGACTGGTACCTCCAGCCACGGCCAGTGCGTGCAGTCCTCAGTTCTCGTCACCGGATAGGGACTAGCTGCCCGGGACGGCCGGCCTACACGTGCAGGCCCCACCCCGGCGACCCGCGCCCCAACTCAGGAAGGCACGGCCTGGGAAGCACCGGTTACGTTCGCAGCCTCACACAAGCGGTGCGATGCCGCGCGCTGCGACCTTCCTCCGCGTTTTGGACACCATGAGCCGAGCTGAAACGGGAGCGACGTCGCCGTCCACCGCAGACAGATGGAGACCAGAGGCGACTTACAACTGACTACCCGACTGGTAGCGCCGCCTATATCGACTGACCGTCCGACCGGTGGCGCCGCCTATACCGGCTGACTAGTGCCGTCACCGCGCCCCGTCGGCCGGCGGGCTGAAGCACAGCTCCAGCCAGCAGGGACACTCGGTGGGACTGCGACGCTTGTACTTGGGCCCCCAGCCCTTGGCGAAGCTGACGGTGACGCTGTGCGGGTCGCGCGGCCCGTCGCGCGCGTCCGGCGGCCGTCGCCGTCGCTCGTCGCCGGTCCACGCGAACACCAGCACCGAGTAGCCGGGCGGCAGCTTGTGGACGGCCTCGGCGGGGGCGCCGCTCGGCGGGTCGAGCGTCGGCGACGAGACGAACAGAGGACGCTGGCTCCGGTTGTACAGCCAGACGCCGCCGGGCTCCAGACTCAGGGTCAGACCTGCCGGACACGGGAGAGGGTCAGACCTGCCGGACACGGGGAGAACCACACGCCGTCCGGCTACAGACTCATGATCAGACCCGCCGAACACGGGAGGAGGAGATGGTCATTCGACGTCCAGAGAAGCGCAAGTGCCGCAAAAGACCACCAACGACGTCACATGTTCGACGAATTACCCCCGCCGACCGGACACGGAAGAATGTCGCACAGTGTCTGAACAGACCCGGACGGAGCGACGGAGATAAAAAGCAGCACGGAACGGGTTCCCCAGGCTGCTCTGGTCATACCTGTCTGACATGTGGCCGACATCAGATCCAGAATAGGCTGAAGCTATGTGAAAAATGTCGCGTATCTTCCTGCCCACCTCTTCAAAAATGCTACACACACTTCGGCCAAAAATGCATTTACTTAGAGGTAATCTTGTCAGACTATGTCTCGTTTCAAAACACAATACGAATGTCCTCCAGCCCAGAATAACCTGGTCCTCGCTGACATGCAACAACCTTATACTGGGCAGCCCTGTTACTAAGAGCTGAAGCCCGTCAGCACAAGAGGAATGGACAGCATGCCCCAACAGACCACGCGCCGCAGAACGCCTCCCAGTGCCAAAAACAACAGTCACGTGAAACACGAGTGCCACACAACATTCAACAGCCTGGCTCTATTCGCCTTTCCAAGAAGAAACGCGAATGCTTTTCCGCCACCCCGGCCAAACAAAAATACATTCGGTCGTCACGGAGAGCCTTCACCGCAGCCCAGTACTTCGACCGGCATCGGGATCGAACCTAACGGAACAACATCACGTGGGTCAGATGGCAGCGGAATCCGTGCACGCTCCCTGCCGACGCAAATGGACCGTGCCGGCACCAGCCCACATTCTGCCCCCAATGCAACAGTGCGACGCGCGCGGCTGTCCGGCCGGCGGCCGCGCGGTGCAAAAATGGGACGTGAACATAAACTGAGCGGCCTGTTTGCGGCCCGACCGCTCCAGGAATGTGGCCGACGGTCGGACGGCGCCGTCGCGCCGCGTGGGCGCGCCGCCCGCCGATCGGGGCCGCCACCGCCTCACCTGGGCATCGTGTAACCGGACCCGACCTGACTCGAACGGACCCGACCGCTCTCTTCGGAATAAACTCCCCTGGCAAAACCCGGTCCACGTAAGGTCTCGGTTATCCAGAGGACGCACTTACGGCACGACTGAACCGTTTCCAGCTCGCGCGATCCTCCATTGAACGCAATTCCGCTCGACGATGACGAGCCCGACTGCCCGTGAACCGGCCGCGTGAACAAAACTTCCTGAGGCCTGTTCCTGATGTGGCCGTGCTCTCTGGACACTGGCCGCGCCAGAAGCGCTGGTCGCGACTCCGAGCGGTGGCGTTGACCCTGACCGTGACCGTGACCTGCGATCCTGATTCTGACCTCTGACCTGTGACCCTGACCACGACCAAGGACGACGGCCGTGTGTGACCTGATGACGCCCCTCCCTTGGTCTCGTTAGAGGCCGCGCCCTCAGCACGTCCGCTCACCTGTACCGATCAGAGGCCGCGTCCGCAGCACGTCCGCCCACCTGCACCGATCAGAGGCCGCGTCCTCTGCACGTCCGCTCACCTGCACCGATCAGAGGCCGCGTCCGCAGCACGTCCGGCTCCGGCTGGCAGTTCTGCTCGGTGAGGGCCGCCAGCGACAGGCCATCGCCGTGCGGCAGACTGTAGAAGACGTGCTGGACGGGAGTGAGCGCCAGCCAGCCGCCCAGGTGCCCGACCCGGCGCCGCCGCTCGAAGTAGAACAGCCGACACCACGTCCGAGAGCCCGAGCCTGCAACAGGGCCAGCAGCACCGTGACTGGTGTCCGGGACCGCGACAACGGCAGGCGCACGGCACGGTACAGCGGGAGCGGGACCTAGCCCTTTCAAACGGGCCCTGCTGGTGCAAACTCTTCGACACAGCCCCACCGCCGACGGCGCTGGAGAAGTCTAAATACAATGTCCGTACAACGATAGCAGACATAAACAGACCAATCGGTAAACAGAGGCAGGATCGGTGGTGTCATTTCAATACGGTCGGAAGCCAAGGCCGGTAAACTAGCGGACGCCGCGGACCGTCACAAAACGGAGCATGTCGCTGACATACGGCACAGACAGGCTGTCACGCGTCACTTCCACCAGTCATCGCGACGACAGCCGCCACCGACAGGATCGGACAAATCTAAGACAAAGAACGGACGGGTCTCGATCAGCCGAGCGATTAACCAGACAGAAAAATCACGAACGGACGAGACCCAGATCACCGGAGTCGCCTGCAGTCCAGCACAAACAGCCCGAGATATCCCCCACGGCCAGTTCCCGGTCAGAGCCCTAATCGGCGAACTGGACCCAGCCAGAGAGGTCTCATCAGCGGGCGGGTCCCAGCCAGAGAGGTCTCATCAGAGAACGGGTCCCAGACAGCGAGCTCATTGGCGAACGGGTCCAAGGCAGAGACAGTTCATCACTGGGAGTGTCCAAGCCGGAGAGAGCTCATCAAAGAACGGGTCCCAGACATCGGCGAACAGACAGAGCTCATCGGCGAACGGGTGTAAGGCAGAGAGAGTTCATCAGCGGGCGGGCCCCAACCAGCGAGATATCAAGAACAAATAAAGACGACAACTTCTTCACCCAGACGACCACACGAATAACCAGACACGGCACCAACACGATGGGGCGCCACTGAACGCGTGCAAAGAAGCCGGTGGACCTCGGTAATATTCCAGTTCGTCGAACCCGACAGGACAACTGATAGTCGTGGGGTGTAATAATGAAATGTCAGTGTGTAGTCGTATAAAATTTTCTGATTAAACAGTTAATGGCACAGGGCGCTAACTGAAAAAGCAACGAACCGTACTGATGAGAGGATGCCTGAAACGCCTTCGGCAAAACAGGTGCATATTCTCCTTTACCGTGACGAGAACAATTGTAATACTAGCAAGAGCGTGAAGATGACTTCAAACGCCTCCAAAGAGGTATCTCATCGAACTCAGACAATTGTGGTCACTGAAATACAAACACACCATGGCATAGTTTGAGTCAATACCCCGTCCGGCGCCCATTATCTGACTGCATGTCCAGCTTTATACTGCATACTGCACTAATTCCAGATATTCTGCAGGACCACAGGCCAGGCACGCGCGGTCGGTCCCTTCTTCCCGCCCCGCTGGTGACGAATATGACGCCGTCGCAGCTGCGACATGACAGCGGGGGCCAGCGCTGACGAGCGACGCGCCAATGCCAGGACGCAGGAGCTGGGCAGGGCGCCGCACAGACGCCACGCGGCGGCGGCGGCGGCGGCGCTGACCGCGATTGACAAATGACCGGCGAGGACGACGGAGCGGCGCCGGCGGCCGTCTGCGCCGCCGCGGTGCCGCCGCAGACCAGACGCCGCGCACGTCACGGCCGACACGCTCAGACGTCACAGGCGTCAGGGACGTCGCAGCCAACATGTTCAGATGTCACGCGTCATAACCGTCGTATTCAGACGCCAAACGTCACAGACGCCACAGTCATCACAGCAGAAGCAAGTTCAGGTGTCACGCGTCACAGTCGACACGACACACACGTCCAGACGTCACACGCCACAGAAATCACGCCCAGACGTCATACGTCACAGTCAACACGCTCAGACCTGACATTGCACAGCCATCACGTCCAGGACCCTGGAAGCCATACGTCGCAGGCGTCCCAGCAAACACACTGCGACATTACCTGTCGCAGTCGTCACATCCAACGTGTTCAGGCGTCACACACCACGGCAAACATGTCCAGCTAAGACGCCAGCAGCCGGCGATGGACGTGGCGCCGACCCCCGGGCCAAGGCCTCTGACAGTCTGAGTCCTGTTGCCCCTCCAGTCTCTGCTCCCACCCTGCCGTCAGTCGGCCAGTCCTGAGAAAGGTCCAATTTCCGAGACCCCTAGCTCGCCCATAATAATGCTAGTCCCACGTTCGCAGGCTGAAGATGAGTCAACCAGCGTTCCATTGCCAGCTCCGCCCTGGTGCAAAATCATTAACCCGTTCCCAGACTCCGACTCCCGCTCATGGTCTGCTCTCGGGAATTTCTAACGCAGGTCCCCATTTCACCCAGTCAGGGGCCTATCGGTCACGTTGTCCGGCCCAGGGCGGCCCTCCCTCCCCGTCCCTTGTCTCTGCCCCGGCGGCGTCCGGTGTCCGTCTCCCGCCGTCAGCGCACGCCAGCGCGCCTCCCCGTCCGCCGGCCGGCGTGTAGGGCCCGGCGGCGAAACCACTGTCTGACATGCACGCCCAACTTTCCCCATAACTCGCCGGCCGGACCGGACGCGCTGGGCGGCCGGGCGCGGCGCCGGCCGGGCGCGCCGCCCGTCCCCGGCCGCCGGCCCGGCCCGGCCGCCCCATGACGTCCCGGCCGTCTCGGGCCCGGCCGTCGGCGCCGACCCGGTTGGGCGCGGCGCCGACGGGCCGAGGCCAGCCGACCCGGTGGCGCCGCCGGGCCGCCGGCGCCGACGGGCCGCCGCCGCCGCCGCGCGCGCTGCCAAACGGCCAGCGGCGGCCGACGGCGCCGGCCGGGCGGCGGCGGCGGCGGCGGCCCCACGCGGCGCAGACAGACGCCGGCGGCGCCGCGGGGCGCGTCATCGGCCGTCTAGGCGGCGCGCCGGCGGCGGAGGGGGATTTCAGGCCGGCGCGGCCGCCGTCCGTTCACGCCACGGCGGTGACCGCAAACGGCGCCGTCCGGCAATCGCTGCTGCGATCGAAACCGCGGCGCCGCGCCGTCGCGGCGCGATCGCCGCCAACTGCACACCGAGCGGCCCCCGGGCACATGGCGGCCGGCCGGCGCGGAATGCGGCCCCGGCGGGAACGTGACGTTGCTCTCCGGCGCCGCTAACAGGATTTACTTTCATTCACGCCTCCGACGAAATGCAGCATCCCAGATCTGCCTGTAAGACGCAAAAAGCCGACGCCGGGAAACAGGTTCTGTTGCGGCCTACTCATGACGCCGCACAAACAAACGTCACGCCGGACGTTGTCCCGGCGCGGCGCCCAGCCGTGAGCCGGCCGCAGTCACCGCTCCGGGCTCACGGGCTCGCGGCCGCGCCGCCGGCGTGACGCCGACCGCCGCGGCCGCCGTCCGTCCGGCGCGGCTCGGCGGTCCGGGCGGACGGCCGGCGCCGTCCCCGGCCGCCCTGCAGACCGGCCGACCACCCGCGGACCGCCGACGCGCCGGCACGCCGACTGACACGTCAGGGTCGTGCTGCGCGGACGCCGCGGGCGGCCCCCGGCGTCCTACACTGCCGGGCCCCCTCTGTGCTACCGGACACAGCCGGGCCTCCTCCGCACCACCGGACACATCCGGGCCTCCTCCATACCACCGAACACTGCCGGGCCTTCTCCGTCCCAACGGACACTGCCGGTCCTCCTCCTTCCCCGCCGGACACAACTGGTCCTCCTTCGTCCCAACGGAAACAGCCGGTCCTGCTCTCCTTGCCACACACAACCGGTCCTCCTCCGACCCCGCCGGACACAACTGGTCCTCCTCCTTCCTCGTCGGACACAGCCGGTCCTCTTCCATCCCCCGTCGGACACAGCTGATCCTCCTCCTCCGTCCCCCGTCGGACACAACCGGTCCTCCTTCGTCCCCTGTCGGACACAGCCGGTCCTCCTCCGTCCCCCGTCGGACACAGCCAATTTTCCTGCGTCCCCCGGCGGTCACGGCGGCCGGTCGCCGCACTCAAACCCCCCACTCCCCGGCCGGCGTCGTCGCCGAACAGCCGGACGCGTCGGCGACGGACCGACCAGACGTCTACCGAGACCACGATCCCGACCGGCTGGCGGCGGCCGACGCTCGCGGGGAGGCGTGCCGCGGCCCGGCCGGCGTGTTTGGGCCTTCCGACTGGCATGTTTAGCCCATTACATACCGAGCCCCCCCCCGCGCTCGAGGATCGGCCGGCGGCGCCGCCGCTCGGCCGGCTCCGGCTCCGGGACGAGCCGCCGCCGGCCGAGCAGCGTAATCCGGACAGCCGGAGCCCGACCAAGCGCCGCGATGAATGGGCCGGCCGGCGCGACGGAGACGCGAGTTACGACGCGCCGCGGCGGCCACTTAGCGGGCCGTTAGCGGTACCGGTTGGCGTGCCGGCGACATGGCGCGCCGCCGGACGAGACGCCACGGACCGGCGGCGGCTTCTCCGGCCGGGCCAATCCCCGGCCTCTCACACGAACCACCGGTAAAACGCCCCGTCCGCCGCCAGCAGCTGGCACGACAAGGACGTGGGCTTCTCGAGGCACGCGACCAGGCGCGTTCATTGAGCGTAAGCGCACGCTCCTGACTACCCTAATAACTCTTTCCCTTTGACCACAATTTGGACACCATGAAATACAGCCGACTCTTCTGAAACGCTACTGGCGCTGCAGTAACTGCCATCTGTCGGCGCCCGGCTGAACAAGCTACTGGCTACTGCAGGCGCCGTACGCCGCCCTGAAACGTCCCAATTTACGTCCACGCACTTGGAGGCGACTGGGGTCCTGGCCTTCTGCCTGGACCCCAGTCACCCCGGACCGACTCAAGGCACTCCCGTTCGCCTCTAACTCGCGCAGACCAGCCGCAGACGCCGAGCCGCCTCCGGCCGGCTCCACGCGTCCCAGCCCGGCTCCGGACGCCGCGGCCCCGTCCGGCAGCCGAAGCCGGACGCCGTCCGGTCCGGTGACGGGCCGCGGCGTCGTCCGGCCCGGAATGCCGCCGCCGCGTCGCTCCGGCTCGGCCTTCCGCGCGCGCGGCCCGCTCGTAAAGTACGCCCGGCATTCGGCCCGCCCATTATCAGATCGTTCCCAACCGCCGGTTCGGCCGGCCGCCGACAGATGGCAGGCGCGGCGGCCCGGCAGCGGTCGGGCGAGCGGCGCGGCGCCCGGAACCGGCCGAGGCCGGCCGGCGACGCCGCCGCCGCTGGATCCGGATCCGGCTGCAGGTCCCGCGTCCTCCGAGGGTCGCGCCGGGACTGCGGGCGACTCGGGCGGCGCCGTCTGATGGACGTGCGCAGGGGTTTCTTCCAGCTGTTGGCAGAAACGTTGGGGCGCTGCTGCAGTCAACAAACCACACCCAGCAATGGCCCGGACTTTAACGACCCACAGGCAGCCACGATGATTTCACCGTCACTGGAAAAGGGAAGGTCCTTGTACCGGCTAATGGTTGATAAGATCGCACCCAGGTCCCAGCACCGGTCATGGACGACACATGACGTAGAAACTGATGTCGTTGATATCGGTAGCCGTAGCTATCCAGCGCGATCCCTACCGTCGCATTTCCATTGTTTGAATCTGCCATCGCGTGAAACGCTGCGACTTCGCCGCTTAAAACGTTGCAGGTGTCCCGAAACTAGTCCAACGACTTTGGTTCATGCCATGCTTCAAGAGTTGCTCCGCACTTACTCCAACCTCACCAATGAAACTTCCGTTCCTAGCTGCAAGCTCAATGTACATGATTAGCCCTGCAATGTACGTCACTGACTAGTCCTGAATCCAGGTAGAATAGCTTGATGTATTCGCAGCTATAGCTTGAAGCGACAGCCAGCAATTTTTTCGAAGCCAGATATGTCTTCGTACATCTAATGAATGCTGGCGACAGACAAGCCGACCTCGTAAAATAAAGTGATGGAACTCGAAACTGTTCTGTGTTTTGTGTCGTAGCAGGCCAATGCAGCTTTCTGCCTTGCGGCCAAAAATTGCTTTCATGGTCCATCCAATCGCACACCACGCTACGAGTGAGGTGTCGTACAGGAACCAATGCTCGTTCACCTTCGTACAGGAACCTATGATTGTTCAGTCATAGGTTACCCCTGTCCAGATGGGAAGCATACTGGCGACCCGCGCCTGCCGACCAATCAATCTCCACGGCGGCCGGACGAGCCGGACCGCAGCACGCCGAGCACGGCCGAGTACGCCCCGGCACGCCCGGCACGGCCGCCGCCGGCCGCGCGCCGCCCGACTGCCACTCGGGGCGACAGTCATGGCGCTCGGTCGGCGCCAGCGCGGTGCTTGCGAGCGGCGGACGAGCGCGCGCGGCCACATCTAAGGCGGCGGCTGGTAGTTGGCCGCGCGGCGCCAGCGCCGGCAGTCGGGCTAACGGGAGACGGTGGGCGGCGGCGGCAGCGCCCGCCCGCCGAGCCGCCGCTCACCAGCACCGGCCGCAGCTCGCAGCACGGCGGCAACCACCGCATCATGCACGTCGTACACCGCAGACGGCCAGGGACGTGGGTGTCGTCACCACAGACAGGGCCGTCACCGGCGAGTGGCGCGCGGAGCGTGGAAACCGCTCTGCCGAGACCTTGGCCAAGCGTCGCAAAACTTGGGAGAAAAGTTTACATTTAGATAGCCATATTTTGGGAGCCTTCATCGAGGGCAGTTTCGCGGAACTACAGCAACGTAACTTATGTGACGGTAACGTTGCCATGGGAACCGGAACTAGTCCGATTTCGTAACCACACAGCTCACGCTTTGACGCTCCAACAGTGGCTTCAAATCCTGCTTATACGTGCAAGACGTTTTGTTTTAGTCCATGCTCATGCTGCTATTCCCCTCAAAACCAGGAAAAATGACCGCTGCACGCGAAGCGACGACTCGATATCAACCAGGCACACCCACCACCAGGAGCCTCCGGAGACGCGTCCTGCCTAATCCTGCCGGTTGTCTCCCACGGCTCCGTCCGCACCACGCCACCGTCGCGTCACCGGCGGCCAGCCAGACGTGACGCGTCCCGCCGCCGCCTATCTGTCGCTGCAATCCGGGCCGGCGGCGGCGGGCGGCGGCGCGGCGCCGCGATCCTGGAGCTCAGCGCTAATGGCCCGGACGGCGGCGGGAATCCCGGCCAGAGCCGCCGGAAGCCACTCCTTCTCGGCCGGGCCTCAGCGGGCCTCTCAGGCCCGGGCCGGCGGCCGACACACCGGCCCGGAGCGGCTCTGGCTCTGATGTCACCGCCACGTGAGCGGACCACCGCCGTGCCGGCGCCGGCCGAGGACGCCGCCTCGTCCGCCGGCCTTCTGCTGGCGGCAGCCGGACGCCGCCGCGCCGCCGGCCGCCGGAGACCGCAAGCGACCCGCCGCAAGCCGCCGACTTCCTCCGACCTGCAGACCACCGGCGTCGTCAGCGGCGCCCGAACCACCGTCCGCGGTAGCCGCGGCCACCGGAACCTGGGCCGTTACTCGCCCGGCCGACGGCCGCGGCAGGGCGAGGCGGCCGTGGCCGGCTGGTCCGGTTGATCCGGCTGATCCGGCGGCCGTGGCCCCGCCGGGAGCCGGCCGGATCCGCCGGGCCCGGACCGGCCGGCGCGCCCGCCGCTCTGACAGCGGGACCGGGGTCGCGGGTCGCGAGCTCGGCCGTGATGGGCGCGCCAGGCCGGAGTCGGGCCGACGTCTGCCGTCTACGCAAACCGCCGCGTCCGTCTGTTCCGCTATTCCTCAGACGACGCCCTTTGTCCGCCGGCGAGCGCCCGTTCCGTTCCTCCAAGTCCGTCTCCGTGCACGTCGTGAACGTAAGAGCCCTGATTCTGCGCAGGCCGATCGGGCGGGCGACATTACGCACGTCTCCGCTGACGCCAGTGCGGCGGCCGGCGTTTACGCAGGGAGGCGCGCCTGCGTCAGCGCGGCGGCGGCGGCGCCGCTCGGCCGCGTCTCCGGGCCGGCCGGCCGGCCAGTGTGTATGTGTCGGCGGAGCGCGCCTGTGTGGGCCGACCGCCGGGTGACATCACACGTGTCTCCGGCGGCGCCGGCCGGGCGGCGCGCGGCCCGGCCCGCCTGGCAGGCAGCCAGCAGTCGGGGCAGCGCCAGCCCGCCGGCCGGACGACGCGCGACCTCCGCCGGTGCCGGCCACCGCCCGCCGGCCGCCGCCCGACCGCGCACCGGCCGCACGGGTCGCACGTGCACGTCCGACCCTGCAAGGACGGGCCGCCGCGTGCCGGCCGCCTCGTGTTTGCCCGCAAACGCCCTGCAGCGCGGCCGTCGCTGGCGCCACCGAAATAGCGGCGGCCGTGCAGGCGGCGTGACTCAGCGGCGGCGGCGGCCCGCTCACCGCGCCGACCGCCGCTGAAACATCGACCGCCAGCCGCTGAAACATCGACAGCGGGCCGCTGAAACATCGGCCCACGGCGCCTCAACCACCTGACGCCCGCCGAAACACTGGCCGCGAAAACCGACACCGGCACAGCGAACTGCTGGGCGACCCAATGAAATACCCAACGAGGCTGACGAAATACGAACTGCGCCCCGACAAAACACCCTTCGCATCCAGGCTAAAAACTGTTCGTCCAATTAGTAATCATACGCCGCTAATACATCGCCTATAACTAACTAAAATAGGCCAGATGGGGCCACAACACCCAACGCCATCAGCCTCACCGGTCGCCGAGCCACATTGAACTGGAACCATCACCGTCACCTGTCGCCACGAGCCGTGGTTACCTGGGCCAGTGGATTTCGGCATAGGCCGCAGCCTCGGGCCGCAACGACATCACGACTGTGGTACTGCCCTGGGACCGCCATACGAGAATGAAACGACCGTCAGTTAATGGCGGCTTTGGATGGGACCGCAGGCATTGAACCACGGCTCCTAGAAGGCTTCATTGGTCACGATATGCTGGTGGACGGACTGCCACGATCGAACGGTCAGGATTTAATGTGGGTATAAAAACAGCTGCAAACAACCACCGACGGTCACTGCCAATGCCACACAAAGAGAAACAGAATTTTCAAGCTGAAGACGGCCAAACACCGGCCAGACGAAAGATTCCATGAGCGTTTCGAAAAAAAGCCCAAAAGTTGGATATCTGGAACTTTACTATATACGTATTTCGCACAGAATATACGAACGATGGCAATATAGACGTGGAACCAGCACGCTGTCGCTAAAATCAAACGCATCGATGGCGTCAAAACTCAATACCACCACAGCCTGTGAACACAACTCGTTTTTTCCGAAACAACAACGCGCCTTCGTCTCAGTCGGAGCCGGTCGGAGGCCCCTGCACGGCGTTCGTCAACTCGGCGCCATGCGGCCGCGACGGCAGGCCGGCGCCGCAGTCCGCTCGGTCGCCGGGCGGCGGCGGTAAGCCCGCGCTGTCGGCCCGCCCCCGAGCACGACAGACCCATTCTAAGCCGATTCCGTCGTAAAAGGAAGTCGACCGCGCCTGCCATTCAGAACCAACCGGCGCCGACACGAGAGCCGAGCCCGGGGGCCGGCCCGGCTGGCACGAGAGAGGCACTCAGCAGCACAACAGCCGGGGCTGAATGGCAGTCATCGGCTCCGCGGCGAAGCTGAACGGCCCCACACGATCCACCGCGGGACCGGGCGGCCGGCACCAGCTAGCTCCACAACGAGGCTGGGCGGCCAGCACCAGCCCCACAGCGGCGCTGAGCCAGCTCCACGGCGGGGCTGAACGGTGACCAGCACCAACTCCACAGCGCCGGAAGGAGGTCGCCACAAGACACAGCGGGACCGGGCGGCCAGCACCGGCCATCACCACCAGCGGCCTTCGCTACGATTATCAGGTGCAGATGCTCCGGCCTACAGCTGGAAGATCGGCAGGCTGGAGCTGCCCGACTCACGGCACATGACAAGAGCCTCGGGCCGCGTCGCTGCCCGTCCCTAAACAAAAGTCCCTACAGTCATCCTCATGCTGTGTTCCACCGCCGGCCAGGCTGGGAACGACGAGCCAGATGGCCATCACGCCTCACACAACAGGGGCGGCTCTCCATCGAATGCCATGTGCTGGTCAGCGTCGGGACCACAGACGACTCCGGCACCTCGCACGTCAGACTGCACCAGGTTCGGCCACCAAAAGTCGACGTGTCCAGGCTCGGCCAGTACCATCACTAGGTCACGTCCGTGAAGTTCAAGACGCAAATAAAACTTCAAGCAACAAATGACTGCGCGATTTCCACTCTGTCTGCACCGGCTGATGCCTGTACTGATGTATGTATGATGTACGTATGATGTATGTAATGACGTATGTAATGATGTATACTCCACATCACAAGTCGTGCACAAGACGCCGCCTGGTGCCCCACTCAGCTCTGGCGGCGCTCTCTCGACCCGGGAGCCGGCCTGATCCGCGCAGCGTCACGTCTCCAGCGTCACCTGTCCTGTCTAGCCGTCACATCATCAGCGTCACCAGTGTGTCCTCGACGTCACGTCATCGACAGTTCCACGCCGACGTCAGTCCCCAGAGTCATCAGCCGGGCCAGCGCCGGTGAGACGAAAACGGCCGCCCCCCCGTGCGGCCCCGCTACCTGCGCTGACGCGCGGCCGCCGCGGCGGCGCCGGGCGTGAGCCCCCCCCCCCCCGGCGGCCGGTCGGGCGGCGGAGCTGTCCTTCACGGGCCGCTCCCAGCGCGCGGCGGCGGCGGCGGCGGCGCCCGCCGGCGGCGGCTCGCCTCATATGGCTCGGCCGGCCGGCCGGCGGACCGGCTCCGGTCCGCGCCGCCGCCGGCCGGCCAACGCACCTCCCCCGACCGACCGACCGGCGCGGCCGCCACGGTCCCGGACCGGCGCCTGCGGAGCGGCCCGGAGTCCGGACGCCCAGTGAGACCGGGGTCCGGACGGGGACGCTCGCAGTCGACAGCCGTCCGGACGTAGTCTGTTGCGGTAGCTCCGATAGTCAAAACACAAACAAAAACAGCTCTGACGGAAATCAGGCACCGGCGTGAGCCAGACGCCCGGCGGCGCGGCCCGTGTACACAGACTCACCGTCGACGCCCGAGGTTGACCCGTACTGACCGGTGCCGCCCGTGGTGACCGACTCGGCCGGCGCCGTCTCCGGCGCACCTGCGGCAGACGCGGCGCGCGTCAGCGGCGGCTCGGCGCCACGTCGCGCGGCGGCAGCGCGGCCGCGCCGCGCCGTCCGCCGCGACCGGCGCCCATTAGACGCCGGCCGGCCAATTGAAATTCATAACCCGGCGCTGGAATCCGGCGCTGGCCTTCGGAACTCTATCGGACGTTATATTACGATACAAATTCGGCTGCGCGGCGCCGCCGGACCCGCGCCGAAGGTCAGCCGGCAGCCTCCTCACCTGAGCGGGGCCCGTCGGCCGGCGGCACGCGCTTGGCACTGGCGACTGGCGGCGGTGGACTGTCTGAAACTGAGGAGGACGACCGTCAGGGGTGAGCGGCAGACGGGATGACGGACAGGAACGTGCCGTGAGCCCCGTCCCCGTCCCCCAGTCTCCTGCGGCGGATCGCATGACGGCCGAACACCGAGCGGCGTCGCGAGAACTGGCGTCCATTCACATAGCGCGCAGTAGCTGCACGCGGGTCATTCACTGCTCCATTGCGCTGCATTTGCATTACGCTGCACACGCTGTCATTCGCTGCAGCAAGGCGCATGCTAATGCGGCCACCCGAGAACTCGCGAACGGCCGCGTTTGAGTGGCCGGCGCCGGGCAGCACAATGCGGCGCGCCTGCGCCTGGAATGCCGTAATCCGGCGGCCGGCGCGGAAGGACCGCGGCGTTGTCATGAATCGAGCGGCGGCGCCGCGGTGTCCGCCAGCGGTCGGCCGCACCGCCGGCGCCGCTCCCGAGCCCCCTACGGCCCCGTACCGAAGGCGGCTGGGCACCTGACGTCGGTTCAGGAGGGAGGGGCGGGGGGTGCAGGTGACGGCGGCCGGCGTGATGGGCGGATATACACAGGGTTACTCTGGTCACTGGCCCTCGTCGAATCGGCTCACCAGAGACGGGGCAAAACTTACGGCACGGAATAAACTGCGACAAACGGACGAGGCACGCACAGTGATGAGAATGTCACGGAAAAGCTGCCGAGCAACTTCGTCAACCTCGTGCGACCTGACATCAGACCTGACATCTGGGACAAACTACATCGGTTGTCCGGATCTCCTGATGCGGTAATTCCCAATATCTTCAAACGACACGAAACAATACTCTGGAAAGTTTACGTAAGCGGACACTCAAAGTCTCATCTTGCCAGCTGGGACGCAGCACTAATTGATTCTCGATGATTGATGTTCGGCCGCAGAGCCTGCATCGAGTCATCCATCTGGCCGAGCGCGACACACCCTGCCCCGACTGGACGGGCGGCCTGTGTCACTGCACCGAAAGTTGACCCCGACTGGCGCCGGCCACGTGGCATCGCCGCGGCCCGCAGCTGACCGGAGGTCACTGCATCGGCCCACTGTCACACAGAATGTGGGCCCCTGAAAACGGCGCCCAGATCGCGAACGCCGCCGCCGCCGCTACCGCACCGACACCTGCTCAGTGGCGGTTTCACACAGACTGTAACATGCCGACGCCGAAGAGGGGTTTCACACAGGCTATATAATATGCCGATCGCATTCGTGGCCTACTATGGAAGACAACAAATGCAAAATGTTTCACTGTGTCCGTCCCATTCAAATCATACGCCTGCACTGCGGAGACCGGTTCAGTGAGCAGGGATCATCCTCTGTCCACCTGCCCGCCAATACTCGGGCGACCAAATCCTACACGGCCAGTCGGTCCAGTCACACTGAAACAATGCTGCTAACCAGAGCCCATGCGATCACACGCTTTTCCCCGAGTCATGAGACCGGGGCGATCGCGGCGTTCCCGGCGCTGTGACGGAGAGCGGCTGACGCTGTCTCCCGCTCCCCGAGATCGCTGACTCGGTTCTGACACGGGCCGCTCCCCGTGCGTCAGCGGTCTGTTGACAGAGAGGCAGCCACGCGCCCACAGCTCGTCATGCGCCGCTCAAGCGACGGCTTTATTACGTCAGCCGATTCCGACTCGGCCACCGATTGGCCGGCGTAAGGGACATAAGAGCCGCGCGACAAGAATCCGTCCGATTGTCACGTACTCGGACTCGCAACACTTGAGCCGAAGAGGGGCTTTATCTTTCCAAAGGTCCCAGAGTCTTTCGGCGCAGCGGATCCGTCGCCGAAGCGTTCCGAGAGGTCAGTCCACCCACGAGCAGAGTCTGTGAACTTCCACTGTGAAGCACACCTGTCCGGTGAAACAGGAGGGACGTCCCGGCCATGGCACGTTCACCGGATCGGCTCAACCGGGACAAAACAATGTCGTCATTAATGACAGGCTCCCGGTTCAATGATCGCAGCCATACAAACGGAAGCCAGTGTTTTGCACTCATTATCCAACATGTAATTTAAATTTGGGTAAATCGCACCATTTTCTGGTACAAACATACACCAGATTTCTCCGCTACTTGCCTCTGCAATATGTTTTCGTATACAATGCGGGCAGTATCCCGGATACAAGGCTCGCAACAAAAAGCCGCCTCAAATGAGTGCGGGCGCACCAGCAGACGACTATGCGGGACCGGAGGCGGCCGCAGAGCCGCGCTGCTGGCGCCGCGCCACAGCTCCGCCGCAGCCCCCGGTCCGGCCGCGACGGCCCGCGCAGCACCATCTCCCACCCAGACGGGAACTGAGCTGGTGACCTGCCGTCACCGGCGGCGGCGGCGGCGGCGGCGGCCGAGCGCGACCTTCCGCCCGGACGGGACCGGCCGGCGCCGGCCACCACTTCCGTGGCGCCGGCCGGGCGGCGGCGGCGGCGGCGGCGGCGGCGGTACGCGCAGCGCCGCCCGGCCGGCAGTCTCCAGACGCGGCGGCCCGGCCGACGACGAGCCGGCGGCCACAGAACCGCGGCCGGCCAAGCTCACGGCCCGGGCGGACCGATGTGGCGCACGGCGCAGGACAGTGGCATTACCTCGACTTTGCAATCGAGCAGAGGCTTCAAACTGAGGGCAGCAGTTGTACCATAACATTCTGACGGTCTGCGCGGACCGGGCTATTTACTGCGACTAAATTAGTAACCTACATCCACTGACCGCCACAAGCTAGGGACTTTCCGACACTACAGCGCCGTTGCTTTCCGCCGAGTGCCGACCAGACGCCCAGAGCGCTAACCAGCCTACGTCAGGCATCAGCTGATCGGCGCCGGCGAGCCCGTGCCGGGCGCTGACGCCGCCGGTCTAATGGCGCGATAGCAGGAAAACCCGGCCGGTGTCGGCGCGGCGTTACCAGCCTCTGACAGCTGGGAGAGCCGCGAGATACCGGCCGCGATTTACAACCTCACCGAGAGTTCGGCCGAACGCAGGCCGCCGCCAGCCATCGCCGGCCGGCGAGACGCTCCCGTCACGTGACGGCCACACCCACGTGCCGGGCCGAGACGGGAGGCCAGAGAGTGACGCATTCATGCCTCGTGACGGTCAGGGCGGGACCTGCGCGTGCGGCCCCCTCGTGACGGCCCGCCCCACATGACGGACGGGGCGCGGCGAATGGGGCCCCTCGTGACGTGGCGTGACGGCCAGCCCCACACGACGGACGGGGGTGCAGCGAATGGGGCCCCTCGTGACGGCCAACCTCACACGTCGGACGGCGGCCGGCGCCACTGCCAGCAGCCGCTGATGACAGCTCTGCCGGGTGCGAGCACGCCGAACAAATGCCAGACGGCGCCGTACCGCTGGACGATAAATTTACGGCGCGCAGCGTCTATTTCTGCGCAGCGCTGCGTGTTGCAGGCCGGCGCCGCTATCGGCCGTGAAAGGATGGGCGCAGCGAAGCCGTCTCCGGCGGTCTCTCGCCGCCCGCCAGCACAAAACAGCACCGATCCGTTCGGTCGGGAGGGTTACACGTCAGAAATCAGACGGTCAGACGTGTGGCAGTGCCATTTACCACAGTATGTTACATGTACGTCTACATTATACCGATTACATGTGCTACTTCACATCTACCACTACGCAATAAGTGTGGGGTTTCCGCGCAATTTAGGGAGCGCAAGCTTGAAAAGCGAAACGACAAAGATTCAGCCATGAGCATAAACTAAGCATTAACTGAGCTGACTTGAATTGTGGGCCATTATCCCGGGTCATGTACATGGCTATTACAACAGTGATAACGGCACAACAGAAACCGAAAAGGCAGCAGCCGCAGGCGGAACTGATATCGACTGTGGTCTGTAACGAACCGCAACAGCCTCTACCTCCACTACGGCGGTTTTGCCTTCTGCTGCCTCCCCCCCCCATTTGTTCCGTCCCCCGGCGACAAAGCGTCGCCTCTTTGGCATTCGGCGCGGCACCCGGTGAGTTATGTCCGGACCACGCCACGGCGCGGGCCGAGGCACGCTGATGGCTTCACTGGAGTCGAACGGCGCGTCCGACCCTCGGGCGGCACATCAGTGACATCGGCGCCCAGGAATGCGTCAGTAGCGCGCTGTTTATGCAGCGACGGCCAGCCAAGCGAAGCCGCCACCGCCTCCTTGTCACACGTTCAACGGGCGCAACCGCTGAGTCAGGACACGGTGTCCATCAGCGGCGAGATGGACAAAGATGGCAAGAGCGTTCATAACTCAGGCAAGTTGGCGAATTTTGTTGATTCACCGCATCCGTCGATGTGGCGGAACGGCAACGCTCCGCAGCGCTGCGCAGACGTGAAACCGGCCATGTACTTTCTTCTGAAATTGCGATTCATTGGGAGGGATGCATTGCTGAGTGGTGATGTCATCGTATGTGAGGTCAAACTAGCCACCAGCTGTGACATGACCGGGGCTGGGAACGCAAAAAAAGACGCACCCAATAACGGTTGAAAAAATATTCCACCTCAGCCGAATTTTCAGAACATATTGGGTTGGCTTGAAAAACGTCGCTGATGACGTTTTCAGCACTCATTTCTTTATAACATACCTATGACCGTATTTCTTTATGACAAACCTATGACCGCAAACAAATGTAAAGGATCAGAAACTCAAATGTGACATTACCCATTTGTGACGATAAAAAACGGATCAACAATAAATTCTGATTTTATTCACTGGTGATGATCACACAAACGTCTTCTGCCAGCGTCTAGCAGACCGCACGCCACCTTCATTGGTTTACGCCGCTCGTGTCGTCACGTAAGAACTGGCAAAAGGACAAAGGAAAAACTAACGGCCAATCGCTTCCAAATGCAGTAAACATGGAGTTTTCAGGCGTTATCTGTGCTGCAAAACGAATTCTTATGTCACATGCTACAACTCGGCTACCTCAATTCCAAATACGAGTTAGAAATGAAACAGCCCTTTAGCGTCGGCGAAAGGTAACATTTTTACAGTCGTTCGACGATCGCGCTGGCACCGCTCGTCACCGCTGACGAGCTCGGCTGCAAAATCACCACCCCGGACCAGGAATTCAACGCCGGCCCCCGACCGTCGGCGGCGCCGTACGGCCGGCGCCGCGGCGTCACGGCACGGCGGCACGGCACGGCACGGCCGCCCACCCAGCGTCGGCCGCGACGCCGTCACGCCGTCACGGCGTCCGTCACGACGGTCGAGGGACGAGCCGCGGGCCGGTGCCCGGGCCGGCCCTCTGTCCGCAGGCTGAGGACGCCGTGCGGAGGACGCTGACGGGCCTGGCGACGCCGTGCCTGGGCCGGCCCTCTGTCCGCAGGCTGAGGACGCCGTGCGGATGACGCTGGCGGGCCTGGCGACGCCGTGCCTGGGCCAGGAATTATAGCAGATACTCGCCAGCAGGGGCGGCCACACCGTGGGGGCCGTGGGGACGCGTCCCCCACAATCTTCAGAGTGTGGGAACTGTCCTCCACAGCCTTAGAGGGGGCTAATGTGTAAGCAAGAATGAGCAGTCTGGCGAGGAAGGCAAATGCTCGAAATCGCTTATGGTGAAGAAAAGGTGAATGTATCGAAGACCTTATTCATTTCGCAATTTGTCATGCTCCAGTGCCTGGCGCAGCAGCCACATCTATCGTTATGACAACTATTTACACTGTTTCATTTTTCTGTACATCGCAAATCCTCACAAATGGAAGCACCGGTCACAAGCGTCGCCGAAGAGCACGTGCGTCTGCCACGCCAGCTGTTCGCCGCCTTTCCCACGGTTTTCACCAATCCGTTTACGAGCAAATCGCAGGCGCGCCAGCCTGCGCAGGTACACATAGATGACAGCATGGGCATCCGGACGTTCTTCAACAGGGATGTCGGAATTACCTTTGCCGATTACTTGCTCCACAGAGTGATTTTGAGGTTCCTATGGAGCATCTTTATCGGGTCAACAGCAGCTTCTTTGGCCCGATGCGTCTAACCCAAGCCGGCAGGACCGCCGCCAGAACCCTGTTCACAAGCGACCGAGACGACGCTGCGAAACTAGCTGCTGCCGTTTCAAGGTCACTTGGTTTACCCCAACTAAGGTGGGATCAGTTGTGTATGCATCAAAACGTCAGTACGCTGCCACGAGAAGGGCGATCCCACACATCTTTAGACGACACATCAGACTTCACAAGAAAAGAGAGGAAAAACGCCACTCCTGGTCATGCCGACAGCTTAAAACATGACGGCAATAGTTGACAAAATTAACGACTTAATGAACCACCGACTTGTCGTGCGTAACTGAAACAACCAAAATCTGGGTTTCCTATTTGGGGGAGGGGATGGCCGTGCCCGACCCATCTCCCGTTCCCCACAAACAGTGTATCGCCACCACTGCTTGCCAGCTGGAAGCAAGTGGTGATGGCAATAAAAGAACAGCTATCCGCAACACTGAATAAGAACGACCAAGTCAACTGGCACAAAATATTACGAGTTGTCGACCATATGAAATCTCCATGCAAATAACTGAATTTGGAAGCATCATTGTGGCAGAAAGGGAAGGCTTCCTTTGATGCCAGAAACTGCAATGTTTTCGGAATATCTTTTGCAAAAAGAATTTTATTCGGGTTCCTGCAAATTTAATCGCCATTTCATCATGATCACCGCAAGACGTTTCTGATTCTAGTAGGGCCGGAGCCATTTCTAGACAATGCTTTTCTACGCAGCATCATAGTTTTAGAACTATCCACAGCTGGTAAGACTGCCAGCCGCCACTCTGCCTGTCCTACAAAATGCTTCTCCCATTACTACCACAACTTCCCATCTTGATATTCACCTTCATCTTAGTCAGCTGCAGTAACCTGGATGGTACAGCAAACGTGGAAAACGCTGGCATTAAACCCAACACACAGAGTCGGGAAACCCGACAGATACCCCAATCTTGACAAGACACACGTCGACTTCGGCAAGCTGAAAAGACACTGCCCATGGCAGCGGCAGCGTTAACACCACGACCACGACTACCAGCCAGGGCCTGTTTGCTTTGCACCTTGACCTACCGCCGCTCTCTGTCACGAGCAGTCCCAAGTCCGCTTGTTGGGGGGTCGGACAATGCACGAACAAACATCTCAGGCTCCGTTGCACGAGCTATTTGAACCTGACGTGGGAGGTCCTCTAAGTGAGTCGTTATACCGGTGCAGACCTGTTTATTGTGGGTGTCCGCGGGCCAACAGACGGACGCGGCAGCTTTGTTATGCCTCCCGACACTGGCCGACCTGGCCATTACCGTTCGGCCAGTATGCGGAAGTTCTGAGCGAAAACAATGACGTCAAGCTCGGGCGGCTGAGCCCCGACGTGAACACGCCCGGCGTACATACGGCGTAGGCACGGTCAGCGACGGCGGCGTGACCTTGTCCACGGATTATCCGGCCGAAACTCTCTCACGGACTGTGACGCAGCACGGACTCGGCGTTCCTTTTCCGGCCGCTCCGGTGCGGGGATTTCTGGCTCCGGAAGTGCCGGCTTCTCTCGGCGGTGATCCCGATGGGACCTCGCGAGCCGGAGCCGTCTTGCCTTTTCCGGCGGCGCTCCAGTCGGATCCGTTAGGCCTCAGAGATCCTACTGGCCCGGGGTTCATCGGTACCGTCCCCCCCCTTGCCCGTCTGAACATTTCTGCCCGAAATCATCCGCAGTTTCGATATTTCTCTCTGGACTTCGCGGTCTCCAGTCGCATCGTGTGAGCTTCTTAAAACCAAACGCTCTGAAACAAGCACGCATGAGCCGTAGGCCGTGAGCAGCGTCTCCCCAAGACAGGGCCGGTCGACGTCAGACCGAGGTAATAAGCATTGCACAGACAGTTCCCGGATCATCGATTCTGATGACCTACCCCGAGTCAGCATAACTACTGGTCCGATGAACGGCGGTCCGGGCGTTATGTCCCTGTCACCGCGTACAGAACAGTTGACTTCGGTGCCCCAGACAAAAATGCTGTCGGGTGCCGTCGGTTCGAAAAATGCCAATCTTTCTGCATTATGACTTGACCAGGGTATGATTTGGCATCACAACTTCTCTACAGAATAAAGATACCAAGTGTGCAATCGCTGCTTTTCATGTAGCCAATACATGGGTATCAGAGGTGGTGGTGAGTGAGAGTGTGCCGGCTGCGCGCAGAATGCGCGAGGGAACGACGGTCCAGCAAACAGCATCAAATGCGGTGATCAACCCAGCTCCAGATGACCAGAAGACTGCCAGTAGTCTAACGGGCCAGTCGCACTCTCACCGCCCAGCGGCGTTTTTAGGTATAGCACGTTCTAGTCTGCAGGGGCGGATCTAGACAATGTGCTAAAAAATAGTTAGCTCTCCCCGGATTTCGGCTACTCTGTTTCGCCATTTCAGAAAAATTAACATGCGTTAAAAATGTGTTAGAAATACTTGACATCCCAAACGGAAGTCCAAAAGGCATATTGGCACCTCTTTTCAGAGAAACGGGGCAAGGCCTGGTGCCCCCCCCCCCCCTTGGATCAATAGATCAACCAGTGCTGACAGGGGCGGCGGACGCTATTTCAGGGCGGGGGCAAACCGTTTGCGGATCCAGCCACCCCATTCTGCGGAACCTTAAGTACCCATAAATTCCGATTTCTCCCCGGATTTGGGCCACTTCGTTTTGGGTTCAGACCACACATGACAAGAAACAAATATGACGAAATTACGGTGATGATGATCAATGAATCATTGGAGCCCGACTGTCCTAAGGCTTAGTATTTTTGGTTTGTAATGAGGTCTTAATTTACCACATGTTTTACGCATAAACCAGACGTCCGCAAAGACGCATCGCTTTCTTTGATAGAAGTGGTTTGGTCTGGCGCGCCGAAGGCGCGAAACGTGCTGCCTAAACAATAACGTTATTCGCGTTTTTTGCCCAATTTCTTGTCATTTGCGCCCACATTTCACCTGGTTTAACGTGCTGGGAAGACTGGGACTGCCGTCTGAAAGCAAACGTTTCAAATGCCTTTATCGCGCTTGCATGCAAGTAGGAGACAACGCAAACACTGTGACAAAAAATGCTTCAGAAAGGTATCTTGAACATCCGTCAGGACGGTTCAAGTCAGTGGCGTAACCCGGATTTTTTTTTTCGGGGGTCCAGAAAGTAGGGGGGCAACACTGGGGCGCCCCTGAAAACTACGAGTCCTCCATGGCTAAAACACTAGGGGCACCTGGAACTTATTTTTTAGTGTAATTAAGAATGAGTGTGCCTAACAGCAGTAAAACATATAAGGATTCCACGTGTATGCCCTCTGATCTGCGCTGCGCGAAGTTTTGAACCATTTCCTGTTTTATCCATCGGTGCATCCCGCATCTAAAAGACTTTGAAAATTGCAACAGTGAATTATACAACCAGCGCTATTCAAGTTACTTTCGTTTTACGGCGCTGCGACCAAATCTGATTATGTTCTCTAGGGATTTGCCCAGTATCATATACCCTGTCCTTGGGCGCATATAGTATGTAATAGTACTTGCACCTGTCACCTATGTATGCTGCTATGTAACAGTACATAGCAACTGTCATCGATTGATAAATGTGAATAATTATGGCAACGTAGGAATTTCTCCTAAACAACAACCAGGGCGAAATTTCTTTATGCTTAGTTTACCACATTTCGACGATGCATAGGTTTGATCGGCTTTTCAGAGCGAAAAAAGGAATATCATGGACATCTTGAAAATAATGCCCTCTTTTTCATACGTGTTTTCAGTCCGTGACGCACTACGCCCAGGCCTAGTCTGCGGCGTGAAATGTCAGCAGAGCTGCTGACTTTCCGAACCGTGGCGATAACTAGTGGAGTTGCAGGACACGGTGGCGGCGCAGCGTACCGGCATTACGGTGACATTCATAGCATGGTTGTATCGTTCCACGGCAAGTGGCTGGGAAAGTGGCAGGCGTACTCTTACCCTGTTCAAGCTTGTCTTGTCGCATGGTTGCGAATGCAGTCAGACATAAGTGACCTCCTCTCACAGAAAAAGTTCTCTTTCGCGCATCCATATCTATAGCTGTCTATAGAAATGTTCAAAAAATATTTTTATGTGTTTGTGTTAATGGTTGAGAATTTGGTTCGTCAAGAATTGAGAATTTCTGAAACTGGAATGATAGTACCCATAGGGCCTTTACTTTGGCTACGTCACTGGGTTCCCTTCCCCGTCTCGCTGACACCATCCCATGGCAGGAGGACCTTCCTGGCTGGCGGCTCCTTTGCAGAGGAGCACCCTTTCCAGTCTTTACATATGCCTTTTGGTAGGTACATGCCCGGGGGCCCGCTTACTTTTCCGGGTCAGGGGGCACGGGGGCTCTTCGCTGAGGAGTTGGTTTTTCCCGGCCAGGGGAGTAACTTTAGGAAAATGCCAGGGAGCCCCTTCGTATGTCTCAAAAATATAGGGGGCCCCGTGACCCCTAAGGCTCCCCTGGCTACGCTTCTGGTTCAGGTATTTGTACACAAGGAAGCATGCGGATACTTAGTGTCATTAACAAAACCATCTTGTTCTGATTCTGCTCTGGTCCAGAGCCTATCTTCACGCCTTTGTCTTACTTGATCTATTTCTGTCCATCTCTGTTTATATGCAGTTTTTTAAAGCGTTTTTGAAATCCCGAAATCGGAGGGTGCCTCAAACCCAGCCCCGCCGAACAATTTATTTAGTTATACACAAAATGAGCTGGTTCGAATCGCGATCGGCAAAAAGACGCAAAACGAGACACATAAGCTTTTTATCCGCTTTCATTTGAATCAACTTCAAAGAAACACGACCAATTATTTTTACAGGCGAAGCAATGAAAGTATGAAACCGCGAAACATCATAGTCAGTTCTTATTTCAAGACTCGGCTGCAAAAACTTGCAGGTGGCGCGCGGCCATTTTTGAGGGGACAAAATGATATGTTTGCTCCCGAGTCTTGGGAGGGGGCACTTTGTCCCCCCTGCCCCCCCCCCGGCTTCCGCCGCCACTGAGTGCTGGTCGATCCGAACTATGTATATCTACGTCATTTCACCCAAATAAAAGAACGTGTTCCAATGAATGACCATTTAGCGTCAGGCGGCCATGCTTGTAAAACTGCAACCTTCAGCTTTGCTGCTCCCGAAACGGTCGTTGCATGGCTTGGTACGTGGATAATCGCATACTCAGCAAAAACCTCTGTCGATTGGAGCACAACAAAACGAAATATGAGCGGCAATAAGCTACATTTAAATTACACGGGTGCATAATAGCGTGCTTTGGCCAACTGGTCCAAAGGTACTTCAAAAGAACGTGCCGGCACGCCTTCAGAGGATACTGAAACGATCAACGCAACCAAGCGTCCCGTGAAGGATCGTTGCAAAGTGAATAGAAGGCAGTTTCACGCCGATCATTTGTCTGACGTCAGTTTAACGCGCGTACTTAACAGACAAGGTCACGACTAAAACAAGGGAACATGCAAATAAAGAAAACGAAATAGAACCTGGACGAGACAAGATATTACTCTGTTTCACGGGTACCAACGAACGCCAGACAGTGATTCTCTTTGTATGACACCACCAGGCAAGGGTGGATCCAGACCGTTTGCTACTGGGAGGGGGCAAATCTTCATCCGTGAAATCTAACTCAACCCAAATGTTGTTTTGATCCCGGATTTCGTCCACTGTTTCGCAATTTTCGAAAATTCACATGCCGTTTTTTTAATATTTCCGAGAAAAGCGTCCGAAAAGGGGGGTCAAAAGACATGTTGGTACTCTTCCAACGAAAGGGGGGATGGTCCCGATGGCCCCCTGGATCTGTCGGTGCCACCAGGCGTACTATCTTTCGTCCTGAAAATGGCTGTGTGAATGCATGCTTCAGCATCAGCCTATGGCAAGATGGCCGCCAGTCGTTTCGTGAATCAGCAACCATCGATCGGCAAATACGTCAAGTCAGGATTCTCGCAAACTGCAGGAACTGCTTTGCAATCAGTGTCATGCTTCCGCAGAAATGGTTCTAAACGACTGGATTTAAACGTTTCCGTGACCCGGTAACCCTGGACGTTGCAAGAAGACAACATACATATTTGCTCTATTATAACAAACATGCGTTCCTAAGGTTTCTGATTCGTTTTCCTTCCGTCTTCCTGCACAAGAAGCATGCGAAATTAGTGCATGATGTTCAGATAACCGACTTGGCAGCATAACTCAACCAAAAGCTTCGTTTTTCGCTCTGCAAATGCTGTATCCCCATAATCACACCTGCTTTGCAACCAAAAGCGTTGAGATGGGACCAAACGCAAGCGTTTTCAAAAGCATTTTATCATGCAAACGACCAGAAACTGTTTTCGCTCACACAGCGTGCATCAAAAGTCTGTCGATGCTATTAACTCTGGAACGTGTCGTGTCGAACTGAGAGGGGACAGGGTAGGGGTATAACCAAGGGTTGAAACGCTGTGCACATACATACGAACGGCGTTGCAAATACGACACCAATATTCCTAAAATAAACATTAGGCCTAATGCAGGGCATGGCGAGAATGGCTTTAAAATTGCTCGTGTTCCTATGAAACCAATGGTGAGCATAACATGAATGATCTGCAATAAAAGGAACTCTCCAATGGCTTGGTGGTCCAGTATTACTTAATCGCAACTGCGGCCTACTTATCCCACACCACATTCCTGTCGTAAGCTTTTTCCTCACCGCCGTACAAAACCGGTTTTCGCTAAAATGGTCGGAACGATGTCGGCAGCAATCTCCGCAGCCTCGAAAAAACCGCGAAGGACTCGCACTGTCCCCACAAAAAAAGCCTTTTAGAAAGGATGTATGTAGCAGAGGCTGACCAGACCACAGTCCATAAACAGGTGACGTGGTGGCTTAACAGCTTGTAAAGCTGAAGCAGGCTTGTGCATTCCAAGCCGAAGTGCTGCCATGGGGCAGGGGCTCCCGCCACGGTTGCGCTCTCCATAAGCCCTCGTCCCGGACAGGCGGCCCTTACATAGAAACGTGCAACATTTGAAAATAGTAATGTCGTTTCCATTGTTAAGTGCCAATGTTCAAATTTTTGCGCAAAACTCAAGTTCATCAATCCATAACGATGCATATGCATTAATCTCATCCCCAGTCAATATTTGTTTTTATTTTTTTTTGTAGAAAGGACACAGAATGAGAAAGGGGAAGCACAGAACCGCTCAGTGCAAGATGAGCCCTTTTCGGAATAACGAAATAAGCTTGAATCACGTCCCTTACGCTGGTTAGACTGGGGCCCTGCTGGATTTTCACTCTTTATACAGTTGACGTTTATGAGAAAGATACGCTAAATACTTTTTTCTTGATCTCTCGAGCAAATCACTTTCCTTATGGAGAGGTCGGCGAAGCCGTCTCTAATGCTCTAGCCACCAGAAATCCTCATGACCTAGCAACGTTCCTGCAGACGCCCTTGGCCCTAAATCATTTCGGGATAATGCTCCACTAGTCCCTACACTTCATGGCTGCAATGGCAAACAAGGGCATTTCAAAACACTGATGAACGTAGACAATGACGTGAAAACGAGGAATACCTTCTGCGCAACGACCTGAGCGGTGTAAACTGGACCAAAGACGGCCCTGAAGACCACCGCGAACCAGAAGGGCTGCCCCAAAACGATCCAGAAACGAGCACATTCCGTCACTTGGCTCTGTCCTGGATGCGTCCCAACATGGGCGCAATCTCTGCCGCGGCTGCGGAAGACATGTACTCCACAGTTTTACAGCAATGGTGATTTGTCTATTTTTAAAACAATATTTTTGTAAATTTTTATTTTTATTTAAGAATCAGACCCCCTCCCTAGTTTTTAAAGTATTTAGGCATTTCCCATTGGCAACTTCATTTCTCTGAGTTTCAAATGAATCAAACGGGATGCTAACCGTGCTTTGTGATGCAACGACCAAAAAAAGGCTTTTTTTTATTCCCCGCCCCACTTTTTCTTGGTGGGTTGCTGTCAGTTTATCCCCCCCCCCCATTTCTGAACAGTGGCTACATCCATGCGTCCCAGATGCGCCGTGCTTCACTTGATGCCTGATGCAGAAGCAGTGGAACGTGTTCCGGGACGGGGGGAGGGACAGGATACTTTTCGAACCATTTCTTTCCATGCAACTCCATAGGGTTAACGTTAACTTTCGCCAGTTAAGGGGGGCACAGTGCACCGTGTCCCCGCCTACGACTCTGTTGCCTAAGTTCTCCGCTGAGCTGATTCTGTTCACCACGCTGCGTCAGACGCCGTTCGCTGACATCGTCAGCACTGCTCTACGACGCGACTAACTCCCCGGGTTATGATCTGACCACGGGCAGGCAGGCAATAACGCGCCCTGGTATCATCGGATCGGTGGCGATCACAGCGAAACGAACTGGTCCAACACCGTCGACCACGGGAGGCGGCATGATGAATGATCAAGCAACGCCTTCCCTCCTTCCGTCAGCGTTCTTGTACCAGGCCAGACCACGCTTTCGCTGTGAACGTCGTTATTGAAGAATCTACAACGACGTTCACCGCGAAAGCTTCCCTCAGGCGCCAAGTTCCACATGGGGAGGGGGCATGGTCCCTGTAAAAGAATGTCAATCGGCACCCCTGTTGCAGAGAGGCAAGTTAGGTTGGACAATGAGGTAATTGCTTGGTCAAGTATCGTCTTAACTCAAGGTAACCACACATAGGACGACTCACAATCTGACAAGCGGTGACCGCGCACTGGGGAAAATGGGCCTATTGCTCAGCCGGCACGGCACCTGCTTCCAAGCCCCCTTACGCACGGCCTGAAGCTCCGGCACGCTGTTCCCACGGCTCGCAAGTCACGCACCCCGCACGCGTCCGCTGACTCACCTTGAGTATAGACTCGGCTCCAGTGGTACGGGTTTATGCACGTGAAGCGGTCGTCCCCAACGCACTTGCAGACGAACAGTCGCCTCAGGCGGCACTCACCGTCCACGTCCCGCCAGCGGAAGTAACGACAAAACAGCACAACACCCGTGGCACACTTCGACCTGAGAACGTACTCATTTTTCGGCACAACGACGCACGCGCCGAGCGAGTCCCCCCGGCTCTCCATCACCTCGCACAGCATCTTCAGACTGTCGTGGTCCAACGTGTTGAGGATGCCCCTGACGAGGCCCCTCTCGGCCTCGTCCCTGTCCGGCAGAGCGCCCTCTTCCGACACGCCATCGGCCTCGCCGCCATCGCACACTCCCAGTCTGATGAGCCGCTGGATCAGCCTCTGCTTATGAATCGGTAGCATGAATTTTTTCCACATCGGCGCCGCACATACTGCCGGCAGCGCGGACGTGCACCACGCGCCCCCGCTCCGCGCGCACCACTGCCGTGAGGAGCCGACGCGTCGCCGGAATCCGCGTGTTGCCGGGCCGGCAGTGGCGGGGCTCGGGAGGCGGCCGACGTCCGCGCGCGGGCGGCGCCGGCTGGCCGGCGCCAGCATCCAAAACAATAGGCAGTCATCAATAACGCCCTAATGACCGTGATCGTTTGGGAGAAGTATACGTGCCGCTGTCTGCCCAGACGGCGGCGCCCAGGGCACTTAAGGTGTCTTTTGCAGGGAAGGCCTCTCGTGTCGCACGGCCGCGCCGGCGCCAGCCCAGCCATTCCGGGGAATCGGACCGCCAGGCGTTGAATAGGGGAAACAGTACACCGGACCGCGTTTTGTTTGCCTCGACTTGGACGCGCTCGAAACATCCTCGACGAATCGGCTTGCAGACGTCAATAACCTTCAGGCTCTGTCCCGGTCTCCTCCAACTAAGCACAAGAGAAGTTTGTTCCCTCGGTGAAAGGCAGAAACTGACAAAATGTAGTCCATTGCCCCTGATTCATTACCAGCCTTGTCAGCGATTTAAAACCGAATCAGAATCGATTCCCTATTCAACAACCGTGAATCAGAATCGGAATCGGATTTCCCTTGGGGGAAGAGGCCAAATGTCAAATTCTACCATATGTTACAGGCATATGACAACATTTGTAGGAAAAAGCATCAGTTGAATCAAAAGCAAAAGTAATCGACTTCATACTTATTGCACATGAAAACCACATAATGCTTGCTTGTTTGCTATAATGCTTTTGCAGCATATCTATGACCATTATTCCGTATTCCTGCGGAACTGCTTCATGTCTAGCGTGAACCGTTCGGTTCAGGGGGTGGGCCCCATGACCCCCTGGCTACGTCACTGATCGCAGTCACCTTCTGGCTCAAAAACCAAAATCGCATCGATTCACAGAGCTGTAAGGAATCGATTCAGGGAGTCGGTTCACAAATCCTGATTTATTTGAAAGCATGCTTTGTTTACCTAACAAATGGGACCATTTATTACCAGTATATATAAGAATAGGAATGAGGTCTATCAGCATTGACAACAGATGCTTAAATGAGAATAGGAAATGGAAATTTCAGTTAGGTTGCAATGCAAAATTAAATATTTCTTCCACTGTTGCTACCTCCTGGTCAGCATGAATGTAAGTCGCTTTATTTGTGGGTCTTTTCTGGCGAATATTTTTATCCTCATTCTTGACACTAGATACCAACGTATTTCCTTTTTTGCATTTTGTCACTCAGTGCAAATTGAATTTGGACGGAGCGCTCTATGGCCAAGCATAAAAATAGCATACAGTACTCGATACAACTTATGATAGTTCCCTAATACCATCCTATGATTTACAGACCTTCGGATAAGACAGGACCCACGACTTGGCTATCGCATTAGTGACAAAAAAGAAATAAGCTAGTTCCGTTTTTTGTTATCTGGTCATAAAGCTGAATAGCGAATCAAATCGTGAGTCGTGAATCGAATCGATTTTTTTCTGTTACAAAATCAGAATCGAATCAGTCCTCTGTTTTCCTTCGCGAATCAGAATCGGAAACAGAATTACCAGGAACAGAATTAGGCTGTGAATCAGAATGGAATCCACCTCCAACTTCGTAAATGGCTTACAAGTCTGTTCCTTACCCAAATGGAAAGAAATGAGCCCGTGCATGGGCGAGTGGCGAACAGCGACCATTGCCTGCACCGATGGTCTCGGCGGGGCCGTCATGCCCGTGTGACTGCAGGATAATGCACTCAGGAGATGTCTTAGGTGATAATCAACCCCTAGGGTCGGTGCTGGACGCGAAAGCAGGTTAGGTTCGCAAACCGGGCATGGTCACGCAGTGCAACAGCCAAGCACGCGGCGTCGCTGTTCCACTCTATCATCACTCTTTTACAACTGTCTTCGGTGTCCATGGTCACACCAGTCGTTATCAGCAACCAATGTCACGGTTGTAACGGCCCGCAGGGCTGTTACAAGTATTTAGTTGGTTTAGTTGAGGATAATTTTAACGTACTGCGTCTGCGTTTAATGAAAACATATAACCTCAGACTGTTCGGGTCTTTCCATTTATGGGAGTTCCTACACATGCGACTAAAACTGTTACAGCTAACACTGGTAGGTCAAGTTCCGTTAGATGTAAATATCCCGTTGGTTCCAAATGTTCCTTTCGCCAGACTTACCACGCGAAGACATACGGCCTAGACGGGACTTGGGCGGTCATAGCAAAATAGCGGAAGTCCACCGAAACCGCGAGGCCGCACCCAACACCCTGATTGAAGAAGCCGCGCCCCAAATAGGGCGCGACATTCATCACCAAGCTGTCGGACAAGCTGCCGTCCGCACTGTCATGATGGTCTCGGGCGGAAGATGGAGTTGTTCCGCCGCAGCCGCTCGTCCGAGCAAAACCACCGCCCGATAGTGGACGATGATTCAGTCTGGTCACTACGGATTTAGTCAGGTTTTCTTTTCAGAAATCTACAGTATCTGTAACCGGTCGTTAACGAATTAGCCAGATACCATCCATGCACGAAGTTGCCCGGGTCATAACCAAGCACCGAGCCAACGTTATTTTCCGGGCTCCTCGACTTCGGAACGTCTGGCTGGCCAGAGATTCTAACTGCCCCGGCCAGCGGCGGCTGGACGGAGTCAAGCACCAGCCAGTTCGACGGCGGGTCGCATCACCAGCGGCGTCGCCGGTGAGTCGAGTCGTTCGATAGCCGCGCCGCAGTCGACCAGACTGTGACGAAACGCACAGACACGCGGCGCCACCGACCAGGCCGGGCGGCACTGCAGCCGCGTCACAGCAAACATTTCGAGTGTCTGATGTCACGGCCGTCGACTGTTGTCGGTCATATGATCTCAGAGGGGAACGGTAGTCATGCGACTGCAAACTCGGCAGCTCGCCGATAGAGACGAATTACGATTATCTCGGACAGATCGTTCGAATCTGAATGGGGCGGGGCGCTGAAGCTTACATCAGTGCAAGCCAAACTATCGTGTCAGTCGTCTGAGCCTCCTGAACTCAAGTTGCCCATTTGTGGTGCGTGCTGGTACGCATTTCTGCTCGCGTCGTTCTTAAAATGTGATGTCGGACCTAGCTTTCTAGGCTTTGTGATATATACCCATTTCTGCCTGGTATTTTCAAAAATGCTGAAAAACTGTTGTTAGTGCATTTCAAATTCAGTCGTCGTGAGATTTCACTAATAGGCCACGCCAACATGAGACGGTCTGTCCGAGGCGAGCCCGTCCCCGTGTTGTTCCAACACCGGGTGGATCCTGTGGCCGTGCCCGCACACCAGCAGCACAGAGACGCCCGGCACGAAGCGGACTCTCAACCGGGAACGACAAATTCAGCGTCCCTTGCGAGAACTCGGCAGTAATGCAGTTTTGGAAAGACGAGGAAAGTTTTCTAGAACCCTCACATGTAACGTAAAAATATTGTTATTGGTTTTGAGGACAACAATGCAGTTGTTTCCAAGAACATTAATACAACAATTATTTTGGGAAAAACTATTTTTCAAGGTTATAGAGGTAAGTTTGATAATCTAACGAAACCAAATTTTTTTATGCAGATAAGCAGATATGTAGAAGTCCAGAGGCACGAATTAAAAAATCAAAATCAAAACAGTTTTTCTACGAGACGTGAGAGTGGCTGTCTGAGAAGATATTGCGGAACTCAGTCGTCATTTCAGACAGCCCATCACATGTGTAGCGTTTTTAGTTTATGTTTTGGACAATAGTTTCGTTATAAAGCAAAAAAAAATCAACTGGCGGAGTGCGCCCCTCCACTCATCCTTGGCAGCTGTGCAGGCCAATAGCCTGGTGATCGGACGCAGGTGTAGGTAGCAGTAGCAGGTGAGAGGAATAGAGCACGAAACATTCATTGAAATACATTGGAAAAGATGAATATGTCCGAAATCATCATAATAAAAAACTGCGGTAATTCAAGTTCTCCATGGCTGAGAGCGCAGTCCCTCTGGGTGAGCAACGTAGAGCCCGCACGCGCACACACCCACACACGATGCTGTGTGTTTTGTGTCCGGGCCTCGCGCACGCCATATCCGCCGGGCGCCAGCGCTGTTGGGGCGGACCCCAATGCGGGTCGGCCCGCTGGAGCCATCTTTTTGGCTTTTATGATGGTGGTGGAAGAGTAGCAACAGTGTCGGCGAATATTGTTTCGTGTCCGCGTTTACACAGGAGGGATTCCTCGTCACCAGGCCGAAAGATCCTATGGCAAATGGTGACAAACGTCACGTTGACCCTGATTGGCAGTTTGACGTTGCCTTAACGTCGCGGCCCGTTGCTCATTATCCCCCTGTCCTCGATGTATCAGGACCACCGAAACAGCAGTCTCAATTGGTTCCTGGCAGTGGTGACTTGTCATTAGAGGCAAGTAAGGCAGCGCCTCATCAGAAATATCGGGAAATGTGGAACTGAAATCATGCATAATCTGTGTGTGATAACACCGTTTATAAAGTTGAAGGCATAATCAAACTGGAATAATCTGCTCATTTTCTTCCGCATTCAGCAACGCAGAAAGGAACATGCCCGCAAAGATGCCCCACGCCGCGCAGCATCCCCACTCCCGCTGCCCTCGCAAGCTTATGGAGCAAGGTGGCCACAGAGGCAGCCAGCTCTCCCGCCTCAACCAGCGCCAGAATCCCATGTAATGCAATGCCATTGGTGGGCTTCCGCGGAACTGCTTGTAGGCCGCCACCAACACAGCCAAAAGAGCCCCTGTGAGGCGAGACGTGGTATTGCCTCTAGCCGACGCCGTCGCGGCGCTACCGTCGGACTCGCCGATGAAGGATGCTCGACTGTGCGAGCTAGCAATGAGCATCAGTGGCGGAGAAATAAATGTGTTTGTAGGGTATGTGTGTAACCACCAGGGGACTGGAGAGTGGTCATGTTCCTCCCAGTTCTGGCAAAATGGGTTTTTGTCTCCCCAATTTTGGTCGGAAAATGAGAGTTTTTCGCCATTTCCCGCTGAAAGGAAGATTCTGGTCGGACTGTCTCCCCCCAAGATTCTAATTTGTTTCCCCGATTTCTGGGATGTGGTGACACCCATGTTGTAGGATAACTGACAAAAATATTATATATTTGCATTTCGCATTAATTTGCAAAGTTAGGTATATGCTGTGGAACTGGGCACAAATGATTCAATAATATGACTGCATGCCCCTAGCAGAGACGTCCATTCATCCGCCCTCGATACCAGAGAGAACTTTCCGCCCGGCGCGCTGGACGCGAGAGTATTTTGATTATTTCCGTTACGCGGACTCGAGCTGACGCCCAGTTAGATCTAGCTTTCTTTGCAGATACAGACAAAACACCGGCAGCAATGCGACATGTAACAGTCTGTGTCTTGGTGTCGATGTGAACAGGGTCGGAAATCATTTACGATTTAATAGTCAGACAAGGTATATAAGACAGAGAGCCGTATATAAAAAAGTTTGGTGCTACGCTTGCGCTATACCTCAGGTGTTTGTAAGGCCACCAGCCGCCACTGGTTCCTGGTTGCTCAGAGGCGTTGGTTTCTGTATCGGATACTGCTGCCAAAGCCATGGTGTTGTCCCCGTCAGATGTGTTGTTATGTACACTACGTTTTGGCCGGTATAATAAACAGAACTACTAGCATCAGCCCTATACCACGTTCTATATACCCTATACAACATTCCGTAGTACATTACCAGCTGTATTCCCTCAATCCTAACATGTCTAAGCACACCGTGCGAAATATGATTGTGAGTGCAAAGTTGATTCATTATCCGTGGCGTATGACTTATTCCTCGTCAGCGACGAACACGCTCTCACATGAACGCCGACTAACCAAAGTATACAGAAAAATTTTCCCGGTGACTTAGAAACGATTTTCAGAAAAGACACACAGACCATGCAGACATGGGCCGAAGAATTTACTGCAGCTGACACAATAGAAGTGAACAACCGGTGGCGAGTGCACCCAGTGGGTTTACGATTCTTAAAACCAAGAACACCAAAGCTGCGAGGCAATTCCGTATTCGCCGCAGACCCGCATGACAGTGGTCGTCCCGCCCACCGAGCCCCAAATCTGAGCCTTAAACGTTACTGCGCGGGTGGCATGTCACGGCGATCATCACTCAATCGTCACCTGAGGTCATGCACAAACTAGCGATGTTTACTGGCACCATCGGACGGAGCGATAAGAACGGTAACTCGTCACCGCTCCGCCAGGGCGGCAGCCCGCGACGGCACTGCCGACTCAGACCGGCGCACGCTCGCACGTCCGCGCTGTCCGCACGTCCACGCTGACTTGGTGATCCCCTGGCCGGGCGCGGTCTACTGCCTCTTGACCTTACTGCCGGCGGCGGAGGCAGGCCGGGACCTCCCGGCGCCCGACGCCCGGCGGAGGCAGCGGCGGCAGCTGAGCACCAGCAGCGCCGCACCGGCGGCCACCAGCGCCGCGTACGCCGCCATCACGTCCAGCAGCCAGTACTGGTACCAGCGCAGGTGGCCGTCCACCATGCGCAGGTGCGACGGTGAGCCGAACCGCGAGACCAGGTCGATCCAGTAGAGGGCGCGGTCCGTGGCTGAATTGCGCTCCGTCCGCCAGATGGCAGAGGTGCGGCGGGCGTTTTCCCGGTACCTGCCGGAGCGGGAGCGGACCAATGGTCACTAACGCAGGGGCGGCTCAGCACACAAGTGTGACTGACGTGACGGTGAAACGGAGTGATATTATGACACGAACCACGCAGTGGTGATAACGATGCGATATGACGGTAGTGTGATGTTCGGAATGATGAAAAATGGAACGATTCGGTTGTCACGTGACGCTGAACAATGCCACGGTAACCGGGAAAAGTGCGTTTAAAGTCGTCAAGTGACCATGACGTGAGACTGGCGGGGCCGTAGCGGCTCGTGCGTGGCGGCAGCGGACACGGTGACGGTGGCCCAGAGATCCCAGCGGGATATGGCGCGACGTCCTGCGGTCCCAGCGCTAAACCTGGGGAACGTGCGCAGGCCTGAAGAGAACAGGGCAAAGCAGAATACCCACGGCGCCGCCCCGCCGGAGGCTGTGAAGTCATGACTCGAGGGAGTCGCGTTCCTCCACAATGAAAGTTTCTGACACAGAGTGGCTGGGATTCGACTGAGTTAGTTGATCAGGATATCCAGGGAGTCTCGAGAGCCCTGCTCCAAACAGTGTCGGCACAGGGTAAATAAACAGTACGTTATAACCCGGAACTGAAGGCATGCCTTGTATTGCAGATGCCAAAGATCCTACACAGTCTCGGCATGTAAGCATATACACCGTGAAGGATTCACGTACCAAATGATCAGCTTGCGACTGTGGGATCCGGCTATTCACGCTAAAGCGTAATGAAATATCCATCAGTCTGAGCTTACTTCGCAAATACCACGCATACCTACGTTAATACAGTACTGGTCACGTGCGCTTTTAAAACATTAGGAACATACATCCATTTGCACGAACTCAGGGATTCACTTTAGGCAAGAAGTAAAACATGTCAATGCGAGCTAGGAAATTTGACATAGATCTCAAACTCACTTTTCGGTATAAAGTAGCTTGTTGAGTGCCTCCATGAGACTGTCTTCGGTGAGACCAAACTTATCCAGTCCTATTCCCAGTTCACGGAAATGCATGAATTTGGCGTTGTCTCCCTGGTCGCCAAATATCGGCACACCAACTGAAATCAGGAAAACGTTTGTCATGAGAAATTCCACCTACCTCGTCCGTGAAACTGTGACGGAATAGTGCAAAGAAATACGTCATGTGCGGCTGTCCTTTATCCACACCACGATGGTCGCCACGCTTGTAACCTCAGCAGCCAATCACGCCATTAAATGAAGCAGCAAACATTGAAGCGGCCATACACTTGTGAACTAGTAATTAGGCACGTCGTAAATAACCCTATAACGACTTCATTCGTCTGCCAGTTACTGGCCGATGTGATTTTGAATGATAAACTGAAGGTCTTACGAATTGGAACTCCATGATAGAAGGCCTCCATCATTCCGTTCATGCCGCAGTGACTGACGAAAACTCGAGTCTGAGGGTGTCCTGGAAGAAAAAAAATCATTATCACCGACAAGCCTAACAAGTTTTTTTTTTTTTACAAAACGGCCATCGCCTCATTTTCCCTCTCATTTCAGCGTGCTGGCGGCTAGACTGGTAGTTGGCAACCAGCCTGCATGTTTCTCGTGCCTTGCAAGGAAAACTCAGCACTGAATTACCGTTTTGATACTTGAGGCGTAAGTGCTCGATCATGTTAGTGCACATGTTGGACGACTCGTGGCCTGTCCCAGGACGTACCGAGGACGTCGATCTGCGGCAGCCAGTCGACTACCTTCACGTTAGGAGGAATCTTGTTCAGGCGAGAAGCAGTGAACCGCATAAGGACCTGTTGGCACCAGGACACGTTATACGAAGCTGATGGCCCCAGGGCACGTTATACGAACCTGCCGGTAATTAGGCATATTGTACCAATCTCGAGTAGCAGTCACGTTGCAAGCGCTGATATCAGCCGTATGCCAGAGGTTCAGGATGACATTTAGTAAGTGAAACAGATGCGGTGGACCTAGTCTCCTCGATTAATTAATAATTTTTCCTGTACTCTCATTCTCCGGCCCAGACTGAGTCCAGCAAACAATCAGCCAACCATTTCGAGGTTATCAAAGTTTTCAGTCCGGCCGGATCAAAATTAAATGCTACATTCCAGTGCGAAATGCTGATAATGGTTCCAGGAGAGGGTGGGGGGGGGGGGGCAGAAGCGAGACTACACTGGTTGTAATTGTGGGCAGAGACCGGGGACGTTCGTTTTGATGAAAGTCTCACTACCTTTTGCTTCAGCTTGCCGAAGGCGTTCATGAAGGCTTCAATGTAGTCATCTGGCACGGAGAGGGCCTCATAACCGGTGATGCCCAGACTGAAGACGACGACCCCGTGCTCTCCGGCGCTCTGCATAAAGTCTTCGAGCTCCTTCCAGACAGACAATTATGGTGCATAAATAAACATAAACAAACCGTCAGCCAATCACTTAGTGCGTGCAACACATTGCTGAATTTGATTCATCGGTTGGAAACTAGGAACTGTTCTTTAACCCGTCGCCGACTGGAGGGGGCAGTTGACTGCCCCCCCTCAGGTTTTTCTGGGATTGCGAGAGAACCAACAAACACAGAGTCACGAAACTCTGCGTACCTTTTGCTCCATTAATTTTACGTCTCGTTTCTAAATTTTGACCTCAGGTCAGGTCACGTGCCTGACCTAGGCCAGGTCAAACAGACCTATGTCCAAAAAAGTTTAGCGCTCTCTAACTTTTTCGCAAAACAAGATACCTCAATAACACTTTCAGGGATTAGTGATCGTGATAGATGCAACAAATCTGCTATCTCGGATTTTTCGGAATTTTCCGGGTCATTGACCTAAGGTCAAGCCCATTTTTAAGACATATCGCCGTTTTTTCTGAAATTGACGGAATATTCCATAACATTTTTAGTGTGAAGTGAAGCAGACATCTAGTTACCGTCATTGGACAAAGTATCAGTGACTTCCAGCCATTGACCTGAGGTCAGGTCATGAATAACTGTAGTGGGCCAAAATGTACCACCGTCAAAATCGACGATGAATTACTCAGAATGGGTAGAAAATGGCAGAACTAGCTTGCACAGACGTAATTAATACCAGGAACCTCAAAAAGTTTGAAAAAGTAACATATTTTGGAAATAAACAGGCTCTCGCGAATAAAGCTCTGCCAACTTTGTAGATTGGCAACTAATAAATTTTTCCAAAATTTAAGCATGAGAAACCATCACAAAAATCACAAAGATCAATAAAATTTACATAGATTGTCTTTTTTCGCGAAAATAAAGGAACGCTAAAATTAGTTCCCGTGAATTTGGTACCGCATACGGCAGCGGCGCACAGTGACTGCTGACGGGAGAATTACGGTGTCCTTAACTCAACGTTTCGGCGTATATATTGAACAAATCTGGGAAATTAGACGTGTATCGGCATCCGCGGACATTTACTTGTGCGCTGGTGCCTTTACCTATGCGTTATTAGTCGCAGCCCTTGAGATTCAGGCCATTTCTCGGTTTCATGCAGTCGGCTATGAGAAAACATATATAGGGCGTAAATTGGCTTACATATTATCTAAAACTAAAAATGAGACCAGTTTCGAGCTCTACTCGTGACAAGCTTTCCAACGGTATGCTTATTTTTATCGTGCAGCCAACCGTTCGTGAGTTAGAGGGGGGCAGTCAACTGCCCCCCCCCCCCAGTCGCCGGTGTTCGGGACGGACCGACGGTCGTGCGCGGGTTAAGAATGGGGGCCGATGTAGCCTTTTCATAGAAGAGAGCAAGTTACTACCCTAGCTTCCTCCAGGATCGAGATCCAAACGACGTGTCATGACCTCCACGATATTTCTAAAACAGCGAATCCAATTAATTTAATTTACTAATGTCATTTCAGTTCCATTAATCTTAATCTACGTGTGATGAATTGCATAAAATTGGCCGTTTCGAATAGGACGTATCGACCAGTCCTCATGCCCATTGCTTGGCGACTCAACTACCATGAATGCAATCACAACACGAGGACTGTGCCAAAAAGACGCGCAGAGGAGAAACCAACGATTGTTTTAGGTGCATCATTGTTTCCACGAAACTGAGACTGTTTGGTCTGAGGCCCATGAAGCTTTCGGTGGAAACTATGCCGAACAACAGGCAAGCCAGCAATCGACATGAATCATCCTCCCGAATGCGCCAGGGAGAAGTGCCATCTATCGGAAGGTGATGTAGATGGCGTCGCCATCGACACGCCCGAACACTTTCAGTGCCTCGCCCGGGGCCGTCAAAACGAGCAGGAGGCAAAAACATGGAAAAAATAATGTCGGAACAACAGCAAGAACAGGTTTTTGTCTGCCGAGGGCGGATCAAACAGTTGGCGCTTCCATGGCCAAACCTGGAAATCCTAAGCTATTTCACCTGTCATAACAGCGGCGCACCCAGTGTGTGAGCGGGCGGCGGTCCGTGTCGGATTGAAACCTATTTGACTTTTCGTTTTATCTACAGACGATCGGAATACACCGGACATGACTGGATTCGTAAACGCCCGTTCCCAGCGCTGATGAATACCGTTGTGTTCGAGCAGGCTTTATCGGGCTCACGCCGCCTGAAAATGCTTATCCAGTGATTGGTGAAAAAGACGGAAACGTGTTAGGTACTGCACTCTCATAAATATGACGGTGATGGAAACTAAAAGGGCCCTTCAGATCAATTACCATTGTTTGATGAATGTTCCGGGGGCTCCTATCAACAAGAAATGTATTGATCCACAGATCCTCAGTCTGGCTTGACTAGTCAAACCTACTAAAACGGTATGGTCAGGCCTGAAAATATCTTATTCGGTAGAACGCTCAGACTAAGCCGAATTTACCTGTATAATATCTGACCCGTTCGAACCCAGTGCTGCTGGTCTGACACATGCAGCACCCCAATCTCACTTGCGGCAGGGGGTTGGCCTCGCGGCACTGGGTGCAACCAATCATCTGCACATTGGGCGGCAGCAGCACCGGCTGGGAGGCCAGGAAGTTGCTGTGAACCAGCACCATGTCGATGTTGTTGACCAAAGTGGCTGCGTCAGGCACTTCTGGATAGTATTTCTGTGGGGAAGACCAGCATGAATTAACGTCTCAGTGACATCTGGCGGCTTTTCTGGCTCTGATTTTTGAGCAGAAACTGTGCGCATCGTCCAGAAAACCAATCAGATTAAAATGAAATTCCTGTAAAAAAGACTCGAGATAGACAATCATTCACCCAGCTCAGTTTATCACCTACGCATAAAATACGAATCAACGGTCAGCACCTGAAACCTCAGTAACGCACTGGCAAAGACGACTGAAATGACGGTAACATGTTCGGACGTCACAAAACTTGTTCTCCGACGTCAACCGTTTCGCCAGCACCGCATACGGGCCTCGCTGACCTGGATATAGCCGTTGGCGACGCGGAACTGCAGCTGCAGCAGCACCTTGTGGGCGACCATGCAGAGCGAGTTGTACATGCGCTCGCTGAAGCTCATCTGAGGCCCGGTGTCCGAGAGGAAGGTCGGCGTCACCGACGGCAAGTTCATCGCCGACGTGCCGTGGCTCTGCGGCAGAGGCACCGGGGTCAGACTCAGAATCGGCGAGGTAAGACAGGAGACAGCAGGGCCTGGGGTCAGACCCAGGGCCACCAGAGTTAGACGCTGGCTCCGCGGCACTAGAACCGATGATCGGACTCAGGGTCACCAGAGCCGATGCTGACTCTGAGGCAGGAGGTCCCCGGGGCCAGACTCAGGCCCGGCAGATCTGACGCTGACTCTGAGGCAGAAAGGTCCAGAGTCAGCCCCAGTCAGACTCAGGGCCGCCAGAGTTGACGCCGACTCTGAGACCAGAGCTGGCCGAGAAGTCATACTCGGAGTCATCCGAGTAAGACGGCGGCTATGAGCCAGGACAGCCGGAGAATCCGGCCCAGGAACGTGGTGAAAAACAGCCAAATGTATCCCGGAAATCAGTCGAGGGGCGATGGCTAGACGGTGCTGCTGAGAATCTCATGACGTGTTCCAGACAGACCTTATAGGTGTCGCTGTATTCCACGAAAATCGGGCGGTCCCCTCCGACAGATCGCACGACTGGACCCAATGGCGCCGTGGCTTCCGTGTATGCAGGCTCCCAGTTTGTCGTTCTCGTTCATGAACACGCACAGGATCGCCGCAAGGAGTTTAGAGGGTGTCAATGCAGTGCGAATCCGAATGCGAATGTTATGACACACAGGTGGCCTTTTTGCACGCTCTAATGAAAAACCTCCCCATGGATGCCACAGGTGATTCTCACCTCGCCGCCGACGAAGCTGAAGCCCCAGAAGCCGACGACGGGCAGCCGGAGCGCGGCGGCCAGCGCCAGGCCGCACTCGTTGGAGATGACGTCGACCAGCGCCACGTCGAAGCGGCGCCGGCGCAGCGTCTCGAACAGGTGCCGGTCGCCGAGCACGTCCTGGCAGTGGGCGCGCGTCATCGAGAACACGTCGGTCGGCATCCGGTAGAGGCGGCGCCGCCGCTGCCACAGCATGTCGGTGGGTGGCACGAACACGCCCTCCCGGTCGAAGTAGGCCGAGCGCAGGTCCGAGTTGTTGACGCGCCGACTCAGCAGCTCGACCGGCGACTGCACCGGCTTTGACTTGCGGCTCAGCCACCTGTCGAGGGGTGGCCGTCAGTGGCGAGGGAGAACATCTCGCCAAGGGAATCGGGCTCCGTCGCCGCGACGTGCCGCGCTTCAGCGGAGACAGCACGGACGCTGTCGTGAGCGTTTGCAATGCGTAACAGCAGAGGACGCGAAAATTGCCCTCGAGTTTACAGGAAAACGTGGTGCCGTGTTCAAGCGACGGCCATGTGACTCCGGTACCGAAAAATCCTCGTAGTTCGTGACTCGCCGACGGCGCAGACCGTCATTAGCGATGAAAACTGGCGTGAAATGGCAGCCATCGAATGACCTTCGTGGTCGGCAAGACAGACCGAAAATAAAAAACTAAAAGAAAGAGCATTTAAGGTGGAGGTGCTGGCAATGAGCCTACGTGGCGGCAAGGAAAGACGATGTGATAATTAATAAGACAAGGCGAGGTCGAGTCGTACGGTGAGACTAAAGGCGAAACCCTCCGTATGGATCAAGACGAAACGCCAAGTGACTAGTGGTGCATCGAGGTTGACGTGAACCGAGGATAAGATTTTCGAGAACGTGCGGAGTGCATGGGACGAATGCTCGAAGATGTGAAAGAAGGTCTGATTTTTTTTAGGGAAAATCGGATTTCACGTCCACGTTTTCGTACGAACGGTCTCGTCATATCGCAGGAACTGGTCTTTCGGCCATCGCTCAAAAATGATATTCCATGCTAACAGCCGATCTGGTTGCATGTGAATGAAGTGAATAAAGATGAGCTTCGCAGAATCGGTACCTGTTTATGTTTATCTATGCTCTGTGTAATACCATTGGTAATGGCACTCGCACCACGGTCATCGATGTATTGTACTGAAGGCTGTTAATTACTGTAATCACTGGTAACATAGAGCAATGCATGAATGTTTCTCTTTTGTTTTAGGTCAGATGCATATGACAATTCCTTACAATTCCATTCCGAGTATGATTCTGCCATCAGTCACTTTCGATAGTCCTATTAACAAATTTAACTCGAATTCTGATCTGTTGCGTTACTTCTTTTCAAAACGTAGAAATATTTCCCGTTCAATGAAAAAAAAATGTGTCGTTTAGTTCAAAGTTCTACATCTTCATTCCCTTCAGCTGAATTTTAAGTTTTTTACTTGGATTTCCACAGAACACTGCCGCTTGCTCCACGTTTTCAGATATTATCCTCAGGAAAAACTTCCGTTACAACCCATTCATGAACATTACATGACTGAAGAGGTACACATATGGGTGTCAGTAACAACTCTGCGTAACAAACAAGACAAAAAGTTAGAAATAGTCTATGGCAGAGCCACTCAAGCTCCTGCGACTTCCCACGGAACTTTTTCTCACCTCCGTGGCACACTGTGACGCGGAGGATGAGGGGCAGGACAAAGGAAGTTTGTGACGATGCGTCAGGCTGCACGTGAGCAGATCGACACCTGAGCGCGTGGCACCTCACTGTTGAGATCCAGGCCGCCAGCAACCAGATCGCGCACGTCCACATTGGGCCCGTTAGAAAAGCGTAGTTAGGGATTTTGTATTGTCTAAAAAGTTGTGTTCCAATTGTGGGGTCACAAAAACCACGAGGAAAGTAAACGTTATTTTCTGTGGAAATGAGTGTGCGTTTGCACGACTACTTATTCTACCCAATGAAAATGGCATTAAAAATATACGAAATGCGTAGAAATGGAAATTCTTGTCTTTATGATCTAATATTATGCCTGTTTATGATGCATTCAAGTGAAAAAATTACACACTGGCATCATTTATTTCATTCGTGTTACGCTTTTGTAGACGGGTGTTTCCATAATGAATATGACATAAACATGCCTGCCTGACTGCCTGTCTGTTTGCCTGGGTGTCTGCCTAAAATGCCTGCTTCTAGCGCCATGATCTCGTATCCTTCTGACCTACAAAGAGTACAACGAACCCACGTGGTTCACAAGTCTCTACCTTCTCAAACCGTTCGTCGCTGAGAGGTTGCAGCAAGCTCGCCTGTTACCGCGTGCAGCCAACAACGGGACCTGGCGTAAATAAACATGTAATTGCAGAGGCGCAGAGGCGCCCGCAGCGCCCCGTCGTGACGAAAAATACGGCGATCTCTCGGGCCAACGGTGTTGACATCGGCACCGACACGGCCCCGCTGGCCACGAAGACCCGCTGCGGGGAGAACAGAGCGTCTCCCGCCCCGAACGAAAGCCGCCAAACACGCATACCGCGTGTTGCAAGATCGTGACGCGCCTCTCCGTGCCGCTTTCGTTGCGTCACGCGACCTTCGCCCGTTTTCGACGGACGCTCCGTGCCGTTGTTGACGGCACGATTTTGGTCTGCGGGACGAGCTACGCATATGAAGCTCCCGTTTTCGTAACATGCAACGACTTTCGGGCCTTCCGTGGGTTCAAGGCGCGGCGAATGAATATACTCATTCTATCTTTATCTCCGTTACTGGGGGCAGATAGACGTGGTGTTCGTGCGTTTTATGGCATTGCCTACAGCTTAGTTGTTGGGAGCGTACTTATAATTTTTTTTTACAAGAGTCAAACCAGAATTCACCGACTCCGTTGAATCCCGCATTCCTGCTTTGTCACCACAAACACTTTCCCTTCGCCGTCGTGCGTACGTTGCTTTCGTTTTTGATGCATTGCAGAAAGAGCATCGCACTTACAAACGGGTCCATGGTCTATTATAAATGCAGCATGCTATGTCCATATAAACAGAACCAATATCATGCCTTTCCGAACGGCTACAACGTGTTTAGTGGCCCCAACCTGTTATAATGAACATGGTCCTAAAGCGTCGAACACCGTCTGATGATGCTTATCGCCGTTCCATGACATGCCACACCGCTTCATGATGATGATCATCATCATCTCATAACGCTGATGGCCGGCTCGTGCCGTCAGACATAGTCACCCGCCACTAAAAGCAGCCATTTCGCACCAAATATGGTCTACTGACGCCACACATCATCTCGTGGCCAAACACCATCTGACGGCGTCATACATTGGCTCATAGTACCAAATATCGCCTCAGAGTGATCCAGTGCGGTCTAAGGACAACACGTGACCACGCGTGACATCAAATGCCGTCTCCTGGCACCAACCGACGCCTCCGGCCATTCCCGGCGCCGTCCGTCCCCATACACGCGACGGTCGCCCCAGCTGACACCGATCCAGTTTCCGGTCCGGTGGCCAGCCAGCGGGCTGGTCTGTCAGACATCAGGTACGCTAGACAGCACCGGAAGGCCGCTCCAGACGGCCAGCAAACTAGGCAGATCGTCAGCGGTTGCCATCAGGAACACCAGAGGTCCAGGGATAGGTAGACAGAAAGACGATATGTATTGACCATAAGGACATGTTGCTCATGCAACCTAACGACTGGTGCAAAAGCGAAATACTTCAGTCGAAGCACCCTTCGGTAATACTAGTTGCGGATAGCTGAATAACTACACTAGACGCCACCACACCCGATAGGCCCGCATAACAGCCGGTACCTCGACGCCGCACCCCGCCCTCCTCCCTCGCTCGGTCGTTTAATCTCCCAGATATCAAGAGGAACTCTTGAAACGTTCCGGCTACCATCTGGCCCTCACCGCAGGTAAGTCCGGTGCCGTAGATAAGAGTGTCAAGTTTTTTTTCCAATGACGAAATGGCGAGAAAGTTAAAACTTGGGATGTGGGAAATCTCTGCAAACAGATGACGTCGTAATGTGGAGTAAAGTGAGCAATGCAAAACGAAATGACTGGCAGTTTCAGATGGGTGACCGCAGAGACATTTCGCATCCAGCAAGCTGGATGCGAAACAAATAGGCCTTCAATTTCGACATACCCACTCTCAGCTGGGATGGGAATATTACCTAATTTTGAGCCACAGGAATAATAATTTGGGGGGGTGGGTACCCCGAGATGATGAAATGCCACACGTTGAAGCGGTAAATGAGAGGCGCAAGTGCGGACAGAGAGCGGTAGTGAATTCCAAAGTCTTGTTGTGGCCGGTACAAACGATCTTCGGAAAGAAGTAGTGCGGTTATCGAGGAGGGTGCGAAAATAGGCATTTCAAAGACTGAGACCCGTTGGAGAAAAGATCTGGATCTGGATCTAATGTAAGTCGGAATGTGTGACTGTAGCTCGAGAAACTTGTAAAACAATAATATTTTGTGTATGTCACGTCTAGTCTTAAGTGAGGCCCAGCCCAGTTTACGTCTTGGTTTTTCGGTCAGTGTCCTCCGCAGCGTTCTTGTCACAGGTCTAGAGCTCCTATTTTGAAACTTTCTAGACGAAGGGTGTCGGCTACTGTTATGTTTCTATCGTAAACAGCGTCGCAGTAGTCGAAATAGGGTCTTATGTATATCTTGTATATTAGATCGAGAGTGGATCTGGATCTGGATCTGGAATTAATGAGGCTGTTGGGTACATGGAACTAAAAGATCTGTTTACTTTATTACATGGTCTTCTGCATGGTGACGAAAATGCAAATCTTTCGAAACAGTAATTCCAAGATGCTTGTGACTATCGGGTAAAAAAATCTGTTGGCCGTCAAATGTCAGGTAGGGAACATGTAGTGTCGTTCGGTTGGCAAATGTTCGCTGAACAGTTTTAGCGGCATTAAATGTGGTGAACCATTTTTGGCCAAATCTTTGGATTTCATCTAAATCGTGCTGTAATGATTCCTGGATTGCTTGAAAGTTGTCTGGCGTGTGATGAGCGTAGAACGAAGTATCATCGGCGAGGAAAAGAATGTCATTTGTAGTTTTTTTTCAGCTAGCTAGTCCGTTAAAATACATAAGCGCTAAAAGTGGGCCGAGAACAGATCCTTGAGGACAGCCGACGTTTAACGCACGGAAGAAATGGATTTACGGACTTTTACCTGTTCTGTGTGGTCTTTAAGATACGGTACAAGCCAAGACAGAAGGGAACCAATGATGTCGAATTCAATTTCGTACTTTTTTTTATAGTCCTTTGTGCCAAACTTTATCGAAGTGTTCGGAACTGTCGAGATAGATGGCAGTGAAATCGTCACCTATGTCCAATGTCTTGAGTAGATTATGAAAGACATACATTAATTGGAGCTGAGTGCCGTGATTTGGCCGGAGCCCACTCTGTTTGTCTGTAAATGGTTTTCATGCAAATGCCTATACATATGTCTATAAACAAGCTTTTTGAAAATATCTGGAATGAGGCCGACCGGCATTGTCTCCATCAGCACTATCAGACGGCCTGGAGACGGGTCAGCCGTTACCAGTCCCCATCAGAAGTGCCTGTCGGCCTGGGGACGGGTTCTACCTTCGTCAGTCTCCATCAGGAGCGCTGGACAGCTAGCGTCACCGCGCGAGGACCATCGACTCGGAGCCAGCCCACTGGGCAACAGCGGCGGCTGATTAACGCCATGCCGACCATGTCCGCGATCAGCTCTCCTTCAGCCAGGCGTGTCTGGTCGTTTTGGACAGATGATTTGCCTGTCGGCCCGGCAGGAAGTGACGCCGCAGCCCTGGAGAGGACAGCATGAGCTGGTGGCGCCGGCTGTGGATTGCGGCGGGCCCAGTCATGTTCGACCGGGACACGCTGTTTGACCGAGTGCGTCCGATGCGTCCGCTCACCGCGAGCGGTGTGAGTGCGTCAGCACCGCATAGCTGGGGCGTGCTCCATATCGGCCGCACTGGCGCTGAGCACGTCCTCATGTGGCGGACTAGTCATCTCCTTGGTGCGGCGCGGCACTGCCTGGCTTCCTGCACAGTCACGTGACATCCAGCGGTGGGTAGTTTGCAGTCTACTCTTTTTGCCTCCGTCATTTCAGTTGCCTAACCTAAAATGAATAAGAGGTGTGCAGTTCGTAGAAAGAAGCGTGTTTATCCTGTGCTGGTCAGTGCAGCAGTTTTGACCATAACCGTGGCCAACCAGATTCAGATATCGCACTGGTTAATTATGAATTAGTTCTCCTTCACACTACAAACGGCGTGAACGGTGATCATAACACAGCCTTTGTGGGAGTGGTGCCCTTGAAGAAAATACGGACTGTTTCACATCGGGATAAAAAAGTCTCGCACGTACGCTGAACGACTTCACTCATGGTCTCAGCCTCTATCAAGGTAAAGCCGAATCCCAGCGCTCACCTCAGTCAGCATCCACAAAGGTCACCATTGCGTCAGACGAAGCCTTGTAAGGTCCCCGGTGATAGGATCCAGCGTTACGGCATGCATTATTCCGGCGGAAATGTCGAACCACTTCTCTAAATTTCATTATCTCTCCATTTGCCGCCTAACTGGCAGTCAAATCTTCATTCCCCGTAGGACAAGAGATCGTCACGGTTCGCGTCTGCGGAACTACAAGTGCACAATACTATCTATCTACAAACAGGACAGACAGACAAACACATGTCGTGTATTCAGGCTGCATTCATGCATTCATGAGCATGATGCGATATTTCACGAAGAACAAATGGAGTCGTCGTCCTTTCATCAGAGAGAAGTAGGTCTGTACAAGGTGGAACGGAAGGGAGAAAGTCACTCAACCTACAGTCAACACACCGTGATATTCACCTAACACCGCACGTCTTTTGAAGCTGTGCTCATTTTACTTCTTTGTCTCCAGTAGCGTGGGGAACCGCCACAGCCAGTGCTAACTCATGAGAGAAGCAGTTCTCCCAGACCTGCCACCAGCTTCAGCAAGAGAGGTCAGACGGTTAAGTGCCTGGCATTCGGATGTCATGGAAAGCTGGCAAAAGTCAACATTTTCTCCCCCACGCTGGACGTGAGAACTTAGCGGTAGGCAAATCTTTGTTTGTATTAAACATACGGGAAAGTTACGTTGCTTCTGTGAATTGAAGTAGCCGCCGTCTTTGCATGCCAGCCCTCGGGCAGCGTTGGCCACGATTCAGCTAAATGACGTGTTTGATCAGCGAGACCAGTTGCATAACTTCCACCTCTCCGCTCTCGACGACTGAAGACGACGACTGCTTTGGCAAGGCACACATACCCAAGATTTCATTGTTGCACGAAATCGCAACACGCGCTTGGAACAAAAGTAACTTAACCTGGACGCTCATTCGCCAAACCTTCAATTTTTCCTTGTTTTAAGTAGCTACGGTGCGTCGCAAGCATGACTGAAAATTCTAAGGAATGAGAGGGTCTAGGTCTCTTCCTCACTTCTCAGATATTTTGATGTTAGGATTATGACAGCGACTGGAAAGAATCGGACTAAAATCCCTGTCAGACCACCCACTCCGAAAAACATTCGGAAATATCCAACCATGATCACAATGATGAATTTGCGCCATGTTTTCCATGATTTGGGTATGAATTTGAATCATTCCGCATGTCGGTAAATGGCCTTTCGTTTAGAAAACAGCGCCAGTGAAAGCCAGATTATTTGCACTGCATGTACCTAAACAACTGGGCTTACCTTGCAACCGTAGGTAAATTACTGAATAGTTCTCGTCCTAAGACGAGTCAAAGATGAATTAATAGAAAAACTTTTTACCAAAGCAGCAAGCAAAATCCGCCGGAAGTGTCCATTTCCATGTCCGACGCTGAATTTTGGCACCTGCTGACGATATTGAACGATTACGAATGCTGTGATGTGCCGCCAATACAGGTTAGAGGTATCCTGGTGAGCTTACACATCAGCTTGAAGCTCATTGTGAAATCCGATGGTCCTTCGTTCGGGGTCGAATGGCAAAACGTATAGGTGCCATTTTTGCGGGAAACTATGCTTGGCATAGCCACAGATACTGCTGACTGCCATTTACCACCACTGTCCGTCGCATGCGCTAGGTTATAAAGGACTTGCTGGGTAAAGAATTTCATCGATTTGCCAGAACACTGCAGACGCATCGCGGAGTCAGACGCATGCATGCAAGGGCGGATTCAGATCATGCGCTAAGGGGTGCCAAATCTTCATCTGTGTATTCCAACCTGCCCCAAATATTGATTTCTCCACGGACTTCAGCCTCTTCGTTTCATCATTTTTGGAAATCGACATGTATCTTTCTACCGTCAAAAAATCTCCCGAAAACGGGGCCGAAAGGCATGTTACCGCCCTTCCAATAACAGGAACTCACAGCCCCGATGCCACTCTCCCCCGGATCCGTCAGTGTAAGCGTGGCGCTCCCCTGTGAAGAAGGCAGGTTCCAATGCAATGCTGCAGCTCGGTCATTCCTAAGCGGCAGAGAGTTTTGAATTTTCTCACCGCTCCCAGTCTCACATTCTCCCACCTGAAATGCTGACGTACATTTAAACTTTCACTTCCAAGATCCTCAGACCGCCGTCTCGACGACTGAAACTTTTCAAGCTTTGATCTCGTTTTATGGCGTCCACATTTAGGAAGGATTTCTGAAGCGTCCAGGCCACCGCGTAGGTATCCACGTGACTTTCCGCGGAGGCAGGTGTGTGACTAGTGACCGCTCTTTCATGTTACATGTATACAAGCTCCACATTTCATGTGACATACAGCAAACGTGACTGCTATCACCAGTGCGGATCACGAGGAATACGGCGAAGACACTGCGTCACCGCACGTGCACTCACCTGATCTGCGTCACGTTGTGGCCCCTTTCGATCATCTGCTCGCCGAGCACGCGCAGCGTCAGCTCGTGGCTGCCGGCGTACACCGGGTGCAGGATCAGCACGTTAATGGCGCGCGCTGAGGCCGTCACCGCCAGCAGCACGCACATCGTTCGCCACGCCAACGTCATGTCAACCTGCAACCGAACACCGGCAGTTAGTTTACCGGCCGTACACGGTCTTCGAGGCCGCAAAATAGAGTAGGGCTTGTTGGAACGACAACGCTTTCGTTGTAGTTCAGGTCTCTTGTTCATCAGTACATCAGAAATGTTCTGTAGTTCCGTCTCACATTTTTGTCTTACATTATGCCTGCAATCCGGCAATGTGCAATTTACTGCACATTTGCAATTGCACCATTGTTTCTTGCCGGTAACCAAACAGGAGATATTTTTCCCTATAGTTGTATCTAACTTATATTCGCTGAGTTACTTCTAAGCAGATGATTGGAACAAAGTGTTTTCCGACAACTACATCTGTGTACTACATGATCATTTTCCCAAGAGAAAGCGCATGCCCATGATCTCACGAAACAGGCGTCGTAAACAATCAGGCCTGCCATTTCGAATTCCTGTCCATATGTACGACAAAGTCTCAAGATTTAACATTTTATTGTTTGCTGTATCAAAACGCTTATTGATGCTGTGCTGCATCTAAGAAAAAAAAATGAAGTAGTCTACGACGTAGGTGTACCTGGAGGCGAATGAGCACGTCGGAAAGCGTGCAGCTACTGAATCAGAGCGTCATATGACGCGGAGGGTTTGCCACCGAAAGTGAAGGATGCTGACAAGTCGCTGTGTGCACGGACAGCAAGTTCGTGACAGTAAAATAATATAAATATATAAAGTAATATGAATCACGTATCCTGTTGTGTGCAGCTTAGTGGCAGTGATGGACCATGAAACGAAAAAATCGCCAAAAATGAACGGACGCAAAGATAACCGACCATGGAGAGCCTGATACAGGCGAACAGGACCATTTTACCGAGATCTCGGGAAGTTTGTCTCCTTGTCTGGATGTACGAGATCTCGCATATTTGTTATGTTCTCGCCAAAAGTGAGCGAAAATGTGCCTAACGCGAAAGTGAACCAGTGCAACAGAAGCTAAGGTGCTGCAAACTTTTAATAAATGTGACCTTTGGTGGTGTTGGTCAAACGTAGATCAAAGCGTTGAAACGGTTAAGTTCGGATTAGACTTTAAAAAGCATGCGTTTGGTTTCCATGCTTTGTAAGAGCTCTTTTGGTCAGACAGAAGGTCTGAACTTACGTTCCCCTAAGCAGAATTTACGCGAAGGAGGCGTCTAAGCATCGTAGTCATTGGTCAAAACGCGCTGTCAGCTTCTATAAGTTGAACGTTGTAAGGCGTTGGTCGTCGGTTAAAAACGAGTTTGAGTGAATCGGAGCACAGTGACAGGTACCCTAGTCCAACCAAGTTTCCCCAAATTATCAGCCCTAGGTGAATTCTCACCGTCGAATACCATCACTTCGAGACACTGTGCGTGAACCGCAGCTCTCAGAAGCTTTCAGAGACAGAAATCTCCTTTTCTGACAACTGAACCCGTGTTCAGTGGGCGCCGTGCAGGTCGCCTTCCCCGATCCGCCCCACCGCGCTTCACCATTCATGACGGGGCAGCCGTCCAGCTGAGACGCCTCCGGGCGGACGGCGGCGGACCCCTGGAGGACCGTGGCCGCCGCGGCACAGGCGTAACTGCCCTGTGGCCCAGGGCGGCAGGACACCGAGGGTGACTAGCAGGCCGCTCACATGACCCAGTTTCCGTCCGGCGCCGCGCGAAGCAGCTTTGCCCGACCCAGATCAGTCGAGCGCCGCCGACTTAGACTCCAACTCCGCGGCCGGCCGAGTCACGCAGCAGGCCGCACTGCTCTGTGCGGTCCTGTGGAAAACGCGGCCTGGACTCCCGTGAACAAGCTCCTGAGTTCGGTCGGAAGCCGCTGACACCCGTGCGATCCACGCGTCTCTGCCGCTGTCCCGGTGTAAGGAATGTTTGCCCGCAGTTCCCAGGGCTTTTCCTCCCCGGTTCCCCAGCAGTCCTCTCCCCGAACATCTGGCCGTCTCCGACCCCTCACGGCCGTCCGGGTCTCCGGCCCTCCGACATCTCCGCCCCGGTCTCCGGGTGTCTCCGCCGCGGTGTTCCTGACGTTACCGCTGGCGCGTCGCACTTACCGTGGCCGGCGGTATCGGAGACCGTTATTGGCCGGAAGACCGGCTGTCCGGCCGGCTGGCACTCCTGCTGCGTGGCCTGGAGTCTCTCCTGACGAGGCGGGCTGGACCGCGGCAGTCGCTGCACGTACGGTGGAACTGGACGTCGATCACAACGGCCCACTGCCGGCGGCTGCGTGACCCGCTCCGACCTGCGCTGGGCCGGTCTCACCCGAGCCGAACTGCGGGGTCACGACGTACCGCCTTGACGTGACCGTGAACGTCCCGCACTGCGCCCCACGCCTGCCGCGCCGTTCGTCCACCGTGCGCCAGCCACTGCGGTCCCTCGCACGGCTGGTGCCTCGCACAGCTCCCGGCCCGTCCCGCGCTCTCGGCGCCGTGCTGACGCCGCGTCCTGCCGGCCCGTACTGGCGGCCGGCGGCGGCCGGCGGCGGCTCGGCGGCCCGCCGGCTCCCGAGGAGAGAGAGTCGACCGAGGCGACGAGCCGTACCGCCAACGACGTCCGCCGACCGCCCCCGGCCGGCCGCACGAGCCGTCACGGAGGCGGCCGCCGCGTGATTTCACCGGCGCCGCTTTTGATGTAATTTACGTGATATGTGATTGGACGTGGTTGGCGTGCGGCGAAAAACAGGGTTTGTCACCTTCTGTTTCCATGGTTTAGAGAATGCGATATGATTCCTAGACAGCCGTTGATTGCATTTCAGGGGAAGTAAAAGTCGTGCAAAAGTTCGAAAGGTTGGCAGCTCTCACAAGAAATTTCCTCATTTCATGCACGAAATGACACAAGACTAAAATCCTTGTGACGTGTCGAATAGGTTTCCGTTTTATTTTAAGCTGGACTACGGCCAAAGCTGTTTCACTCTATCGAGTACCTAGATCTCATAAGAGACGCATGGCAACAAAAATGAAATGTGCCTTCTTTTCTGACGTTACTTTCCAGTCCGAAAACAACCAGCCTGAGTCTAACCTTCAGGGAGGGTCGTCCATGAGCACAGTGTTGTCAGTCATGATGCACCATACTCCTACAAAAAATGGCCGTTTGAAAAGCGCGTAGAAATCATGTTGTTTTGATAAGAATGCAATAAGCTATATTGAGAGGGCATAGCTAATAACAAGGGACTGGAATCATCTGTTCATATCCAGAAAGTGTAGGCAGCAAATATTTAAATTTACTTTGTGATTGGCCGCGCTAATTGAAACGTTCAAGACGATATGAACACATGATCTGACGCGGCTGCAGATATGCATCGCATGTCGCATAGCCCGAAGACGTGCGAGACTTGTTCCCAACACAAGCGATACTGAAGGCTCACAGGACGGTGTGTGGCCGGTGATGAAGCTTCCATTGATGACTACCTTTTTTCTCTCGTCATAGGCTTTTGCGCATACAAAAATTCTTATCAAAATAAAAAAGCTGCGCTAGACTGCTGTGACAGTGTTTAACATCCCGGCCGACGACAAAGCTTTTATTCGTGACTTCCTTCTATTTGCCGTCAAGAGTCTTCGCGCAGATGCAAATTTCCCCAAAAGAAAAGAAAACAGCCGCTAAGGACCACTGCAAGGGCATTCAACAGGGCTGAGCAATGCCGTGCTTTAGGTGCGGTGTAAAAGCAGTGAACTTTTCTCCTCTGGTCTACAAATGAGCAATAAATGCGGAACAAAATGGCGCTGTGCAGTTCACCGGCCGTTACAAAAAATCGCCATTGTGAAACGGAATGTAAATGTCTTTATTGCAGTGCTTCGTTCAGTAGCAGATGAAAAGAACAAAAAGAGGAGGTAAGCTGTCGTCCCTCCTTCACGAGAGCGTTGACTTGGTGCGACGGTGTCGTGCGCACCCGCTGGGTCTGTGAATGGCAGTTCAGCACAGCGGAACATACTGCCACGAGCCAGAAGCGACAGCCAGCCAGTCCAGCCGGACGGACGGTCAATCTAGTCGGCCAGCAGTCGGCCCAGCCGGCCAGCAGTCGGTCCAGCGGGCCGGGCAGAGCGGCCGGCGTGGTCTCGGCTAACGGTGGTGTGCGCCGGCCGCGCGGCGGCGCGCGCCGTCCATGACCGTTCGGTCGGGACGCGCGCCTTAAAAAAGGTTCAACGTCCGCGGCAGTCGCGTTACGTCATCCCGGCCGCGTCAGTGGATCGGCGAGGGGCCGGCCGCGCCATCAGCGAAACGCCGCAGAACATGCTTTTAGAGAAGGAAGGTAAAAAAAAAAATCCAAAAGAGGAGAAAGATGGGCGATACGGCAGAAAGAAAAACCTGGTTGAGGCAGAGCAGGACCAAGAGAGTAAGTGGGAGGAGAGGCAAAGAGAAAGGGAGGGGAAGGGAGAAGGGGAAGGAAACGAGGGGGGAACGGAGAGGAAGACGGGAAGAACTTAGGGATGAGAGAAAATAAGAAAGGGGCAAACCGGAAGTTAAAAAGATGGGGGAGGGGGCATACAGTGCATAAATACTAAGCACTGGCAGACTGTAACAGTGTCGAGCAAACCAGAACGTGCGGATTCAGCCGGTAAGGTCTCCCAGACCCGGTAGACTCAGCCCGTTACGTCTCCCGGAGCGGATAGATGCAGCTGGCAACTGGTAAGGTTCACCGGAACGGACAAATTCAGCTAGTAAGGTTCCTGGGAGCGGGCAGACTCAGCCGGCAAGGTGCGCCAGAGCAGGCAGAAGGGGCGGTTAAACTATTGCAGGGCCAGTAGCCACGAAAGGACGCCGCCACATCCAGGCTAGCTCACAAAGAGTGGCCTCGCCTGGCAGCCACAGCGGAATGGACTCTGCCACAAGACACATGGGAAACGCGACCTTAAGGCTTCTTGTTAGCGGAGGATGGGACCTTTACTTTGATGGAAACTTCATCGACGTTCTCCGTCTTCTGTGATTTTGATCCGAAGTCGTTTGAAGTCCTGAAATTAAAGTGACGAAACTGAGCGTATCAGGGCCGTTTCGGCTCCACGGAAAGGAGACAGCGGTCTCTCCTTTCGCTCTAAAATGAAAACTCGTGATGGCTCTTAAACGGTAAATGGGGCGTCATAAACTGCACTGTCTGTGCAGTTTATGGTGGACGCGCTTTAATTAACAGCGATGATCTTAGATTACATTACAGGTGGACCCATCGGAAACAGTTGCATCACATGGAGAAATGCTGATGATAAGTTCTGGTGGCCGTCCCGGAGGCGAGGGAACTTTCTGCTGGCTGCCATTAAACTCAACCGCTGGCTACCACCTGAGCCATCAGAAATCTGGTTCCCAGAGAAAACGACATCGTAAAATTTTGATGCGATATTGCTACAGCATCACCCGATATTTCGCTAGCAGAAGGGGTGGTAGGAAAGGGAAGACATTGGGAAGAAGACTGGGTAAAATCCCGCCACAGCCAAACATGATCAACCAAGTCGTCAGATTTTTGGCCACCCTCGCTTGTTCAGATTCCGAGCCTGCAGTCATGAAGACGCAGCATTGAGCAATGAAAGCAAATGCAGCTGACAACAGATGCTGGATCCTATAGCCTTCAGGCGGGTCTTTTCCGTCGCTGTATGTGAGATACTGGCCGATATGCGCATAGGACCGCGATATCAAGCTCGACTGGCCATCCCAGTGCATCCAATACTCGCAATCGAGATACCTCCCGCACGAGGTGTCACGCCACGCCGCCAGCGTGCTGGTGACGCGGTGACGCTGGAGCAGCACCACCCGAGAGCGGCCCGGCGTCGCCCGATGGCAGCCCGGCCTGGCGGACCAGCCGGCTGCCGCCCACCGGCGGAGCGGCTGGCAGATGGCCCCGGGCAGCGGCCGGTCCGCCGCTCTCAGGCACGGAGCGGCCGCTCGCCGCCGCAACGCGTCGAAAGCGAAACCGGCGGCGGCGGCGGCGGCGGCGCGGAATCGTGGGGAACGGCACGCGGCTGCGTGACCCACATCACGTGGCCGGGCGCCGGTAAACGGGGCCGGGCGGGTCCACGGCGGGGTCGGCTGCGTACAGCGCCAGCGCAGCCGGCGGCCGGACAAGCTTTGTACCACCGATCGCTGGGAACGGACAGCGCAGGACAATTCCGATATGGACCGTGCCGTATTGACATGGAAAGAAATCCCAGTCTGCCTTACCAGCTTAAAAAAAAACGTTTCTTCACCAACGTACGAGGCAAGATGTTGTTATGTGGTCATTGTAGCTTAGTACGTATACCACCTTGAACTATAGATTTGTCGAAGGGCGTTAATAGCATGCACTTTTGCTGGTTCTCTTGAACTATGCCAGAAAAAAACATTGGATATTTGGCTGTAACAAAATGCATAAGCTTATTCTGCGATGTGCACGTGGTCTGAAGTCCAGTCAGTTTTCCATTTTTCTTACCATTACGGGCATGCGAAGCTTTCGAGAGTGGTCCAGCTCCCAACGCACGTACCCAGTGGAACGAGACGCGGCCTGAAAAACGGTCAACATGTTGAGTGGCTGGTTGGTACCGGAAAGTTGGCCAGCCGATTACAGGCACGGAAGGCAGTGGAAGTCCCACACTCAGATGGAAAACAAGACCGTACTACAATCCAGCCAGACGGAGTGTCTGCCTGCTGCTTACGACTGCAACGTTGCATGCCGGTCTCCGTTGTATGTCATGGCTGCGTTCGTTGCTTTCTGGGCAAAATCTCCTCTGTTGGTTCACCTTTCACATAAAGCCATCGTGAGCGTGCCTAATTTCTTTATGAAGGAAATGCGCGGGCTAATGAAAACAAATGGCGTGAAGGTTTCTTGCACATGCATCCCAAATGCAATAAAGCTGCACGTATGCTTCACGTCCGTCCAGAAGATCGTGCCGTTGCATTTCCTGCCGTGAACAATGGCGTGCACTGCGCAAGTTTTGGCCTAACGTATTGCCTCATTACAGGGTCCATGAACAATACATCGGGCGCATTACCGCAGGCTGTGGCTCGTGTGCTGTGCGATAGGTCATCAAAAGTCGGAGTCCGGTTTCCGCCCGGTCGGTCAGTTGTGAGTCGTGAGTCGCTGCCCAGATCGGCGAGTATCCGCCCGTGAGTCTCCGTCGGGTGGCTGAGGACACTGGTTTGGGGCCTGCTCAGGTCCGGCGTCCACCATGGGTTTCTGTCCATCATAGCCTTCTATTCCATAAAGTGTTTCAGACCCTCCGGTATCGACTGAGCCTCTTAACATCGTGACGAATTTTACGCTGTGGAGTGAGCACCCACATGTCGGTCCCCATGGCTTTGCGTGCGTGGGCATCCTCAATTCGCGTTCCGAAAAGTGACTCGCTTACAAGACGTGATCGTTCTGACCGCAACAATGGGCAACAGCTCTTCAATCCCGTTGCGTTCATCACCGCCGTTTAGTTGCGTTTTATTTATTTATATATATGTATACTATTATTATTATGTAATTATGAATTTACCTGTGGAGCCGGCGGCGTTAGTACCAGACGGAATGCCAATGGTTATATCTTGAGCCAGCTGCAGTGGACAGGCCAGCTGTCTTTGATATTAAGGTTGAATTTGAGGGATATCGTCAGTCATCACGAAATCACTGAAATCATCCATGGCCACTGGGCAGGCGTCCGTAGTCTGCAACGTCGCTTCTTCTTTGCTTGTGAGTTAGGACACACCGGGGACGCAGCCAGCGTGGGGGACGAAGAGGGGCGACCGCCCCCTCGGCATTTTGGCGCCCTTCGGTGCGCCAAATATGAAACCTTTAGCCGCCGAAGACGGGTAAGAACATAGAAGCCACTGACGGACGAACGTTATCCGTGGATACAAAGGCACGCTTTTAGAACGCACGGTTAAAGAACGCGCATGTGACATTGTTCACCCTTGTGATAGAGCAAGAACACCTTTGTATTAAAAGAAGCTCCTGTAGCATCGAAGGGGCCGTTATTCAGCTTATGTGCGTTCCGTCCTTAGAAAGGCACCATTAACATAGAGTTATGCGACACAGACAGAACACTGGACACGGAGGCGCCCTTACGATGGTGTATGGGCGTCCTGGCGTTGAAAGGTCGCCCCTGTGACAAAAAGGAGGCGTGTCTATGATGGGCAAGGCGCCCTCAAAAGAGCGCCCAACTGACATCGAGGAGGCGCCCACGCTGTCAGGTTGTCACTATAGTACATGGATGATCTTTTCGGTAGTAGAACGTCCGAGTGGCACAGAGGCATAATATTCAAAAGGCGGCCCTTAGGTGACATAACATTCAAAGGCACCCCTGTGGTTACGCACGGTGCCGTAATATTTAACAGGGCGCCATGGCGACATTGAAAAGGCATCCGTATTGTAGTATATATGCTTACCTGTGTTATTCAAAGGCCGACTATGTGACACCAAGGAGACGCCTCTGCGATGGGTTATTGGTGCCCTGTCGTTTGAAAGGTGCCCCTGTGGTGCCAAGAGTATGTAACATGAATGGGCATCCTGCTATTTGAAATACGCCCCGTGACACAATGGAGACAACACTGGAATTGTGTTTGGGTACCCAGTCGTCAAAAGGCGCCCCATGACACCAAAGCGACGCCCTTACGATGGTGTGTGGGTGCCCTTTTGGTAAAAAGCGGCCCAGTGACACCAGGCATGTGCCCCTGTACGTGTGGTGAAATATAAGCGCGTGCTGTGATGCATTATGGGCTCCCTGTCGTTCGAAAGGCGTCATTTCATACCAAGCAGATGCCTATGCGATGCGGTATGGGTGTCCTGACGTTCAAAAGGTGGTGTTGTGCTACCAGGAAGGAGCTTCTGTGATGCAGTTCGTGCTCCCTGTCATTGAAAAGGTGGTCCTAAAACACAAGAGCACCACCACGGTGACGGACCGTGACACCTTATTCTTCAAACTGACGCAAATTTATCAAAATTAGTAACGCTAAAGAGGCATCAACATTTCAGAAACTGACGCCGTTTTATTAGAATGGTTCCCTTGTGATACAGAATCCAGGACCAGATCTTAAGTTCAGACTGGTGCTCGATCCAGTTTTTCAAAGACGAATTCTGTCTGTTGGTACCAAGTCCCGCTGTCCCTAAGGAGCACACACGTGACATGGAACGTTCTTGCGATAGGACGTGGGCTGTGAAAAGGGCGCTCTTGTGACATCGAGGAAACGGCCTTATTATAGTACTTACGTCATATATGCCCATATGTGATAAGGCCAGAGACAGACACTATTGAAATAATTTAAATAAAATGCTTCGTGACTAGTTTTCAGGGCCTGAAACGCTGCTGTGCTTTCTTTTTAAATATGCTCGCGTCATGCTACTTGAAGGTGTGTTTAAATAGTAACTAGTGTTTATCGTTTGATTACGAACAGATTTGAACAACTTTCAAGTGAAATATTCTCACACTAACTAATCGGGCGCAGGGAGGTAGCTAAAGGGGCATGGGGGCCATGCCCCCCCCCCTCCCCAGCCAAGAGGTCTAAACTAGATGTATCGCGATTTCGCAGAAATACGGAATAGTTAACATATACATGTTGCAAAAGCAAACGTTATATGTTTTGAAGTGCGCTAAATATGGGGTAAATCACTTAAAATTACAGATTTCTCCTAAAAATTTCGTCATACGGCAGTCGCATATGACAAAATTTGACACTTCCCCCCGAGGAAAATCCTGGCTTCGTGCCTGGTCGGGCGTAGTAAGCATCCCAATATATGGCCTACGTTTCTGCTCAGGCGAGGCATATGTAGAATGAACGGACGTGGGGCAATATTTTTCTGCCCCGCCTTTATCTCTTTTCAATGTTTAGCTTTTCTAACGCCGAAAACTTGATTCCCATGACGTAACTTTCCATACTTTTGTGTGGTTCCACGACGGTGCCTTTCCATACCAAGAGATGAAGATGATAAAGATGCTCGATTCTGGTTTGGAATCAAAGGCATGGCCAAGGGGAGGAGCCGCGGACACAGCCCCCTCCCCCCGTTAGGCTCACGTTTTTTGTGAAAACCATTGCACATTGTCTTCCCGGCAGGCGATTTTCATATGATTTCAGTTCACACTGAGCTTCGTCCCCTCCCGTTACGAAAACCCTGGCTGCGCCCCTGTTTGGAATTCCCATTTCCCGCTGAAAATCAACTCTGACGACTAGTCCTAAACATGACCACCACCTCATGTGGATCTTGACTGTGGTGACCAAACGCACCCCGAGTCGGCGACGGCCGCTCAGTAACGTTAACCGTCGCCAGACGGGAGGGGCTGGGCGTTGCGGCCCCTGGGGTTTTTCGTAGACTGCCAATAAACGGCTTACGTCAGGAAACTAAAATTTACGATGTCGGACTTAACCTCTTTTACACATCTTTAGCACAACAGCTTGTGTCTAAGTCGTGTCAAGCCTCTGAGTTCTAACGTCATTCTGGGGGGCTTGCAGATCCTTTTCTAGATCTATGTTGCATTAACGATCTCACGAGATATTGAGTCAATTTTGATGTATAAGTCAACATGTAATACATTTGAAAATATATTTCGGATTTTGACAGTCAGTGACCTCTTCGAGTTCAAGTGAGGTAAGTAGCGTTCAGGCACGTAGCCAGAATTTTCCTCAAGAGGGTGGGCCAAAAGACAAATTTTGTCATATACCACTGGCATATGACGAAGCTTATCGGAAAAAGCAAGGATTTTACGTAACTGACCTCGTTTTTAACCCACAGGAATACATATAATGTTTGTTTTCGCAACATATATACGATCACTTTTCCGTATTCGTGCGAAATCGCTATATATCTAGTGAAGGCCGCTTGGCTCGGGGGGGGGGCAATGGCGCCCATGGCCCTCCTGGCTACGTCCCTGGTAGCATTAAATTATCTCGCATTGTTTTTTAATAGTTTCAGGAGTACGTTTGTTTCTTATTTCAGAGATGGAAACGATTTAACGCTTCAGAGCATGATTTCCGGCAGAGTGCAAAAAAATACGGCGATAACGAGTGCGTCAAGCAATAGCACGGCTGGAGACTTCCGAAAATAATTCCACACAGAATTTCAGACCGTTTCTTTCCAGTCACTGCCATAAGCCTAATGATAAAATCTCGGAATGCTGGGAGGGGGTTCGGACCCCCAGCCGGCCCGGGATCCCTAGCCATGAGCAATAGGAAGCACTTTGGGTACAGAATACCCATTCGTCCTCGTTTCTCTGCTTCATTTTGATTAGGGAAGAAATGGGCGGCCGAGTGGCAACCAACCTCTCCATACGGGTGCGTGGGCGAAAATTCTCACGTTTGGCTAGAGTTAAGATAATGGGAGAAAGGACCTGACTGGCAACCTGATTTAAGTAGTTATTATATAATACTCATATCTGTATGACATATACACATATATGTTGCATTTCATATGATGTAATTATCAATTACATTACATGACTTATATATAAGACCCATTTACTCTCTATGTTAGAGAATGTCCTTAATCAATCAGCCTTCCCCTATCGATATACAGGATTTGAGCCTCAACGGACATTCAGAGGCTCGAAAAAGATGCTAACAGTCTGTTCGCAATTATTTTAAAAATCGAAAATCTTTACAGCCTTATATAGATAAGTAAGTTTGGCACAAGGAAAAAACATTTTAACTTTTTGCATTCGTTTGGGAGCCCATCTCTTCCTCGAGAGCGCATGTACGTCTTTGGGGCCGTCCACAAAACTGCATTAGCCCTGAAAGATCTACCGATGATTTTTCTGCGGGCTGGATTCAACCGGCCAGAAGCACCAAGAAGTCAATAGTCATGTTACCTACCAGTAAACATATCGCATCGTACCTACATATCGCGCAACGCGGACAAAACCGCTGCAGGGTGGGATTCAAGCCTGCTGTGACTTCTACGTACGCCTGTTATTACCCCACGTCACACACACTTTTCTCTGGCTAACGGACTCCAGGCATTTTGAACGGAACTCCCTCATATGGTAAACACGGTTAATTCATTAATCATTTGAACGTTTTGCGACATGCTGTGGTGTTCTTTGCTTACGCGTGGATGGCTCGTTATGACACAGCGCTTATATCTCACATACTTGGGTCATGGGCAGGGACGTAGCCAAGGGGAGGAGGGCCATGGGGGCCATGGCCCCCCTGAGCCAAGCGATCTACATTAGATACATGGCGATTTCGCATGAATACCTAATAGTGATCATATATATCTTGCAAAAACAAACATTATATGTTTTCCTGTGCATTAAACATGAGATAAGTTGCCTAAAATTGCTGCCTTTTTTGCAAATTTCGTCATGTGCCTGTGGCATATAACAAAGTTTGACATTTGACCCCCTCCCCTCGAGGAAAATCCTGGCAACGTGCCTGGTCATGGGTGGTTATCTTTCGTCTGTAAATGTTGGTAAGTATGGCATGACCTATCTGGAAAGGAATACTTACTCCGTAACAATTGGCAAAACTAGCGACTTCTTTGCCAATTAAGAACAAGGCGGCGGATGAAAGAGCAGAATGAGAAGTCGTATGTGTTACAGAGGAAGAAAGCTTTTAGGTCCACGCAGGTACAGGCAGGCACATAGCCAAGGGGGGCATGGGGGCCATGCCCCTCCGACCCAGACAGTCTGCACTAGATTTTTAGTAAGTAGAGTCATATTTAATATTCGGCCGGATATCTGGCCGGACTGGATATCCGGTGCATCCCTATTCAGTCATCTCGTGTTGCACCTTCCGTATCAGACGATGACGTAAACGTATGTGATTGAACGTTTTATTATAAATGTCAGTAGTCTCAAACCATGTACAAATTTAACAAACAGCGTCAGAAATTTTTTTTCAGGCAAAACAAAAAAAAAGAGAATTTTGTGTGCCCTTCTGTAGATGTGATTCAAGCTGCTAGCTAAAAAGATATCTTTGATGACGTCATTTCAAGTGTTCGCTAAGTTGATTGGAACATTTTCTGCTCATGAAATCGAAATAAAATGCCCGGAAACGTTTGGTAGTGAGTTTGACCCTGAGACTCGTCTGGACGCGACAACAATGCGCCGCATGGTGCCGCTAGACGCATCAAGATTCGCGATTGGGGCTGGCAAAGGCGGACGCACTAGCTGGTGCGGGAAATGTGGGGTTAGGTGTGCAATCAGAGCGGTATTAGAGGGCAGGACCGTCAGGAGACAAGATACTTGCGCGTTTTGATTGTACTGTTCCAAGAGGCACTGAATAAGTCTCACACCCACACTGGTGAGTTTTCTGGTCGTTGCATCGGCCCGGAACTTTTTCGTGATGCTTTATAGCCACGGAGCAACATAAACATATATTTGTATTTTTTGTAGAGATGTGTTTGTTTATGGGGCGCCTAGATGTTTTGAAGTAAGAGATGCTGGAATCACATTTATTCCGATCTCCAAAGTGCAGTGGTTGTTCTTGTGATTAGCATATATACTTGTGTAGCAGTACATGCCGTTTGCAGATAGTGCTCGGAAATAAAAAGGTATATGCTTTCTTTTTTCAAAGATGTGCTTCTGTTTGCAGTCATTGCTATGAATATCATATGTCAAGGCTTATGAATAGCAACATCATTCCCCCTGACCTTTACATGCAGATGTGTGTATTATGGGGCAGGGGCAGATCCAGAATTTGCTAAGGGTGGCAAATGGTCAATATGGGCTCTCCCAGTTGGGGCCCCCAATCTCTTTTGCTGTTCAGATATTTAAAAATTGATCTGCTAGGATCCAGAGGGAAAGATTTAACAAAATTTTGCCTTTTTTTACCACATAAGACAGCCAGATGAATTTAAAAATGCCACCATGTTTGAGAATATTGTGTTTTGTTCCCATACAAAGTGGCCAAAATGTGATAAAAATGGCAGAATTTTAGATGGATACATACCTTCCTCCACTGGAAATGTTGTGTCTGTATCTGGGCAAGGAGCCCTTCTGCCATCTCATAGTTTCTAGAGACCCTTGCCAGTTTGTTAGGTTCCCTCTTGCACTTACAGAGAAATGTCTGGTGGTCCTGGGCCGTCTGCCATATCAGGGCCCTCTGTTGGTCTTAGGATCCTTTTTCCAGTCTCACATGTCCCTTGGGACATCTTAGGCACTCTTTTGGCAGTTTCAGATGCACATCAGACAGTATCAGAGATGCACATCAGACAGTTTCAGGGACCCATCTGGAAGCTTAGAATTTCGGGTACTTTTCAGAGTTTTTGAATGTTACAACATTTTGCTGCCAAAATTTTTAGACTGAGTGAAATCATTTATTTTGTTCACAAATAAGCAACATGAGTCATGTTCTGCACACTCATTTAGCTGCCCCATTGTCATAATGCTCATTATGATGCTCATAGTCTTGCTTGTAGTCTTGCTTATTCATGGTGTATCATGCACCAGGATAATGAATCTACTGTGCATTCTTGAAAAGCAATGCAATGTTTCATATGGTTGAGACTGTAACTGTACAGAAAGATTTGAATGTACACCCCAAAAACATTGCTTTCAGTATCAAATTGTGTCTACTGGATGCAGTGACCACACTCAGATATACACTTTGATTTGGTTCAGTCATCATTTTTTTCTTTTTTGTTCTCATCAACCTCTGGCTGTGGAAGTGGAATTTCAGCCTTGCCCATCTGGCTTTCTGGGATGCATAAGCTATCTTGGGTTCCTTCTTGCCATCCCTGGAACCTTTTTGCCCTCTCAGAAGCCCCTCAAGCAGTAACAAGGGCTCACTGTAAGTCTCTCTCTACCATGACAGAGACACCTCAGGCAATTCTCCAGATCCTTTGGCTGTTTCAGGGGTTGTCTGGACATTCCAAGATTTAGTAGTTCCAGGGATTCCTCTGGTTGTCTCAAGGGCCTCTGTTGCTAGAGACATGTAGTAAGCAGTCTCATAGGCTTCTGTCTAGCAGTCTCATTGGGCACCCTGCTGTCCCAGACACCCCTCTTGTCATCTCTGGGGAACATTTTTGCCATCTCAGGAGCCCTCTGGCAGTTATAAAAACAACTCTTGGCAGTTTCAGAACCCCTCTTCATTGTCATTGCCTCCCTGAACATCTGCTGTGGCCTTCATGGCTGTATCAGGTAGTCTTTCTCTGTTGCATGGGGCATATCTGATAGTCTTAGAGCCTCTTTAGCCATATCAGGGATCTTTGTTTGCATTCCAGGGGCTCACTGGCAGTGTCAGAGGGATGTTTTCCATGCCAGGAGCCTGCCTAACATGCTCAGGCTCTCTGGCTGTCTGGGGCCCCCATACTGTCTGAGATGCCCTATTGTCATCTTTGCCTTATAGGACCTTCCAGCCTTTTTGGTGGTCTTAGGGGCAATCTGCTATATATTGCCCCTAAGACCTAGGGCCCATATTGCCATCTCAGGACCTACCCAGTCTTCCCAGGGCCTTGCAGATTGTAACAGAAACCTCACAGGTTTTCAAACAGACCAGCATAGCCTATTTGGGCTCCCTCTCAAGATTGAGGTTGCTGATGAATCTTCATTCAGGGGTCCCTCAGGCTGTGCTAGACACCCTTGTAAGTTTTTGCCATCTCAGGGGCCTCTGGCACTCAAAGTAGTCTCATGGACTCTTTGCCTTGTTGGAGCCCCTCTTGAGATCCCAGGGTCCCTTTGAGAGTTTCAGAAGCCCTGCTATCCATCTGAGGGGCTGTCTTGCCATCTCAGGGCTCATTAACCTTCTGGGAGTCCTCTGACTGCATCAGGAATCTTCTACTTTTCACACAGGTCCTTGAAACCCATTCAGGGCTTCTATGACATTCCAGGGGCACTTTGCTGTTCTAGGGATTCAGTCCTCATCTTGGCCAACTCAGGGGCCTTGTGACCCTTCTGGCAGTCTCAGGGGCACTATGCTGTGTTTGCACCCTGTTGTGGCCTCAGGGACCCTTTGGGAGCTTCATGGGCCCTTCTGTGCATCTCAGGGATCATCTGACTCTCACAGAGCCCCCCCCCCCAGTTGCATCAAGAATATGTCATGTTTTTACAGAGACCCCATGAAGCTCATAGGGGTCCCCTTTAGGGTCTTTTGAGTCTGAGGGGCCCCTCTTGTTGGACCCCTTCCCAGGCCCAGCAGAACTACCCACATTGCCTCCCCCTTGTATCTGTGGTTCAGGCATAAAAATGCTTGAAAAGGGAAACCCCAGTTTTTTCACCATACCTGGAGCAGAGAAATTTCCAGGATAGATGACCAGAACAAAGCTGATCTTCCATAAAACTGGAAACTCATCTATTTTTGTCCACTTTATCAACATGCTCTACAAATGGTTATGTATTTTATTTCTTGTGTGTAAAAAAACATTAAATATTTGACCATCCAAGGGGCTCGTGGCCTCTTGGCCCCCTCCACTGTGCCCATGCTCTGTGCTTACTGTAGCCATTTCATTGGCATATTGAGGTATATCAAATAATTTCATTATTCTTATACGTGATATCCTCAGTTGTGCCTTTTTAAAATGGATATGGGTTACCTGCCCATGCATTGCATTGGGGACTCAAAATGATTGTGGGTGCCCAATTCATGGTCACATGTAAGATAGAAACAGATGCAAAATGGGAAAATTTTGAAGGGTGGACTATAGGAAAAGAAAACACTGAAGAGACATGCTAGCTGCTAAGAAATAAATGTTAAAAATACAAGTAGTAATTAGCAAATGTTCATTAGTCTATGGATGTAAAATTCCCAAAGTAACATTGCAATAAAACTGATAGTATTAACAAGGCTGTTGAATGCAGTGGATGATACAAGCATTAGTTGGGAACTTGTTGAAAAAGTAGTGTTAATGGGGAAAAATAATAGTGATAATCTGTTTTGATTAGGTGTAGAGCAGTCCTGTCCTGTAAACTAACTCATAGCCTTAACAAAACTTTTTTCCTTAGCATCATTGCCAGTGGCTTCTCTAGAATTTTTCAGTTGCTTTTTCTGTTGCATTGTTTTTGTCTGGCATACAGTGGCCTTGCTTTGTTTCTCACTGAAAATGTGACCTTCCCCTGACCCATTTCAGACCATAGCTTGCCTTCGTGAATGCTTTATCAGACAGTCTGCAGCATGTTGCTGCCCAGTTTTGGGTGCAAAAGGGGTGACTGAGGTAATTATGGAATGTTATCAGAGTGGGTTCAGTGGGATGAAGAAGGACAAATTCACTGTATGTCATCTGCCAGTAGATGTTCTGAGCATGCCTTGTAGGTCTCAGGAGATTGTTCACATTAGAGCTTGCAGACTCTGGCAGAGCTTTGAAATTGATTTAACAGGATTTAGTTGGGGCAGATGCTTCCAGCCATCCACATGCAAGAAAAAGGCAGTTGTCCTCAGTCAACATTGGAGTTTGGGTCATACCCCAATGAAGGGAAATAACATTGTATCATTCCTCTTATTATTTTGCCCAGGTATTGTTTCATGAAATTGGACTGATGTTACTTCAATAATACTATTGAATCAAGTACTGTAGAGGCCAATTCGGTTCTTACTTTCTCGTGATCAATTGCCATGTAAATGCAATATGCATTTAGGTATGTTATGACTGCAACATTTATGTGGTGTATTGCATTGCATTTCATTATGTTTTGGGAATGGTCGTGCCAGTTATAGGATCTTACATAGTTGATGCTGCAACCCAGTGAACAAGACTTGTTTATGCTTTTCTGTGATTTGATCGTTGCTGGGATAACACATGAAATGTTGTTGTTGGTGACTGTAATAGATATGACCACGAATGTGCTCCACTCCGGAAATGGTACAGTCGGGCCCAGTGATGGTATATTCCATCCTGGAAATGCATAGCCTGTGCCATTATCGAAACAGTTCTTTGCAGTATTAACACAGTCTGTTTTGACAGTGACACAATCCATCCACTTATGACATTTCTCACGCCAGCGACAACAAAAAAAAATGACCCTGTCCGTCCGAGTTGTGGCATGTTGTTTCCCAGCACTGACAATCTGCCCCGCCGTTGACCCAGTCGACTCCAGCCCTGACACGGGCCGCCAGTGAGACGGTCCAGCCCGAGTGCCCCCGCCTCTGCCGGCGGCCGCTGTCGCCGTGGCGACCGAGTGTTTACGTGTGGAGCCGGTGGCCGGGCGGCCGGGCCCGGTGTTTATTGGCCGGCGCCGGCAGTGGGCCCTATCTCGGAGCCGGCCGGCCACGTGCAGGGCCGGCCGGGCCGCCGCGCTCGCTCGCAGTCCGCTCCCACGTCTCCGCCGGCCGCAGGTCCCCCGCCATGGAGCACAGCAGCGTGGAGGAGTGTCTGGAGGAGTGGAACACACTCAGCGACGAGTACAAGACGCTCGAGGTGAGCTCAGTGTGGCGGTGCCCGGCTCTGGCCGTGCGACGAGGGTGAGGGTCTCGCAATGGAGATCGGACCGGTGTGGTGCGGACCAAGAGTCAGACGTTTCACGACTTTCTACTTCACGTGTCGACTTGTGTCAGTGGTGTAATAGGTATGGATGTGCTAAGGGCCATTTTTGCAAGGCATTTTGCTCAGCTGTTCCCAATTTCATGACTGCTTTTGTTTCTGTGAAATAGTTTCCAAGCGTAGTTTTGCCAAGTTTTCCGTGCGTTTTTCTTCGTGCTAAGTTCATTACGGACATGATTTATTCGCGTGCCTCTCGCGGCAGTCTTTTTGTTACGGTGTTTGCTTGGACTGCGCGATGTTGGTTTCTCTTTCCTGCTGACGTGTTGATGGACTGGGACCTGGCTACTGACGTTGTGCTGCTGGGCGGGTAATCATCTCCAAGCCGGCCCGTCCGGCCAATCTGGTGCAATCCTTACCTCCTTCGTGTGCCCCTCTCCCCTCCTTTTTGCACTGTTGAACCGACGCCCGGTTAATCCCAGTCCAGAGGATCTAATGGCGCCATTCGTGCTCAATGCACGCGGTGCACCTTGACAGGTGTGGGCGCGATAAGATACGGCAGGGGCGGGGGTCGCGCGGGGCCCCCGTCCGTCTGCCGGACCCTCTGGCGAACAGTTCGCAGTGCCCGATCAAAGGTCCGTCTCGCAGACATCCAAAGGTCGACGGGGCGACGTGTGCGGTGCCGGGAGCCGCCAGGCACGCCTCCCCTGACAGAAACACGGACCCTGGGGCGTTGATGGTGGCTGTCACAGTGTGTTGGCTCGCTCTGCAGCGTTGGCACGTGCACATAGTTATGTGCACATGGCTTTGAGAAAACATGGCTTTATTTCTAATGCGCAGATGACTTTTCTCGCTAGTTTCAACGGATTTATGTGGCGTTTTTTCATGCTTGGAAAAATGATCAGGACATATTAGAATTGCGCCGTTTGTCACGTATGAGATTTGCAGTTTCACAGGAGGTGGTTCTTAGGCACAGCAGCCGCCATTGCATTGCATTTGTGGGAGTGGCCATTGCGCCCTACGTTTCGCCGTGGCTCCGTCCCCGGTCCCGGTCCCCGTGTGGCTGATGACGAGTTGACTGGAATGCCGACTGATGGCCTAGGAAACGTTTGGTACCTTTGCACCAAGGAGAATTGTAAATGTCCGTACGCAATTATTGGACCAAATCAGCGGTGTGAAGGTTGTGGGTAGCGCACCTGTGTGAACATTAGAGATTCTAGAAATGTTGCTGCAGTGCAGAAAGAAAAAATACACGTCCGTTTTTGCATGACCGTCGCTGCATCATTGTTTGTCCTCGTGAATACGCAGTGCTGAGCTGCCGCGTGCACTGTGAGGGTGCCGCGTAACGTCGCCCGCCGCGCGGACTCTCGCCGATCCCGTCTGAACGGCGTCGCTCCCGGCAGGCGGTGCACAAGGAGTACCTGGAGCGCCTCCAGGAGGTGAACCGACTTCAGGCCAAGTGCCTCAAGAGCATCAACCACCAGCGCTATAGGCTGGGCATCATCAACAAGTCGGCTAGACGGTGAGTGGACGGGCGGTGGGTCGCCGCCACGACGTGCCGACGCTGCGGCCGTGAGGCGAGTGGGTCGGAGATCCTGTTGGAGTCGCGGTTACCGCATGCACACGGCGGCTGTCCTGTTCCGCAAGGTCCAGTCGCTGTCGTCGACTCAGGCCCATGCGCAGTGGGTTGCCGGATGAAATCCAACGGGTTGTATGACTCCTACGTCGATGACGCCAGCCAGCGTTACACCCGTGCTAACTGCCCCGCAGTTATCGTTTCGTCAGTGGTGTGCGCTGTATTTTGCGCCGCCTTGTGATCTGTTAGCTTATAGTGGTCACCTGCAGTATCTTCGCTCAGCGGACGGTGATCGTAGGGCGTGGCTTAATTTAGTGTGTATTGTATTTGTACTTACCGAGATGAGTCCCTGAATGAGTATCCCGTCGGTCTTGACCAGGCTCTGTGGATCGTATTGGACGATCTGTTGCCTTTTGTAAGGTTTGTAAGGTCTTGGTCATTGTACTTACAACTGTCATGTAGGTATTGCTGCTTGCCACTGGACGAGCTAGCATTCGTTTATCGCAGTCGTCGGTCTTTTTCCGTTGCCTTCGGGTCCCAGCTAGTTAGGATGTGCGTGGATCTTGTCTTTGGTAACTGTGGGATGGAGCAAGACATTTGATATGACTGCAATGAAATTGAACGAGAACCTTTCCGTGCCTTACTTGAATGTGTGAATTCTCCCGAACGATCTGAATAGTTTCTGTCGCCATTGTTGATGTATTTTCCCACTCACTCCAGTGGCCTAACCTATGTACCGCTGATTCACAGCCTGCACGCCAATGACCCAGAAGTACAGATCAAGGTCAGTGACCTGGAAAAGGACATGGTTCGTCGGAAGGCGCAGCTGTACCAGATGGAGAACTTCTTGCCCAAAGAGAATGATGTCTACCTGAAGATCATCCTGGGAAGTGTCAACGTTTCGATATTAAATAAGAATGACAGGTACGGCATAACAGTCTTGTTCATTGTCGTGCACATGGCGTCGCATTTAACACGAATGTGAGAATCAGATGCGTTTCACGATTACATATTTTCGTGTACTCTTGCTTGCGTATAACGGAGACATGTTTACACAGTCGTGCACAATGTTGCCTTACATATCTTGCCACGTGATGTTATGTAGCATTTGAGATTTTATGTGACCCTCGATTTTCTTGTGGCAGTCAGCCTTACGTTATGTGTTGTGCATGTCATGCCCATGTCACGTGCATACCCTTGTCAGATTATCAGATCCCATGAAGCGCATCAGTCCAACAACGCTTTGTTGTACGTTGGTCTCGTGGTTTCTGTTTTACGGGGATTTTTCGTATGTCGCTTTCACTTGCTTACTAAGTACCTTTAAGTGTTGAGGAGCGAGTGACTCAGTTCTAGGCGGTCGTCCGTTTACGATCACTGTTTCCGAGACAGATGGTACGAATTTGATCGACGCCATCGCTACCGTACTTTAGTTTCTTTTCGGGCGGCTGCCAGGACCTCAGGCGGCTCGTTGAACGATACAGCCAGCGGTACCGGTCCCCCTCCCAGACACCGTGCTCGCCCCTGCACCCGACCGCGACACGAGGTCTGCCTTCCCTCGCAGTGACCCTGGGCTGTCACGTGCCTTTGGCCGGCAGGTTCCAGTACAAGGACGAGTATGAAAAGTTCAAGCTGGTGATGAACGCCATATCGATGGCGATCGCCCTGAGCTGCCTCTTTCTCCAGAACCGGTGAGGCTGACGGCGGTGGCGGTCAACGCCCGCCGTCAGCGCGGGCGGGCCTGTGCGTGGCCACGGGAGGTTCTACTGGATAATGATATCGTCTTCACACGGTTGGATCGCAACCATATGGGATCTTAGTATTTTGCATTGTTCATTCTCGTCATGGTGGATTCTTTCAACTTATGACTCATTGTTCCCCGTTTGTAGTTGTTTCGCCGTATTCGAAATTTACTCGAGAGAACGCAGGTAAAAAGAAACGCATCGGGTCGTCTTTTTTTGTCGTGCGTCAGCGCGGATTGTACGCCCTTTTGCCATGCTTAACGCTAGGAACAGTACTCGTTGTTATTGTTGTTCGATGAAAGATACCGAGCCCTCTGAACATATATAATCTTGATCATCTCCCGTATCGGCGTATCAGTCGTGTTCCTGTGCTCCTTCGCACCGTGATGACCATCGCTGTCCTCCCCCCAGCCATAATGACCACTGCTGTCCCCCCAAGCGCTGTGATGACCCCCGCCGTCCCCCCCCCCTCCCCGGCTGTGATGATCCTCAGCTGTCCGTCGCTTTGCTGCAGGATCCTGGATCTGGTTTTCATGTTCATGCTGGTCTGGTACTACTGCACACTGACCATCCGCGAGTCGATTCTGCGCGTGAACGGTTCGCGCATCAAAGGCTGGTACCGCGCACACCACTTCATCTCCTGCGTGCTCTCCGCCATCCTGCTGGTGTGGCCAGTCGGACCCGTGTACTACATCTTCCGCACACAGTTCAACTTGTTCAACGTCTACATATGTGAGTCTAGGGAGTCGGCGCCGAACTCCCTTCGAAAACCGCAGAGTAGGCCGAAGGTACTTTCATTGAGCATAAATTTGAGCGATGCCGTTTGTTCATGGTGCATTGTGTGTACTCAGTCGCACCGGGTTAGCCTCCCGTTCGTTTGAATTCTGTCGTATTTTGCACTAGGCGTGTGAAAGGGGCTATACAAATGTGTCGGGAAATGGGATACGAGCAGTGGTGGTTTTCGACAGTAGAGTGGTATGCAGTAAGTAGTGACAGTATTCATTGCCGAAACCCGTTTTGCGAAAGGACTCATGTTGGATGATGAAGGGCTGTACAAATGCGATGGGAAATAAGATGCGACTAATGGCATTCCTTGACAGTGGAACGGTATTCAGTAAAAAGTGGCACGTTATATTTGTTCATTGTCCGAAGCCCGCTTTGCGAGCGGAAATTCTCCGCTGTCTGAATTCTGTTCCATGAACACCGTGTGACCGACCGTCTCCTGTTTGCAGCTTCCGTTCAGTATCTGCAGTTCATGTACCAGCGCGGCTGCCTGTATCGGCTCAAAGCTCTGGGCGAGCGACGCGACATGGACATCACGATCGAAGGCTTCCACTCATGGATGTGGAAGGGCCTGTCATTCCTGCTGCCGTTCCTTTACGTGGGCTACATCTTCGAGTTCTACAACGCGTACACCTTGTACGAGCTCAGCTCGCATCCTGAAGCGACTTGGCAGGTCAGTGCGATGGGGAGGCGACGTGGCAGGTCAGCGCAGTGCGAGGGCAACCGGGTTGGAGAGGGACGGGGCGCCGGTCCCGTTTTTGTCTTATTGTACCGGGTGAGCTTACCCTATCGTAACCTCAGCTTCTTGTCCCGACAGGGATGCGAGGTCAAGGCACTGCGCTCAATGAGGAGGTTTTACGTACCGGCCCCCTCGCCTCTCAGTGCAGTGCCGCAAAATTCCGTTTGGGCTTTGGTGAACTTTGGGTTTGGTCTAAGTGAGTATCCCAAGAGTGGGAAATTCGCGTAATTTTGGACGTCGGGAACGTTAAATTACAATCCCGTTTCTCAACTTTTCGTGACCATCGCCATGCTACGTGGATGACCGTCAAATCATACTTGACATGGCGTTTTTCATGGCCAAATTTTACTGTTCTGTGATGCGGGTACGGGTGATCATTGGTCTTCGCCCGCCAAATGATTGTCCCAGGTTTTGAGGGTGGAAAATTCATTCATTTGAATTGGATTTTTTTTTCAAATTGAGTGTCATTTCCAACCTAAAACTAGTTATTTCGGGACAGCGTCTCATTGGGAATACTCGCTTGAGGTTGAAGCACTGGATGGTCACTGTCGTTAGCACATCGTTAAAGAATCTGGAACTCTGTTATTTGAGGTGCTTTTGCGACAGCATCAGCCAGATTGTAATTGACTCTGACAGTCATTGAACGGCTTTTCACATGATTATGAAACTATACAGCCTTCTTTATATCAGGAGACATTTGGGTTTGCATGCAAAAAAAAAATAATATAAATATACCTTAACAAGGACTCAACGTGTCACTCATTGACCATCTTCAGAAGTGATAAAAATTTAAGCTGCAAAATTCAAGATGCTTAAGCACACGTCAGTCAGAAACGAAATCCGTAACTGAAAACACCATCATAAACATGGAAATTCAAAAATACATCAGTTGCATCGGTGCATATTGACAACGCCTAGGGCCCTTTTTATTGCGCCTATATATATATATGTATATGTATATATATATATATATAACACTCCATAATTAAACGGATGAACTGCAATCGTCGCTCACCCATGTAAAAAACAGAACACCGCAGGTTTTTAACTGCAATTCTGCGCAATTTATTTGCTATTTATGTTGCTATTAAAAGCCTGTTCTTTGTTTTGACCCTTCACAAACGTGTTCAGTTATTGCACGAAGCTAGGAATGAGAACAAAAATCACGCTACCGTAAGCTCCTCCCTCGTAAACCGAAATGATACACCAAGACTTAAGTTTGTTTATTTATAGGCGGACGGAATTTACGAATGTGAAGTGACTTCAGGACTTTGAGGTTCGCATTGTCCTCCGCGGTGGCTAGAATTTCGATGGTGAAGTTTGTGTTGGTGCCCAGACATATTGCACGTTGGAGTGGTTTGTGATCATATGCTATCCTAGAGGCGTGTCCGGTCTTAGTAGTCTTTTATGTCCCAGATGTTCGTGAAATCTGTCTCGAATGAAACGTTTCGTCTCGCCTAGATCAAAGAATCCGTTTACAATAGTTGCAGAATTTATTTGCTACTTTTCTTCGCGTACATCTACTCTTAAGACCGTTTACAACTGCAAGGCATGCTTTGTTGCCTGCCGGACAGATGGACTGTCCAGTGCCGAACGCACAAGAGACTTAATGGTCGGACCACTGGTCCACTCTGCCTAAACATTATCTATATGAGATGATCCGATGACTGAATTTATGACTGCAAAGGTTAACGTGCACGAAAGGCAGTCGAATATAGCTCTACCGTGTTTTGTTTTATCTTTCGGCGTAATTTTTTGGTGAGTGGATCGGCGTTGCGAAGGTACTGGAAACGAGCAATTGGACGAGTTTCCCAAAATGACCGTGTGTGGAAAACGGATACCCTTTAAATGGGGTGAGGTGTGCGGCACAAGCTACTGTAACCGGTAGTCTGCAAAGACCATTTATGACAACGTTTTCCACATGGTTTGAGGAATGTGATCAGCTGTTCCGTTCGTGATTCATTGTCAACACCTGGGATCTTTCGTACAGATGGCATCCGGTACCCACACGGCACCCTTCCTTACGCGATGATCATCCCACAAGAACCAAATCATCAGAACGCCGTCCGCTGGCGCTCGTGTGTCAAGTACGGCAGCTTGGTGTGCGTTACGTTCTGTAGTGCCCAACGTCCATTCAGTCGGGCTGGCCGGAGCGGAGGCGCCGGGCGGCGCTGCTGTCGTCTGACGCCGGCGTCCGTCGTCAGGTGTTCGCCCTGAGCATCCTCTTCTTGGTGCTGGCCGTCGGCAACACCATCACCACGTCGATGGTGATCCGGCAGAAGATCAAGGAGGACTGGAAGCTCAAGTACCGCTTCACTCGGCTGGACAAGCACGTGTGGTCGCACAGGAACCGCAGCCGAGCCGCCTCCGCACGAGAGGGCGACGGCGTGGCCAGCACAGGTGAGACAGCCGAGTTGGCTCGAGACGAGATGGTGACGACGTGGCCAGCACAAGTGAGACAGCTGAGCCGGCTCCACATGATAGGGCGACGGCGTGGCCATCACAGGTGAGACAGCTGAGCCGGCTCGACGCTAGAGGGTGAGGGCGTGGATAGCACAGGTGAAACAGTCCCAGCCCCGCTCTGCTCTGGTGGATGTTCTTGAAGCACATGGGATGATTGGTATCGGTGGTAAAGTCATGGCGTGCTGGATAATATTGCGGTGGAACGAGGCAACTGGTGTTAACCTGATGAGGAAAGTATTTTGTAGCACGACGCCGCCTGTCGTACAGATGATAGTATAGGTGTTAACAGTATCAAGATGTGATCGGCTATGAATTACGTCATGTATTGTCCGCGTACGGATTACTGGAAGACTGGCTCCTGCCACCAGTATATTCTGACTGTACAAGGCGGACCAGTTGGTGTTTTGTCATAAAAAGGGCTGTTGGTCGGGTACGGCTAAGGGGATGGAGCGACTTGATCCTGAATCTTATGCCTGGCTTAAACACATAACCACTGTTGTCTACGAGGGCGGATCCAGACCAGGTGCGGGGGGTCAAATATCCATCCGTGAAACCTAAGCTACCCCAAAATATTGATTTTTCCCCGCATTTCGGCCACATTGTTCCGCGATTTCCGAAAGCAAAGATGTATTTTGTGCCTCGAAAAAATGCACTTTTCAGTACCAAAAGGGGACCAAAACACGTTGGTTGTCATTTTCCGACGAAAGCCCCCCCCCGTGATTTGCCCATGGATTGTCTGACGTGTTTCTCATGTCTTCAGTTTTATGGCACCTGTTGTGCTGTTTGGTCTGCCACCTGCTGCGCCACACTGTGCCAGGGGTGACGCGCTCCCCGTCCCCGTCCCCCCGTGAATCGCGCGCCGCCCCGCATGACTCGTTTCGGTCTTCTCCACAGACAAGCTGGGCAGCCGTGACTCGGCCGAGTCCCTGAACAGCTCTCAGTCGGAGGAGGCCACCGGCGAACCCTCCAGGCCAGAGCACGCCGCCGACGAGCCCTCCAAGAAGGACGACTAGGCGGCAGCGGCACGGCAGCGCACGGGCGGGCTCGCCCGCACGGCGAAGGTGGCGTTCAGAACGCAGCGTTTTCTCGGTTGCTTTGGGCTCCTGTGATTTAGTCATCGTGGTACGCAATACTTTGTGTAGCATTTTGGAGGTTTCGATAAATTTAGGTTGAAGAAATACAGTGTATCCACAAAGCTGTGTTAACCGTATGATACAGCGAGAGGAACTAGCTTGTGCTCACTCATGATGCAGGAAACATACGTGACAAAATCGCCAGCATTTATACTCCGTATATAAAAAACACTGTGCTACCAGCGCATCATTCAAGTCTTGTCCATGCATCCATCTTCTTGCGCTGATAACTAGATATACTCGTGACTGTCCTGAAAAACGCATTTACTCCACGGCGAAACTTGATCATATAAACGATTTTAGGGCAAAAGTTCGTAGCGCAGCAGTTCGTCGGACAAAAGCTCGTCGGACTAAAGTTCGTCGGACAAAAGTTCGTCGTGCTGATCGTGTAAAAGTTCGTCTAGGGCAAAAGTTTGTCGTACAGAAGTTCGTCGTGAAAAGGTTCGTCTAGTGCAAAAGGTCGTCGAGCGTAAAAGTTCGTCGAAAACAAAAGTTCGTCTAGGACAAAAGTTCGTCTCGCCGAAGTTCGTTTGAGCAAACCTTCGTCTAAAGAAATGTCCGTTTGGGATAAAAGTTCTTCTCGCAGAAGTTCGTCCAGGACAAAAGTTTGTATATGGCAAAAACCCGTATGGGGTAAAAGTTTGTTTAGGACATAGATCCGTCATGCGGAGGTTTGTCTAGAAAACGATTCCGTGACGGGCAAGTTTGCCTACAAGTTCGTCTCACGAATGGAAAAGGTTCGCACTGCAAAAGGCTCGTATGGAAAAGGTTCATAGGACAAAGATCCGTGAGGGAAAACGTGCGTAAGGAACAAGGTTCGTAGCTATGGGCTCGTAAACTTAAGGTTCGTATCAGAAAAGGAACAGGCCTAAAATAGTAACCTAACCTAACGTAACGCAACCTAACCTAACCTAACCTATTGCCCTAGACGAACTTTTCTCCTAGATGAACTTCTGTCCGGAACGAGCTTCTGCGCGAAGAACTTTTGTCCAGGACGAACTCTTGTCCTACACGAACTTATGTCCTACACTACCTTTTCCTGGACGAACTTTTGGCCTAAACGAACTTTTGTCCTATATGAACTTTAGCGAGACGAGCTTATGTCCTAGAGGAACTTTTCTCCTGTACACACGTTGTCCATACGAACTTTCGCGAGACGAACTTTTGCTCTAGACGAACTTTTGTCCGTGCCAACTATTACCCGACGAACTATTGCCCTACGAACTTCTGCCTGAAAACCCATATAAACATGGATTCCGTGGACGATGATTACGACCAGACAATTGGTTGTGACGCCAGTCAACGCTCATTCGCCGGTGCGTTACTGTCGCCGATGGAAGGATATACAGGTGAGAGAATAGCATTAACCTCGTATATAATGTTTCTACACATTTCTTTTTCAATATTAATTCTTTTCATTTCATATTTACTTGATTTGCTTGATACTGAATTTTATTCTCATTTTACCATTTATTTTTCTGTTTACATTTAACCTTATAGTCCTTTAACATTTTACTCTCTTCCCTTTCTTTGCATGTACTTTATTTCAACTGCATTTGTTATATTCAAAATGTTTCCCTCTTGTATACTTATGCAATTCTGAACAATCAGGATGTGGTGGCCAATCAGTTTTTAGCAGCACAGTCGCAATGATGGCATCCAGGAACATGCCAGAAAGACCAAGCAACATGTTCCTGGCGCATACTGATGTGCAGAAATCGCAATCCTGAGTTGCGATGCAGTTTTCCTGAACCTTTGCCAGACATAAGGGTTCCCACATATGTGCCTGAAAGTGGGGGGAGGGTTGTCCCTGCCCATTTCATTCCTGACCAGTATATGGACAATGAAACAAGTGTCTTTGTGGCTAACTGTCTCCTCATTCCAATGGCATCTGACATGACCCTTTAGGTCATCTAATGATCTCTCAGGTCAGTGTTGGAAATCATGCAGTTTGCTGTATACTGATGCCACTGTAATTTTATTGCACAAGTGCCAGCAAACCATACTTTAGTGCCAACTTTGTTTTAAAATTCATCAGCTCTTCTATGCTGTGACTTTGCTACTCTTGGTCAAAGTCAGACTCATGAGGTGTCAGATATTGCATTTTATGACAAAGTTTATGCTAAAAAAACTGTTTTGTCACCAAAGAACAGTGTTATGGTCACTAAGAGAGGTAAATGCAGTTACCACTGATTAGCTAAGGTTAGTTCAAATGCATATTCAGGCCAAAAGTTCCCCAGAAACCCCAGCTCTCAAAATCAATGACCTTCCAACCCTGGCATGGTGTCAAGCATACACAAAAACAGCCTGCATTAAAAACTGACCACCTATTTCCCATGAGAGAAGTCAAAACAGCTCTGATGTAGAAAACCAACTTGCAAAGCCATGAGAATGGCATAATATATTAGTGGCCTGACACAACTTTGTGATATTATTTTCTGGACAAAGATGAAAGAATTTTACATAAGCTATGACAAATTTGGTTTCTTGATAGTTAATTTGTCAGCAGTCTCAGAAAAACCTCACTGAAGGATACCAACCACCCTTTTAGCTGGCAGGAACTAATATGTAATACAGATATTTTGTATTGCAGTTGTTTCCCTTTTAATGTAATGATGAACTGCATTCATAATCCAGTGATCATCACAGGGTTACCATGTGCTTCCTTACTGCACTTTGTAGCAAGGTTGAATTTCTTTTTATGTCTGCTGAAAAACTGACCTTGTTCCCCAATGATGTTCTGGTGCACTAATGTAACTTGGCAGATTATCATTTCAGGTTCTTAACATGACTTTGTTGTAGTCTTTTTGCACTTGGATCACTTCTACCTTTGTTTTAGGTTAACAGCATTAAATTTGCATTCCATGGACAGTGCTGCATAAGAATGCTTCTGACTGTTATAGCATGTTTACCTCCTAGGAAAACCAATAATGACACTCCCATGGTCTGAGCAGGAAATCTGAAATGCAAAGTGGTTTCCCAATGGCATGCAGGTAGAGAAAACTGGTTCAAATGATAAAGATGACTGTCTGAGCGGTTCTAATGAAAAATTTCATGATAAGCCTCAACACATCATTGTTTCTTGACCTATTTTAGGTACAGGTAGTCTGCCATGTTATATGTAGTCAGTGATGTGTCCAAGATGCTTAAGAAATACATTGCATTGCCCTAAAGACAGATGCTCAAAGTATTTTGACACCTGTTTGTAATCGTGAGAATATTTTCACATGCTTGAAAATCAGTACATCTTCCACAAACATTTTGTGTGGATGATCAAAAAATTTACTGTATGTCATGATGGCAGCATAGAGATGTAAATACTGCAAATTGCCCACTGTTTTTTCTCATTTTGTGACCCTTAAAACAACTACCATTCATGCACAGCAGTGGTCTGAAAGAACAGATGTAGGCTTTGTATTGTGAAGGAAGTGGAACCATGCCAGGGTATCGCTAAATCCAAGGAAAACATGTTTTTGAAATGATACTCCCAGGTGTCTGTCACTAAGCTGAACACCCACAGCCTTGAACTTGATCGGGGATTTCCGAATTGCATTGCCGAGCGGTTCACAAAAAGGCAACCAGTCGTCACGATCAGATACAGAGGCAGCTGTGCACTGCCTTCATGTTCATGCTGGCACAGTGATATAGCAGTGGTAAACTCACACTTGGATAACCCTAATATATCACCACTGCTTACCCAAAAATCGCATCAATCCATTATCTACTGAGGACAACGACGTTCGAGTTTGTTTAGAATAGTGAAGAACGAAGCGTTTACCATGTACTTACCTCTAAGAGGAAGTACCTGAAGAAGTACTCTACCGGCCACTTGCCAACACATCGTCAGCAGAACTGTCAGCGGAAGTTTGCGGGACCTGGGACTTACCCAGCAATTCTCATGGATTCCTTCTTGGCCCCTAATTCCAATCGCCACGTAGCACGATGAGATTATTTGGTTAACAATATACGCGTGCCCTCTTAGAAGATTTCGACAGCGTTGCATATGCATGGTTAAGCGTGGAAATTCGGGACAATTCCAATACGTAAGGAGTGTAATAACAGGCACAAGACTGATGAAATAAGTTTCAGATCCACCACTGTACTTCTGTTTCATTCAATTACCACACTGTCACCTCCGAGTCCGGTACGTCCTGTTTGGCGGCATTCCCTGGACGAAACACCTGAACCGCGTACGAAATGTGATGTTCTTTACTTTTTACGTAGCCTTCGTCTGGAACGGCAGCGCGTCCAAAAACATTACAAATCGCTAAATTCCGAGAATGCTTTCCGGTAAGAGAACTGCATCTCGTCGTCACAACGGAAACGATCCGGACCAAGGGGTTCAAAAATGACGGTGTCAACCCAATAAGAGGCAGTAATGCGATCTAGCAAGAGACAGAAACCAGTGGCGTAAGGGGCTCTGCACCATACAGAGTTGGAGGTATCGCCTTGCGATTTCAAGGAACACCGAATGTCGCGATGCATGGTTTGCCGCTACGGACTTTTCAACGGAAGTATCGAGTCATATTACTGACAGAGAGTGTCAGTTAGCACAACACTCCAGTTGCTGCGAGTGAGACGACTTACATCCCAGATGTCTTTGTCCGAGAGTGTCGACTCGGCCCAGGGACGTTCGGGCTGGAGGTTTTTAGTACAAGAGGTATTTGTGCAAAAATTCTTTAACATCAAAGTCTCTAGAAACAAGAAATTCTCTTTCCTATCGGAGCTTTAGGAAAATGGCTAGTTTTAATTTTAATTCTTTTAGAGCCTTAAAGAGAACATGTTACAACGACGAGCTTGATCTTGGTTCACCGATGCGTGTTGGTCACTTTACTGGTGCTGATGTTTTGGAGAACTCTCTCGTCGACTTTATTGGAGGGTGATATTTGATTCTGGTAGAACTGTTTAATAGTCTGCGGTTTGATTGCCGTCGTTAGTTCCTGGAGTTCTTAATTAGTCTGACTGTTGATCTCGCAGACGTCCGAGTTAGATATTGCATTGCTGGTGAGTAGTTGCTTGGTTCCTTACAGCTCGGCCTGAATGGATGGCCAGTCACAACAGTATTTGGAGCGCGACGCACGAGCGATCTGATGGCACTCAGCTTGTAACGGGTGGGGAACTAACTGGGCATATATATATATATATATATATATATATATATATATATATATATGTATGTGTGTATGCATACAATGCATACATATATACACATGTATTTATATATATATATATATATATATATATATATATATATTACCAGGCCACGTCAGGTAACGAATTATGACGTTTTTGTCCAAGTGGACTTGCAAGGCATTTTTTTAGATCCGGGCAGTATTTTGGCTTCTTTCATAGGAGTCGGACGAGATATGGGTTCGTTTTTGAAACAGGACTATTTCAGCATACACTTGACAACACAATAGTTAAATTTTGCAACCAAATCGCTAAAACACATGGTTTGCAGGCCGTTCTATTTTCAAGTTACCATAATGAAGGAGCAGAAACGGCAAATTATGTGTTACTCTCCTTCACAGTGACCTGAAAAATTACCAGTTGATCTGAAGCAGTTGAGATGGATATCATTCAGATAGAAAATAGATATCTACTACGTCGTTTTTCATTGTTTTACCTTCATTAGGATCGAAATGGGAAGGAGGAGGATGGTAGCCGCCCTCGTCCGGCGCCTAGGCAAAAATCCTTACGTCATTACGTGTCTTACTTTCTTAATTCTTATTGCCTTTCAGCGAACTAAGAACGGGAGAAGACGGCTCAGCAGCACTTGTCTCATTCTCACAGTTGCGGTCATCTGCGCTGCCCGGTGCCTTCTTGACTACTGGGATTTTTCTTGTGCATCATGTTTTATTTAAACGTAAAGCCATGAACAAAAGTGTTTTTCATTTTCCGTGTCATGCCAGTATATTGGAGGAGCACTAAATGAAATTTAAAATCATAAGATGTCTTGAACTTTGAGCATGTAAGGAGAAGAAACAGAGAAAAACCTATCTTTGGTTAATTTTAACATTTGCGCAATGGTTTTAGATGAAAAGAATTCTCCAAATTCTGGGACTGCTTTCCCTTTAAAAATATTTGATTTTGATTTGAATGCAAAACGTATACTTTGCACGACAAGACAATGATAGTGACACTAGGAATGAATTTGACTCTTCGCGATAACAAAGGCGGTTTCTTTTTACCGTGGATAGCTCAGAGAATTTCATAGCAGCGTTCATAGCTTCACGCCGTCAATCAAGTACTTTAAAAAACAAAAGCAGTATTGTCCATCTCTAAGGCAGGTAACCCCCTCTCTTGCACGAAGTTGTAACTACTTATCAACTCGTGACGTCATGTAATTACAGTAAATAGAACTGGAGAGTGAGTGCTCGCGTGTAGTGCGGTGATGTGTGAGACTCGACGAATGAAGTGATTTTAAAATGTCACAAGAACGTGTAGAGGTAAGATTTTGTGTTCGAAGCGTAGATTATGACCTCCTTCGTTCTCCGAGGCTGTTTTCATCGCCTTTAGAGCGTTTTTCAAGGAGAACCAGGCGGACAAACGCCGCTCGCTTGTCATTCGAGAACTCGTGTGTTTGGCGGCGGCCGGACGCGAGTTTCGCGCGGCGCGAAGCGGGCAGGATTTTGGCAGGGTTCAGGGTCCGCTGACATTTGCTCGGATGTGCGAATGTAATGACACGCTGGCGTGAGTTCAAATGATCTGTGATATGTAACGAGGCGAGATGAATTAACTGAAGGTATACCAGCTTATGACAATCATCAATGACGCCAAGATATTGAGTCGATTCGTAGGAGAGAAAAGCGCCGACTTCGGCGATGACGACCCATTTTGTTTTTGACTGCGTCTGCCTCAAGAGATGCGGTTGGCTGGTCATTGGTCCTGTGTTTGTGACGTACGAATCGATCAATCTTATGCTTAGACAAAGGGTCGACGAGGGGTTACGGCGGCAGCGGCAGAGGCGCCGCCAGGTGTGGTGTCAGGGAGGTGATGTCGAAAGTGATTTGCCCGCAAGGAATGAGGAAAAAGCAAACTGAATGATTCGGAAGGGCGGTGTTGCTGGTCACGTGACGTTGGGCCGTAGCGCCGCTTTCTGTGGCCGCCTCTGCGGGGCGTCCCGGAGGACGTCCGCCGGGGTGCGGCACACGTGCTTTACTCATGATCACTGGTGGTGAAGTGGGAGGGAAATCCCTGCTTCTGGTCGCCAATATCTGTGCAACGTTTGTTCATGGGGTTGTTTCACAATTGCGTCACTATAGTTGGAATTTCACGGGCTGGTATGGGATGCGCACCCAGAATTTGAGAATGACTGGGAACTTCTTGGCAACTGCCACGGATGAAATGGCAGCTGTGTGCCGTGCCAAAGCTCGAGAGAAGTGGATCGAGCCTCTTCGCGCTCCTCGCCCGTGGTCATTGACTTACTTCCCTGAACGGCTCGTTTTCGGTCGGGCCGTTCATTAATCATGTTCGGCGTCAGCTGCGTGTCGTCAGCGGCCGCCGCTGCGGACTCCGCCGACCCCGCCGACGGCAGCAGTCGTCGGCCGGCGCGGGGGACAGAGCATGACGTATCACGTGACGCCGGTCGGCGGCTGCGAGCCGTGCGCTAATCGGGCCGGCTGCGCGCAGGTGGTCGGCTCGCCGTGCGGCCAGCACGGCTCCTACACCTTCCACAAGGCGTTCAGCTATGTCAGCGGCGGCCGGCGGCGCATCCTGGCGCTGGGCGAGTTCTTCTTCGTGCGCCCGTGGACGGACCAGGAGATCGAGTGCATCTGCGAGCTGCAGCTGTTGTACCAGGACAAGAACGACGGCGACCTGCTGGCCTGCGTGCGGCTCTACTTCCTGCCGGAGAACACGCCCGACGGCCGCCACGAGGGCCACGGCGAGGTGAGTCGCCGGCCCGGCTGGCGATCGATGCTGCCGACTGCGCCTCCTCCGCGGCCGCCCTCTTGTTGCTGGGCCGAGCCGCGCGCCGCCGCCGCCGCCGCCGCCGCCGCCGCCGCCGCAGCGTTGCACCGCCGGCCCGCGCTCTGGCCCGGCCCGGCCTGACCTTGGACCGGCCGACCAAGGCTGGCCGATTCATGCGAATTCGGCGTGTCGATGTGCACGTCCTTCGCAGAATGGCCCGTTAAATTCGTGGCGAGGGAATCGTTCGTTTGCGTTTCGGTCACGCCTGTTTCGGCCTGGGCGAACTGAGGCGCTGGTGGAAGATCTGGCAAGTTTGTCGGCCATCTTTGTCGGCGGTGCCGTTTTTGTCATGTTGGCGGAAAACGCTGAAGTTTCAGTTTGGTTCCAGAGCCGATATTTAATTTCAAATGCATTCCAGAATAACCTTGTATCAAAACTAATCGGATCACAGTTTCTGGGCCATGTGTTGTGCCCGAATCGACTTGTGGTGTTATGACGAATTTCTGACATGATAACCATTTTTATTGGATATGTCTACATTACGTTGGATTTGTTGGCGACCAGGCCGATAAATCGATGAATCGTATGTATTTTAATTTTGTCGCGGGCTTACTTTGACTGTTTGATGCACTCGGCTGCCTTTGTCCGAATGTTTCAGCCTCATTTGGTGATGAGGTTTCACGTTTCACTCCGTTACTGGATGTTGTTATTTGATATGATATTGCAGCTCAGCCATAGAAAATTGGTGCACGTCATTGATGCATCTTTTCCCCTTCTGAAGACCGCTCCGAGTAATATCTGGTGCACCGCATGCGGGGTATATTGACGGATTCTTAAGTTCGCGAACATGCAGCAGTATGTATCTGTTGTTTTTTTTAACAGCGTCTGAAAAGGCTGAAAAGGTAGTATCTGCGTGTTTTCGTGTGCTCTTTGTTGCAATCAAGCACATGGCCCCTATCCATTTACGTAACTGGGCTGTGTCGTTTGTAGATTGTGCTGTGGGAGCGGATTTCGCGAGTTTCGTTGTTCAGTGCTCTGTTGTCCACGCATGGCAGGAATCCGGCGTCAATTTTCGGACATGACAAAGCACCCCTTAGCATGGCCTGAGGGATATAAAATTGTGCCTTTGTCTTACATGGCATACGATTGGGCGAACATGGAGACGCGAATCATGAAGCAATTTGTTACACTCTGAGAATGCGAAGATATTAGTCTTCTCTGTTCTCTCGTGCGCGTCGTCTTTGTTGCGTCAGACAGAATCGCAGCGCTCCTCATTTTTTTGCGCAGCGATTCCAGAAACATTGTCCCGTTGCGGCCACTGACATCACATGCCAAATGTCAGAGTTGTGTCAACATGGCGGCCATGTGTGCCAAATTTTGTCGTGCTTTGACGGAAGGTCGCGAAAGACGTTCAGTAGAACGCCAACTTGTGGAGATAAGCCCGACACATCCGGTCTATCACCGCACACTTAGTGCCGCACCCGGGCGGTCCAGCATTCTTTGTGACGACATGGCCAGCACATGAACCGGCCTGAATCAGCTCGAGTGGGGCTGCTGCCAGCACATCACGTGCAAGGTCACAGTTGGCTGTGGGATGATTTCGCGCCGCCAGAACGCGGGCGCTGCTGGTTACCGCACCAGTCGTCAGGGGTTTGGACACTGATATGCCCTCGAACCGCGGAGGAATGAGACGGGGGCGGACTCCATGGGGTTCCCTTCCGAAGCGAAGGGTAGGGGAAGGAGGAAAAATGCGCCGCATTTTCCGGGCACCCAGCTATCTGAGACACGATTGTGTGTCGGTACGGCTCAAGTTTGCGTGCGCTCCGTGGCGTGGAGCGGCGTATTTGCGTGGTGTGTCTGCTGCGGAGGGTGGCACCTGACGCCACAGAGGCCTCACGTGTTGACTCAGGTGACCGCCGCCGGCCGGGACCGGAGTCGGAGTCACGGTCCAGCGCCGGGCCGCAGTCGTCTTCTCAGGGTGTCGCCCAGCGTCGACTCCGTCATTGTCGAGCTGTCTCTGCAGTCGGTGCCGGCGGCGGGGAGGGGCAGCGGGCGATTCGCTGTCACGGCTGCGGCCGGCGCCGCCGCTGGGCGCGGCCGGGGGAGAGGCACTACAGTGTTGTCGGCGGACGTGCGGTCGCCGTGTTTGCGTGTGTGTTTGGGGTGGGGGAGGGGCAACGTGTTGGCGGTCGGGGTGTGAATGAATGGTCAGGGCGGAGGTGGTGGTCATTCCGTGCTCGGATGAAGCCGGCGGGTTCGAACATGGCGGACGGCGAGCCCCCCCCCCCCCGTCTTTTCTTTGTCACCAGCGTCGTGGGAAGCACTTTTGCTCGTGGTGGATTAAGTGCACCGGCTATGGCTGATGATCGATGCTTTCGGGGTCAACAGCGGAGCGGTGAAGGGAGATTGCTTCCGTTTAACGGGAACGTCTGGCTGGCCGGCGGGACGAGCGGCGCTGGTACGCCAGAGTGCGAGAGTTTGGACCTCTTGGACTCCAGTACAAGCAAGTTTTCTGTTTGCTCGTGGCTTTGCGAAACACATTGCTGAAATGCCTAGCAGTGATACTTAATACCGAACGCGCAGTGTTGTTCAGACGAAAGATTATAGCAGACATGCATTTTTTGTCATGACATCGCAGATATCTGTCGCAAGATTTCCTTGACGCGAGAGCATGTCCCAGTATATGAGACGGGATTTCGGTGCATGAGAGGCATAATAAATGAAAGTAGAAGACTGAAGTCAGCTGCCGTGCCGTCCGCGGGTGATGCAACATTCCGCCAGCCCCTGGGTAGAAACGTGCTGTCCTATCCGCCATTCCCGGAGGACGCGTCTGTTACCCTCTGTCACCTCAATCCTGGCGGGCGCCGCTGTCATCCTGCGTGACGTCATCGATTGTGGAGGACGCGTCTGTCATCCTTTGTGATAGGATCGATCCGCACTTGTGCGCAGTTATGTGTCTAGTTCTGTCTTTTTATCTGTGTGATGTTGACACGTTCTGGCCAAGCAGTTCTTACATTCCCAGATGTATTTTTGAAATACGTTTTTTTTTTGTCTTATATCTGTGTTCATTTTGTACCGTTTCGAACCTAAATGGGAACTTTTAGCATGCGTTTTAAATTTAGCTATCCAAGTTGTAGTTTGTAGTCCTAGAAATCGCTTTCTTCTGTTCGATTTGTTTTACGTCTGGTTCTGGAATTTTAAAATGACGTCCCGCTAATTTACTCGGTGCACGGTTTCTCCCTGTCCTTGTTGTGTTGTGTTGTGTGACGGCATGGGCGGGTGCATGCCAATGAACGCTAACAAAAGACCAGGGCTGTGGCATCATCAGTGGATGGTATCAGGATATGATTTTCGATTTGCTATATTTTCATGCCGGCAAGCCTTTTTTAGATTCATGGGTGCTGAAAACGTGATCAGTAATTGTTGTGGGGACCAGTGGAATTTATTTGGTATAAGTCCGCCTGGGCGGAGCATCCGTTTTATGTAAGCTTTGCACATGTTTCATGTAGTTTCCTCTTGCGACATTTTCTACACCTCATGTCAGCCGTGAGCATGACTCAGACTTCGATAGCGTTCTGGAATGGCGAAGTGATGCGCAGCTGTCTCGGTGGTGCTCACGGCTGGCAGCTCGAGACGGGGATCCGATGACTCACGCGGCGTCGAGCCTCATTAGGGGGTTCGGGGCGGGGTCGCTGCGTACTGCTGTGACGCGAGAACTCTGTCACATAAGCGACGGCGAGCGATGCGGCCGTGATCCAGTTTCCGGGGATGAACGTGATTGCATTCATGGCGGCAGGCTGCCTTGATGTCGGATGTTGAAACCTGGTTGTATGTAGAACCTGTTGATGATGTAGAACCAGGTTCGGAATGGCCGGTGTCGTCCCAGGATTTCATCGCATCGCCGCTCCCGCGGGCCGGCCAGACTGGCGAGTTTGGCCGCGGAAAACCGCAGCACTGCCGGTTCTGAGGCTCGTGACGTAGTGCCGCGCAATACCACCGCCGAACCAACCGCCTCGGGCATCTGGTCGCCAAGATGCTACCATTTACGCCGCCGGAGTAATGAGTTTGCGGCGGATCGGTTTCGATAAGTCGGCGTGTCGGCGGCGGGCTGGCCGCCGGACGGTGCCAGGAAGCGCGGCCGGCATTGATCCGGCCTGGGACTCTGGTGACGTAAGACTCCTCTCACCGGCGGACGGACTGGTCTCGGAGGGCGACCGCGCCGGATCACGGCAGGCGGATCAGGTGGCAGATGTCAGCGGCCGCCCGGTGCCCCCGTCCCCCCCCCCCGTTGGGGCCCCGACGCCCGTTCTGCGCCGCGCGGCAGCTTCGCAGAGAGAATCGTCCGGCCGCATTGTGACTGGCGGTCAGGGATGCCCCGTAACCGGTCTTCCGGACAACTCTGGTCTGTGGTGAGATGTTGACGACAGGACGTGAATTTGAAGTACAGGTAATGTCCCCCAATGTGGGTTGAAAGATGGAGGCTGACTGCTGCATTAGACCTGTGCGAACGCCTGATTTGAATCAAGAGATGCTGCAGAAATAGACTTGATCCCCAGAGCTCCGTTTCGAAGGTCGTAACAGCTTAAGAATGGGTTCTGAGGGGACTACACGGCCTGCGGGAGATGAGACGGCTCCCGCAGATGCTGCAGATTCGGGACACCTGCGGCGTGACCCGGTCATCCCGTGCGGAGATGACCACCCTGAGCACTCTTAACCTGCGCCCCTGCTGCAGCCGGCTAATGCCGTGAGATGACTCTGATGTCGCCCACGTAAGAACACTGTATTCGGGAGACTTAACTAGATTTACGACGTCGGAGAAAGGACGCCGGGGAGATTCCGGCAGACTTCCTGGGCCGAGGAAGGAAATCGAACGAGCGGCGCCAGCTGAAGGAGCGCCGCTCGCCCGCGGCCGGCGGCCGACCGGCGGCCGCTTCCACGGACGTTTCACTGCCGTCATTAGGACCACTTTATTTGGGGCCTGCGGTGTTGATTCGGTGCTTTTGCCGGCCTCCGGGGCCTGGGAGGAAACCGTGGCCATTATGCATGCCTGTCCGGACGGTGGCCGGCAGCTCCGGCCCGCGGTGGACTCTCCTGCCGGGGCGGCGCGCTGGTCTCCCACGGCGGGAGCCGTCGAGCCGCCCGGCGGGCCCGGCTCAGGGGTGGTGCGGTCGTGACCGCTTCCCGTGAAGTGGACAGGCCTTCCGCGAATCCCATCCCGCCATGTCGAGCCGCAGGCTACGTAAACCATTGTCCGCGGATCAGTGGTAGGTAGATTTAGCGGAGGAAGTTCGACGGAAATTGTAAGGGTGCTTTTCATGGGTAGCTTTAAAAAGGTCTTTGGTAAGAGACAGATGCTGACAACACCACAAGAAGCTTAGCGTTGGCGTTCGCATCACTCATCTAGCCAGCTTTCAGGTCGCAAATCGTGCCGCTGAGCGGAGTGAAAAATCGGGGACCAGCGTTTGTTCTGAATGAGATGAGCTGGACTGCTTCCAACTGCAGCGTGTGACGTATTAACTGCGCCGAAGATCGGTGGCTCCGGATTCGGGGTTTCAGTCTTTCAGCGTGCCATAATTAAGACCTGTCATGTGCGTGTTCGCCTCACTTTGAAATTGTACACGCCTCCTTAAATGATCGGCTTTGATGTTGCATTTCATTGAAGAAATTCGTCAAATGGTTAGCACTTTATTTCGTTTTACTCCGCCTGCGTTATTTTATACATTAAACAACTAAGTCAACACAAGTTTAGTTTAAGATACGGTGCCAGGGCCTCAACAGCCCAGCTGCCGACCGTCTGCTGGAGTCGCGGACTCACTGAACCTTGTTTGTTGATGAAGTCTGACGCAGTATTGAGCTAACGAAAAATAATCTTCGAAACTAAAATGAAGTTAATTCTTGGCCAGACGCCGTGTGTACTTATAGTTCTTTCAGTGTTCTTGGCGATCAAGTTTATTTCCTGTTATTGTGTGGGGAAGGTGCGAAGAGCTTGCTGCATTTCGGTGTTGTCTGAACAGGGCTACGTTTCAGCGTGGTGTTTATGTAAACCATGATTCGACCCGGTGCCAATGCGGCTGTAATCCTGCTCTCTTTCCATGAAGTACTGTTTGGTAGTGAAATACGTTGAGACTGTTGCGGCTCGAGGTGAACCGCTCTGAGGCGCGTCACGATACCGTCATCCTGCAGGACACGCGATAGCGGGAAAATTTAGCCAAACACGGCGTCCAATATTGCAGCAGGCCGGCCGTGTAAACACAGTCACGCCAGCGGCGTCCCTGACGCATTGCAGGCGGCCGAAGTCGTCAGTGTTTGACGATTTCAATTGTGCCTTTCATCGCCCTGCTCCTGAGGGCTGCGTGCGACCCATGGTTGAAGAAAGCATTAGACCGCCCAAGATTGATTCTTTCTTTCGAATCGTATTTGTTCTAAATATCGTGATATTAATTTGGTTGGGACGTGTTCAAGCGTTGGGATCCGAATGTGGGTTAAACCACGTTTGTTGCGGGATCTGAACCCCGCCTCCCAAGAGTTCCCAAATATGGAGTAATTTTGCCTCCGGGCACCGTACAAGATGGTGCTGAAGGAACTTTGGCGTGCCGTGTTACTCCACGACCAGGTTTCTGCTGATTCTGAGTCGAATGGAATCAACACTGAATCGATTCAGGAATTTAGCACTTTTGTCGTGAATTGGAATCAATCAGTTCAGTTACGACCTAGGGCGAATTAGAATCAGAATTGAATCGCGTACATTGCCGAAGAATCAAACGTGAATCGATTCGCCAAAAAGTGCACATAGCACGATGACAGACAAGTTGCATTTTTTGCGTGTTTGCGCAATTCGTATTTCAGTATTCATTGCAAGTTTACATTTATTTTATGTTGTCTAGATTTCATATCAGATTTACAGTTACTCATGTATTCACATTTTAACGGTTCGAGACACTCAGAGACACATAATGTCTCAAAACGCTAGTATGTCGATAAATGGATAATTTTATGTATCTGAAAGGTAGACAACTTTGCCAAAAGAAAGGCCAGGAAACTAGAGATATACGTTAAAAAATTAGTAAATGCAGAACATGCGGCCATTTAACGAAACGCGCATACACAAACATATTATATATATATATATATATATATATATATATATATGCGTTTCGTTAAATGACCGCACGTTTTGCATTTATATATACATATAAATGTATATATGTATGTATGTATACATATATATATGGCGTCGATATGGTTTTGAACTGAATCAAAGCTGGACTGATCCGCTGATGTCTCTGGATCTGAACCGAATCGATTCGCTTTTTTATAAAATCAGCTGAGTCGAAATCAGAATCGATTTTCCGCTCTGGAGATCCGAAAGCGAATGGATTAACTTTAGGTGCATCAAGCACAAGCCTGTCCACGACACGGCCGCCCGTGGCCTGCTAGCCCTTTTAGTCTCGAACAGAGTACTGGTTCTGTTCTGGTATTGTATCTGATTTAAAGGATGATCCACTGTATCTTTCGTCGTGTATTCGGTGCCCAGTATGGACGGAAGTTGATTCCACTGATTCCACCATTCTTCATCGTTTGAAATCCGCTATTGTTTCGGAACTTGGTTTAATTGTTCACCGGGGAGGAAATGAATAACCCAAAAAGTTACTTACTTCCAGTCACGCACTTCCTCAAGAAAAATGCCAGACTTTCATACGATGTAGTGCCGACGGTGCATCACCCATCCCGTGTCATGTATCAGTGGTGGGCTGATCTGCCTCTCCTCTGCTTCGGAGAGACGGACCACATGTGGGCGCGCTTCTCCGGCGGCGGCCGCCGGCTCCACCGTCCCAGTCGACACCCCTCGGCAGATAATCCGCTATTGATCGCCGGCCGCGACGGTCGCCGGCTCCTCACGCGCTCCGCCGGCTCACGCCGGCCCGGGGGTCGCGAGATGTGGTGACCCGGGGTCACTCCGGCCCGGACGTCCGACAGAGAGATCTGATGGGGCGGCTCACTGACCTCGTTTGACAACGATCTTTACGCAGAAGGCGCCGCAGGTCTTTATCGTTTTGCTGTTGGGAGAGGGTTGCTCATGTCATCCTGACACTCTGGGACCACAGAGAGGGTCTCGTCGGAAAGTCAGCTAACATGGACAGGTCATCTGCCGTGCAGTATTGTCAAGAGCGTCATTTCTCAAGACCAAGACCCAAGACCTCAAGACCACCGCGTTGGTTCGAAGGAAACAATAGGACTGCTACTAGCATCTCTGGAGGGTGGAGGCCTCGGCTGATCTCGAATGACAGTACATTTTCTCCTTGCTGCCAGTTTTCCCGGTATTCTTTGAACTTTTGGGAGTTAATGAGCCAAGTTTTAATGCTGCTATCGCTGGCTGTTGCGGAAATTTCAGTCCTGTATTAGAATTTTATTTTGTGGTACAGATCTCCGTTCTGCTGATGAAGGTGATTATCAGGTTTCGGCAAGGCAACCCACTACTTTCCGTAGATGATAATTCCTTTTGATTAATATGAGGCGTCTGATACATGCATTTTTCATTTATTTTGTGGAACAAGTGAATTTTAAGGCTGAGTATGCAGGGGAACATGATGCATGTTTTGTTGAATGATGACAAAACAACAAAGATGTAAGGAAGTGACAGACGACATCCAAAACCTGTGTTCTGCTGTGGTTCTGTGGTTGGAAACGTACAGACATTGTCTGATCGGGAAATATTTCGTGCAAAAAGTGAATGTGGTGTGCAAAAAGTGAACCTTTCATTTGAAATGATTATCACGTACGGTTCGTTGTTTTCTGGTGTGAATTCATTAAGTGGAGAGGAATTTGTTACTGCTGCGTAATCCCGCATAATTATGTACATTATTGGTCTGCATTTACCGGGCATACGCTATGCAATAGTAAATCCGCATTAGATACGAACGCATGCCAATGTGCCAGCTTTTTATAGCCAAGGCAGGTTTGTTGTGGTTTGCCGCTTCCAAGATCCAGTATATGGCTTATGGCTTATCGCGGTATCCAGCGCGCCATTTTATAAGCCCGGCTTTCAAGGATTACGGATGCCATCAGGTGAGTCAGCTGTTGCCAACTCCTGCTGCCGCGCAATTTTCCTTTCGTTTGTCTTGTTTCTGGTTGCTTCTCTGTATTTTCATTTTCTCAGCGGCCCTTGCTTGCATTGCGGTCTGCCTCTGGCTCACCAAATGTTTCGCCCCCGAACGAGTGTGGCAAAGCTTGTTATCCATTTAGTGTGTATTGATCCCCGCAAACTGGGCGGATGTGGAGGGCAGCGGCCATGTTTGGCGGCTCTCAGGCGTGCTCCGTGCTAGTCGATGACGGAAAGCGGGAGCCCGGTATTCTCGACTCGGCCAGCAGAGCCGGTGAGGCCTGCGATGCGGACGTCGTCGACCGTGACGGGTATCGCAGGGATGGCGCCCACCTGCGGAGGACGCCGGCCGACCCCATGCACCCCGTGATCTGGGTCAGGGGCGCCGTTGACGGCTCGTGTCCGTTGCCAGGCGGACTCGGATACGGCTGTGTCGGCGGCAAGGGAGGCGCCAAGAGCAGCAGCTCACGCGCAGGCGATCCGCTTTCATGTGCTTAGCGACTGGTATGACCTTACCGACGGCCTCAGTGAGTTGTTGAATTGGCTGTGGTCATTGTCGAAGATGGACCTTGAGATACCACTTGGTGCGTGTGATGTCAGTTAGGCAGAGCGGCTGGCTCGCGGCGCGAAAGGCTTGCTGTGGTCCTGACGTATGTCGGTCCGCTTCGTCCAAATCGGGAGAAGGCGACAGCGAGGTGTTCCCAGTTACCTGCTTGTGCAAACCTGTGTGGTGAGGGAGGAAAATCTGTCTGCTTTCGCCGCCAGACCTTGAGGCCAGTAAGCTCAAATAAGTCTTTACAGTATTTGCCATTGAAACAGATGTTTTCATTGTTTGTCAGTTCTGTCGGCGTTTTTTTCGTGGCCTAAAAATGCGGAACGAGGCTTTTTTCTTTCTTAGGGGGATATTTGTAAGCACCGTATGCCCTTTTCGCGTTACGTGAGCATCAACAAACCAAAACTGTTACGTAAATATGAGTTAAAAACCTTCCATCGGTGCAGTTATGTGAAGGTTAAAATAACACCGTCTCGATCTTCACGGGGTGGAGCCGCGGCACGGGTCGCGTCTCTTACGTTAGGTTTCATTTGCTGTTCAGTTCGTATGTGAAGTGTTCCTATTTACCTACTAAAGGCGCGTTCGTCGGGTTGGCGGCGTAATATTCCCAGCTAAATTTCGTTTGCGCAACCCTGGATCAGCGCAAGGTTTGTTGGTACGGAATCGTTCCGTTTGTATCAAAGACTGGCCGTGTCTGTTTTTGTCACAGCAAATGTGTTCGCTATTGCAGCAGAGTTAACCTTTAAATCAGCTTTTGGCAACAGAGCAGAGGCAGGCAGTTCATTTCTGACGTACTGCCCGTCGTTTTTACAAGTTCTTGAAGCTGACCTCGTTCTTACTTTGAAATAATTATATTTCAAACAGAAGCCGTGGAATGGGTCATTTGTTAGTTGGTGTGGATGGTGCATTATGCAATATCCATTACCCTAGAGGTTTTTTTTAGATCTTTTGTTGCTTTTGTGAGCCTTGAATGTTTATTTGTTGTCCCGGGGTTTCTTGGAAAAAGGATCACTGAATGCACGTACATGACATCGCTTTCGTAAACGAGTATTACGGGTGTGTTGGACAGGTCACCGCAATTTCCTTTCAGTCTCATTTAATCTTCATTTTCGGGTGAACTGAATGTTTTTTCTCCCGAAACGCAATGACACAAGCAAACAGGCCATGGCTTCTCCGTTGTTCAATTCAGTGACTTCCGTGGATCGTCATCTGGCAAAGTATCTCTGATCTCCAGCCATTGATCCGTGGTTAGGTTACCAAAAACTGATATGAGCGAAATTGCAGCGCCCTCAAAATGAGCAATGATTGACTTCGAACGGATAGAAAATGACAGAACTGACCCTCAAAGCTGCGAATGATGCCAGTAGGTCCGAAAGTTGCATATTTTGCAAATAGGCAAGCCTGCGCGAATAAAGCTCCGCCAGTAATGTTGACTGGTGACTGGAATTTTTTTCCAAAGTTCAGCATGACAAACCATAACACCAACTACCAGTACCAAGAACCGCGAATTGGTAATGCCTGTTTCACCAGTATAAAGGAATGGCGGAATTGATGCTCGTCAGTTTCATCCCGCATTCGGCGCCGGCGTCGGCGGCGCTGCGGCGTAGAAAATCGCTGAATCTTTAACTGGACATCCTGCGTAAATATTCAATAAGTCGAAGAAATTAGATTCTTTTAATTTGATCCGAACCTTTCTGAAGTGGACAATGTTGGGATCATTGACCTTGCCAAGCAGAGCTTGTGCGTACCCTGGCCCCACCGCCGTGAACCCAGATATGGAGTAATTTTGCTCCGGGCAACGGACGGGATAATGCTGAGGGATGTTTTACGTGCTGTCAAAGTCACGACACGGCCGCCCTGTGATCTGGGTGACCCTTTCTATTTCGGGTCATATAGCGTTGGCTCCTTGAGAATATCGAACCCACGGTGCCTGCAACACACCGGGTATAAGCTGAGCATGTTAGCACAGAGCCATGGAGACGATTTGTACCGGCATCTGCGGGTGTAAATTATCCGTTGATGCCTTTATTTAGTCGTCGTTAATCACAGCTCCTGAGATCTAGGGCGTTTTTCGGGCTTATGTAGTCTGCCGTGAAAAGACGTGTTTAGGTCGTAAACGGCTTAACTGTTTTTAAAATTAAAAATGGCCCGGGTTTCGAGCTCTGCTGTGACGAGCTTTCTAGAGGTATGCTTATTTTCGTCGTAAGAACAACTGTTCGCGAGCCAGGTGGAGCTGTCGACATCCCCCCAGTCGTGCGTGCGTGGCGTCGTTCTCTCTCCGGACATGTGGGATGGCTGGAGTGTTCTTGATTCGGAGTGGAGAGTGTGCGACGTCGTGTGCCGTGGGGCTGCGGCTCGGGACGTAGGTTTCCTGCAGACTGAGCGCGATGGGAAAATGCCCGAGGTCTGTGTAATCTCTTCATCCATCTGAAATTTGCGAATGTTCCGTGCAGCCTACGTCAAGAAGACGGCCATTTTATTTACAGATCCACGTGCATATCCTCCGGCATTTTTCCGAACGTGTTGGGAGAAGTTTAACATGACATCTGAATAGGTGGTGTAAATCTGAGAACGACCATTTGGAGTGGAACCAGGTTGTGCTCTGCTTAAGTTTGGTTATGTAACGATCCACTCGCCTGTTGCATTGATTTGGCGTTGCGGCCGGTCACGCCAGCTGTGTCGCTGGGACTACTGAACTTACACAGTGAACCGGGTTGAACCTGAAATCCGGTGCTGTTTCAGACTGCCAGCTTATTCGCTCATGCTTACACAGCTAAAATCTGCTGCCGCTCTGCATGAGCGTAAAAGTGAAAGGGTGGTTTTGCTCCGTGTCCGCATTGTACCGTCATTTTTTTCTGCACTTCGTAAAAGTGAACTCGAAGTTTGAAATGATAAGCACCAAGTGGAAATTTCCGATCCTGTGGATGGGAGCTTCATATCGCTCCGATTGCTTGATTCGGCTTTTCTGGTCAGAGACGCCTTTAGAGGGCGGAAGAATGGACTCTTCATGCGTACAACCCATGAACATGCACCTGAAGCTAATCTGAAGCGTTACGAAACGAAATGGATGCGCCTGGAGATTGCCATTCTTTTCTTAATTTCTCTTCGAACGGTCGTGTGTGAATTGCCTCTATCCGTTTCATCAAAGCCACTGTCAGAAGTAGGCGTTATTTGCACGGTACAGGGCTGTAAGATGCGTTCCGTTTCGGTCCATTTTATCAGCAGAAATGCTATCGTGGCCAAATGAAAGCTTAATGTATGAGATGATTGGAGACTTGGGTCTGCATAAGTGCGTTAGGTTATGCTCGAAAAGATTTTCAGCCACCAAAAAGAGAAACAATGTTCGAAATATTATGAAATTATGAAAGTCTCCGCGTTCTCATATGAACTGCCCCAAAAATGTCACGACCTCGCCCGTCATCGTGACGGTTGCCGGACTATCCCTGCCCGAGACGGCTGCAAATCGTGAATGATGCGGCACGGTGGATGCGCCATTTCCTATCCACAGAATGTTTCTGACATCACCGGGTGGTGCGCAGTAAGTCGTTCTGCCGCCGTTCTGTAAAGTCGGGCGTGGGCGATGAGATGCCCGTTGCGTGCCGGCCGTGTGCACTTTGTGGCCAGGACGGCGAGCTAGGTGCGAACGATTTCCAGGCGATGACCGAGCCGGCTCCATCTGGCCTCGATTGGGTCGGAGGAGGTCCGGGACTCTCCAGGGGCCCGGTGACCTTTGCAGGCGCTGGGCCGGGCCGAACTTGTGCACGGCCGCGGGTCAGGGTTCGACGCCGACTCGCCGCCGCCCGCCGGCTGGGACGCTTACAGGAGGACAGCGTTCCAGGAGCGGGCGCCGGGCCGTCGCACGCCGTCTCCGGGCGGCCCGCGTCGCAGCCGACTTTGGCGATGTTCATTCGCATTGTCTTGCGTGTTCTGTATACAAAATAGGCGATTGACTTTCTTGTTCTCGTGTAAACATGCCACCAGAGTGAAACAAAGCGACATGTTGCTTTTTGCTTGTCATTACACGTGGTAGTTATTCACTCACAAAAAATATGTTTTTGTTCGGTCTGGATTCTTGTCATAAAAGCGTTTGCACCTCCGCACGCCCCATCCAAATGATGCTGTGCAGTGATCGTCAGTGATGCGGACCGAGCAGCGTGCGTCGCGGCTGACGAGCGGCGGCGCTGCGCCGACAGGACGAGGTGCTGGCGATCCAGGAGAAGCTGACGCTGCGGCTGGAGGACCTGGCGTCGGTGGTGGCGCCCGGCCGGCGCTGGTCGGCCGGCCGACCGACCGGCGCCGCGCACAACCCGGCCGCCCCGCCGGCCGCCTTCCGCTCCAGCCAGACCAACGGCCGGCTCGACCTCGACGACGTGGAGCAGGCCAAACGCGACATCGGTACGGGCCGGCGGGGTCGGCACGGGTGTCGATATCCCCACAGCGGCACGGCGACCGGGGGCGGGTGGAGGGAGGTGGGGCCGACCCGGAGCTGGCGTGGGTCGGGCGGGGTCAGGTGCTCTTTTGGTAGCAGAGTGAATGGCGTGGGAAGAGGCTGGGCTGGTGCGGAAGGAAAATGTGTGGGAGATCGGGGTCAGTAAGGGATGGAACTAGTTGGTGGGCAAGAGGAGGAAGCGAAGGGATCAGTGTAGTATCAGTGGGAGAGTGTCGTCTGACGTGGGAGATGATGGAGCAGGCTGGCCAGCGCATTGTTGCGAGAACAGGACTGCTGGAGGGGAGAAGAGTGATGGCGTGAAGTTGCTGATGGTGAAGCGCGTAGCATCATTGGGAGATCAGGGCTTATGGGAGAATAGCATATGAGGCGGGTCGTCATTAGGATTGCGGGTGTGGTGTGATACAGGGGAGAGACTAGGGGATATTCGGCTGAGTAACGGGCGTTGTTGGTTGCGTTGTTGCTGCCCGGGGCTGTTGTTGGTTGCGTAGCAGGGACCCACTGGGTCTTGTCTGGGTGTAGTTCACGGTACCTGCTGTCGAGTGATTGGCGCTGAACCTCCTTATTTAACATGCGTTGGAAGGAATTTCCCACCTTAACACGTGCTCAAACTGCTTCAGCCAAGCTGTAGCCGGAAGTCTTAAAAGCCAGTCTGTAGAATACGTTGTGTCAAAACTCTTACATTTGCGGAGGTTCAGAACGGTTTCCCACGGTTATGGTGTGCCCGGCAGTGTCCTGTTTGCAGCTGGCGACATTGTTCAGAAAAAAATGAGTACTGGAAAGGTCATCAGCGACATTTTTTCAGACCAACCAAGTGTGCTTACCAAATGTCGACCAAGGTGGGACATTATCTGTGACGTCAAGCGAACCCGCTGGCTGGAGCCCGTGCGGCGGTTGCCTTGTTTACTGTGGCGGGTTTACTGAGCCTAGTTACACGGCCCGGTGTCTGAGTCCTGTGGCCAGGCGTGCGAGCACTGCTGACAGTCGGCCGCGCGTGGTCCGCTGCAGGAGACACGGTGGACCCGGAGGAGCCGTGCGCTCTGGTGCTCAGCTACGACCACTACTGCCGCGTCCGGGGACTCCTGAAGCGGTGAGCTGACGGCCCGGCGGTGCCTGGGTGCCCAGAGACGCCTGCTCTGCACCCGGGGAGGAGGAGGCTGGAGGCGTCTCTCTCTCTCTCTCTCTCTCTCTCTCTCTCTCTCTCTCTCTCTCTCTCTCTCTCTCTCTCTCTCTCTCTCTCTCTCTCTCTCTCTCTCTCTCTCTCTCTCTCTCTCTCTCTCTCTCTCTCTCTCTCTCTCTCTGTCTCTCTCTCTCTCTCTCTGTCTCTCTCTCTCTCTCTCTCTCTCTCTCTCTCTCTCTCTGTCTCTGTCTCTCTCTCTCTCTGTCTCTCTCTCTCTCTCTCTCTCTCTCTCTCTCTCTCTCTCTCTCTCTCTCTCTCTCTCTCTCTCTCTCTCTCTCTCTCTCTCTCTCTCTCTCTCTCTCTCTCTCTCTCTCTCTCTCTCTCTCTCTCTCTCTCTCTCTCTCTCTCTCTCTCTCTCTCTCTCTCTCTCTCTCTCTCTCTCTCTCTCTCTCTCTCTCTCTCTCTCTCTCTCTCTCTCTCTCTCTCTCTCTCTCTCTCTCTCTCTCTCTCTCTCTCTCTCTGGCACGACGAGACGGGGAGATGGGGATATTGGGAAAGGGGGGAGATTGGGAAAGGCGTGGCCTTATCATCCCCTGTGCTGTGCGTTGACGGTTGGCCACAATTGAAGCAGTGGTTGATTGACACATTGATATTGCTTTTTAGTGAACCGCTGTTTGACATCAAGAAATAGTTTTTGCGTGTTTGCAAGTGCCGTCTGTTTTCCAAAGACTGTTCCCTTTTCAGATTGGCTATATTATTTTACAGTCCAAGACGAGATGTCATTCACATGGTCTGTCGCTTTTATTCTGGGCCTCGTTTAGGTGATGTGCATTGTGGACAAGCCAGTTTCATACATGTAACGTGTTCTTATTACTTGTTCTTCACGTAGTGGATATTTCACTGAAGTTGACGCCGCACTGCGCTGTTCCCGTCACAAAAGAGACGATCCTCACAGTCCGGCGTGTTGTCACTGGCGTTTGATGACCTCTGGAACACTGAACGGAATTTCCGCGCTGCTAGTGAGAATAGGGCCCAGCGACAGGTGATTACTACTTGACCGGAATCTGTTGCCACAGTCATTTTCTCAAAAAGTATGGAACGAATCGACCGGATGATGTAAAATATTGGCACCGTAGGGGTATATGTACAGCTTGTACCTAATTGATGCCGAAGTCTAATTTGGAATTAACATAAAATTAAGTGTTCTTACCCTTGACGTTTATGATAAAATCTTCTGTACCTTGGTAGAGACTTCTACATTACCTTTAACTGCCCGCGCTGTCAGCCAAGCTACCATCTGTCAGTATCGCTCCAGGAAATAAACTTAAAAGCCTACGTAGTTCGCCACGTTTTCCGACATTTCATTAATGAGTCTTTATGCAGGAATCTCCTTGTTACTGAGAAAAGTTCCATTGCCTGTCAGTGAAAAGTATCGTTATGTTTAGTTCATCATGTGTTTAGAGACGCAAAAGATTAGATGAGGGTTTGGGATGCGAGTGTGCAAAATTTTCAAAACGACGCGGACTTCGATCAGAAGTTATTACAGAAGTGGACTGTGGCTTTAATTCTGGTTTTCCTGGTGGCATTCAGTGCTAGTTTTTGCATGTTGACGGGAAGCGCCTTGATCTGACAGTGTCGAGTTTTGTGAACTGCGGCGCGAAACTTGCGTCACGTCCAAATGTAGCGGCCATTATTCGGACACTCGTGCCTGTAACGCCGTGACCGAAAATTGTCGGTTGATAAACTGCGCCTTTCTTCTGGTTCAGTCTGTTACTGTACAGTCGTCCTGAAGAATGCTACGCGACTGCTTGCTGTGTTCCGTAACCGATTTGCGCAATGTTGAACCGGTTACTGATATTGACAAATGCCGAGTTGTGGACCACCAGTTCACCTGGAAACGTTCTGCTTTTGCATTGTGCTGACGTTTTCCTGTTCTGCAAGGGGGACTTAATAGAATGGTAATGGAACTGGGGCACGCTACGCGCGACGTCATAGAGCTTATGTGCATTTTCGCTAGAAATCGAGAATGAAATGCGGGTTAGTTTTTTCCATACAACAGTGGATTGCCCCAGTTATGCCTGCATATCGCCAGGCTCTCCCTCCAATCAATGCTCTTAGAAAGTCTGTTGCCTTGGAAACATCGGACAAACAGTGTCATAAGGCTTGCAACCTGAGCAGGCTGAAATATGGCTCGTTTCATCCTGGTTGGAAAATGGAATGAGTTAATATCTTTAATAAAATTCTTCGTGGCCGTTTTTAAACTGTGATAGTCAGTTGCTCTTTCACAACTCCCGTGTGGATCTGAAAAATGATACAAATGAGCGTAAAGCTCTTCTACAACTTCCATCTGGATCTGAAAAATGGCAGGAATGAACTTCAAATGACCCGAAAATCATGCCATGATCGCCGTACGTTTTTTCGGGACGATTGGTGAGGTCCAGTGGTTCAATGACGCCGTCTGTTTGTCGTTTCGATGAAACAGTCCCGTCGGTCTATCGCTGTCACCGTGACTGTGCTTGTCATAACACTGCTTCGACTGGCATCGTATGTTGGCCAGCCCGTCTCTGCCCATGCCTGTAGCGCAGTATTTTTCCACGAGCATTTCAGTATTTTCCTGGTGCTCTGCAAAATAGTGCCACCCTTCCTTTGGTCGGTTCAAAACGTCATGGCCGAACGAACTCTCAAGTCGTTGCGTGTTGACTTGGTGCCCAACGCGTGGGCGAGCGCCGTTGAGTTTGGCAGTCTTTTTCTGTCGGCAGGACACGCAACGTCTGTTCTCTGTCTTGCTCTGACGTCACTGGCCTGTCGTCAGGCCGTGAGATGGAACGGGTTACAGCGGAGCCCTCGTGACACCGGGTGACGCGCGTTGCGCTTACATGGCGCATCGTGAAAACACGCGTTCAGTCTGGAGCAGACATCTCGGTAACGCCCCGCTCATTTGGCACGGACCTTGACACCCTGTGTTGTCCGTTGTCCTGACCCTGTGTGGGTTTCGTGTCCGATGTGGGTGTTGACGGACGCGCGGTCGTCGGCCGGGCCGTCAGTTCGCCGTCCGTTTGTCCGTTCGTGAAGGCCGGCGGCAGACCGCTGACGGCGTCGCCGCATCCCTGTCCGCCGACAGTTTGGAAACGGTCAGCTCTCGCGTCTACGTGCACAAGCTGGTCCGCGCTCTGGGCGGCTTCCACGTGCCCAGCCGTCACACGCGTATCCTGTACTGCCGGGAATTCTTCGACTGTCCCGACCTGGACGGCCACGAGCTCTTCTGCAACCATCTGGGTGAGCCGAGTCTGCTGCTGGCCGGCCGGCCGGCGGTGTTTGGCTGAGTGCAGGTGGGCCGAATGGATTGCGTCCGTCGGTCGAAATGAATTGCTGCGCCCGAGCCGCAACTGTCGGCTGCCTAAAAGGGTGTCCTCGGGACGGCGGCACCGTCTGGCGGGTTTGTGTCAGTCCTCATGGACGGTGGAACTGTCCGGCGGGTTCGTATCCGTTGTCGGGGCGGCGTTACTCCCCGGTGGGTTCATGTCCGTTTCCGGGGACGGCGGCACTGCCCGATCGATGGGTTCGTGTCAGTCCTTGGGGACGGCGGCGCTGTCCGAAGCCCAGAAGGTCCTCATCACGTCGCCAGACCGGTCCGATATGTGCTGACAAGAGCCCGCGCTGCTCGCAATCCCAGCTTAGGACATTGACATATGTGTCTTTATGTTATTTCCTGTTGTGTTTTCCTCTTAACGTGTAGAAATCGGCGCTGGTGAACGCTTTCTTAGACTGAAGAGTCCCGCAGTGGTGCAAAATAAACAGACAGTCAATAAGGAGCCGTGCCGGCTCGGTCCGTTGCGATGTGCCGTGTCGGAGGTCGCTCTGCCCGCCTGCGCGCTGACGACCGTCCCCGTCCGTCTGTCCGTCGACAGCGCCGAAACTGCGCGGCCGCAGCCGCAAGAAGCCTCGCCGGCGGGGCTCGTCGCCCAGCTCCGAGTCCACGTCCGACACGGAGACGGGCCGGCCCGACCCGGCGCCGGCGCCGGTAAGAGCGCGCCGGCCACCGGCCCCCGGGCGCGGAGCCGACCCTGCGGTCGACGCTCGGGCCGGGGTGGCGGCCCCGATACGCCGCCGGGTTGAACGGTGGTTTCGCCGGTGTTAACTGCCAGGTCGTCTGCATTGTTTACGGTGAATTCAGATGATTCGGTGCATGGTATCTGCGAGTTTTTATTCAGCAGTATTGTATTTGATAGCGTTCACGTTTGGTTCAGTGCTGCTATTCTTCAGGCGTATAGTTTCAGCTCTACATATCTTAGGACAGCGGGTTAGTTCATAAGCTGAATCCTGCAGATCGTCATCCATATTCCTGCAGCCCAGCAGGAGCACGCATGCCCGTTACAGTTCGGGAGTTAGTGATGCGGCTCAACAGCTAATTTCATACCTCAACAGTTACAGTTGTACAGCACAACACCTGCAGTTTTGTAGCTCAGCAGCCATAATTACATGGCTCAACAACTATGACCCTGTAGCTCAATAGTTTTAGGACGAATGATCGAGAGCCACAGGAGCACAGCTCAGAGGCTACAGTTCTGGGTCGTAATAAGCATGGTCCCAGTGGCCCCACACCTTCACTGATGCACTCGGTAAAGTTCAACAGATATAGTCCCGCGGATCGCAACTGACCCTGCCACCGCGCTCGTTTCTCCATTCAGCATTGACACTTCTCCATAGTGGCCCAAACGGTGGCGATGATCATTTGGCATGCAAAAGGCCCCAGTTCGTGTTATCGATTCGACATTCGAGCCCGTGCTATGTGCATGGCACGTCGCACTCGCAGGCATTGGCCAAGTGTGGGCGTCTGTCGCTGTGGACCGAGCCTTGCGTCCGTGAATCAGCTGAGCCCAGATCGATCTGCCATGTTTACGTAAGATCGCGCTGGTGGATTTGTGTTGAATCACACGGGTCCGCGGTGGATTGGCGTGGCTTGCAGTCGATGGCCGATTTATGTTTTAATGAACAACGCTTCGTCGCCGTTGTTGGTCATCATGCTACATCTTTAACCCTCGCCATGTACAGGACCTTCTGCATAGCGCGGACGTGTAGGGGGGAGGGGGGTATGACTCCTCCCCGGCCATTTCCGCACTGTGCGTCCTAGAGCGTCGCGGAAAAGAACAGCGTGTTGCGCGTGACCAGATCTCGCGGCTGGTATCTCTGTTTAAGTTCTCAGTTCAGCAGATGACCTTCCAGGTCGGGTCAAAGGTAAAAAATTTGCAGGAAGTGGTACTTTTTTCAAGTTGAAGCGCAAATGAACGCCAAAGAATAAATGATGATCAGACGAAATGGATATCATAGTGTTCGTCAGTCAATTACGAGTTTATCTGTGCCCCACATAATTGTATTTTCCCCATGGAGTCCGATCCAGGTCATGCTAGGTCAGTCCTTGACAGGTGGGGTCGTCGGCTTAAATGTGTTCTTGGAGCTGCAGAAACATTTTTGTAGATCATAACAGACGTCGAAATGAAGTGTAGAATTTCAGTTAAGAAGCACTATTGTCGGAAAACATATAAAGGCCATCCTGTATGTTATATATAGGATATATAACTGTATCCTATATATTATAAGTCACCCAAGGTCATATTAAGTCATACAAGGTTATCTGAAGCCAGTGATGTAAAATGACCTTAGGTTAGCTAAAAATCGCAACTTAGATCCTTAAAAGCGTTTTTCGAGTTCATATCCAAGACAAAATCTAATTTTAGGCATGCCGTGGTAGTGCACACCCATCACTCCGCGGCCGCGGCCGCTCCGCCCGTCGGAGCAAAAGTCAGGCGTTCGCTGCATGATGAAATAAAAGAGGAGTTGCACTGAATGTATATCATTCGATTCCTTACACCTCAAGCAATCCAGATATATAGGTTGTGTTGCCATACTGTTTCGTATCGCTTTCCCAAAGGTAAAAAGTAACTTGTTTCTCGCCGTAGCTCATGGCTTCAGTTTATACCATCGATGGTCCCGGCATTGAGCATAAGCCTATGGAATCTATAAATAGTCATATAAAATATGCAAGTTGGAGTCAATTAATGTATTTTATTGTATTTGTTGACTCCAACCGTCTTACAGTGAGACAGAAACGAGACCTTTGTAAACCGGCCGCGTCGGCGCGCGAAAGCGGCTGTCATGGTTCCCGTGATGACGTCACAGCTCGTTAGCATGGCAAGATCGAAGAGAATCTTTTCACCATAAGATGCGGAAAGAATGCCCCAGAGGGTACACCAAGCTGATTAAGGAGACCGTTTGGAAGTTGTCCTCGGAAAACCTCGGGGGGTTGCATCAACCCTCCCCCTATATGGACGAGGTTTAATCTCGACATCTTCGGAAACCAAAGTCATATGCATGGTCTCCAGAGCAGAGTATTTTGGGTAAATTTTCCATGTTTTGATATTGAGAATCGGAATGGAACTGAAATTAGAAGGTGTTAGTTGTCAGAGCTTTCGATGTTACCGATATGTGGAGTAAAGCTGTGGCAGGTTAGCGGCCACTTGGCATTTAACCAGGCAGTTTTCGTCCGAGGACGGTTTATTTATTTAAGAGTTCTGAATTCATATTGTTCCGTTATTTAATAAATGTTGACCATTTGTTTAATTATGAAATTTATATTTACGTATATTTATTTCTTTAGTAAAAATGAAGTGTTATAAGAGGACTTCAGAAGACACCTCTCCCACCTGTTTTTTTTCGCCATTTCGGAAATGGCGAATTATTAAAATGACAAAACCGGAAATGGTATTCCTCAGTACAATGTTTCCTACATGTGCTTCGAATTTCAGGCCGCAATAAGGTGGGGTCAGGGAGCTATGACCTGAAATTTCCTCTTGTGTACCCTTTATCACGATGGTCACAAGCAGGACTTTTAAGAATATAGTCCATTCAGATAGTTGCAAAGGTTTTCAAACACTAAGAAATGAACGTAAGGTCATCCTATGTGACGTTGAGATTATCTCAGGTCATCTGAGGTCAGAGGCCGTAAGTTGCCCCGAGGAACATACGAACATGACAGTTCACTTTTTCGTTTCCCTGGCGCCCCTTGTGCCAAATTTATTCGAATAACATTGTGCGATTTGTGCTTCGGAATTATGGAATGATTAGAAAAAGCTGAAAATATGTTTTTGACGTATATGCTCATTCAATAAAGTCTCTTTTCCCATTTTCTTGTCTTGTCTTGCTTACAAATTTTCCCAAAATTGTAAAAGCATGGGCCAAAGGAAGGTTCCATCGATTATCTCTCGATTCACGTCAGTTTCATCAAAATTAGCCAATAAACATCAGAATTATAACAAGTCAAAAAGTACTCCCTTTCTGTCCCCCCCCCCGATATTCTTCCCTTCCAAGACTTTCAAAACTTTTTATTTATGTAACCAAATTTGCACAAAAAAATGATAATCAAAGCTTCAAAACTTGATAAAAATGTGTACGTCATGACGAATCGATTGTCGTTTGTGGCCATCAAATCCGACGAGTGGTTTTCGGAATCTCGGGGGGCCAATAAGCCCCCATAGGGGAATGCATATTAGCGTAATGGATATGGGAATAGGGTTAGAGACATTAGGTTTCCGATTCCCGTGCGGTTGTTCATATAGCACTTCGTGAAACAAATGTGGATGCATTTATATAGCATCTTGTTCAGCACTTTTTCCGAAGGGATGTTTTCCTTGAAAGGCTTTTTTCGATGATACTCTGAACTCCCTCCATAATGGCAGTGAATAGTGTCATTGGCGCGTAAGCATGCTGTTTTAATTGGCGACTTCTTGGTACAGAATAAGTGCACAGAGCGATAAATTTCCGTCCGCGTCGCATCTGTAACAAGGCAAAGTAGGCCTATGGAAAAATTGGGAAATGCTCCGTCAAATTTGAAGAAGACAGCCAGCTGCGCTCATGATATCTCAGACATCTTTTATATCTCAGATGTTTTTAAATTGTTGTGGGGTCAGGTATCAATTTTTACTTTTTTGTGTAAGCTCATTTTCAGGCAAGGCGGCAATCTGTTCATGGTTTTAGGTACTCTTTGTAACGTCCTTCACGTCGAAATTTTTCGTAAACCTCAAAGTTTTGACGAGGTGGAGAACTTATGTGTGTCCAACACATGGGAAAGTACAACAGAGCTCTAGCCTCTTGTAGAACTAACACATTATGCATTGTTCAAAGATCCATTCCATCAACAACTGACCTATAGCCCTTGGGTTCCACCGTGAAGTCGGATTTGTGACGCATGTTGTAGGTTTTATGACGATGACCGTGGTGTTCAGTATTGCACTGTGATCAGTCCTCGACCTATCATTGAGATAATGTTACCGGGCAAGATTTGCCATAGCTGTTGCATTATCTGTGATCAGGGCACTGCCGTCTTCAGTAATTTATGTCAGCGTTAGAAGGAGTACAGCGATATGGGTAGACCTCTGAAGACTTGAATGTGCATATATACGCATATGTATATATATATATATAAGTGTTTATATATTCATAAATATATGGGTTATTGAATGCCAAGGCATATCCGTGTTTTGTGATCTTCGTTGTCTGTGACGAAGATCATAAAAAATCGATATGTCTTGGCATTCGAAAAGTTTTTTTCAAGGTATTTTCATTAATGCATGTCTTATTGAACGCCAGGGCATGTCGATATTTTATGACCTTTGTCTTTGACCAAGAAGATCATGAAATGTCGATATCCGTTGGCATTCAGTAAGACTGTATAATGAAAATATCCTGCCTAAATACGCTTATATATATATATATATATATGTGTGTGTGTGTGTATATAATACATATATGTATTTGTATATCCATATTACCGTACGCAAAGTGGCATCCGATACGGTGTGAGATTCGTGACAACTAGGTTCTGGTCTGAAGAGCACGTCGGAAGTTTTTCGTCCTTGTTTGACTATGATTCAGGATCTGAATGGTTTTGACTATGGAATAGTTGTCCATTTGGGCTGTCTTGTTCAAGGTACGGGCAGTTTGAGAGGTTTTTGATGAAGAGCCTGAAACTGAAACTTTCAGATCGGCCAATCTAATGGATTGTATTCTGGCAGACACCAATATCGGTTGTCACAAAGCTATTGTTTTTTGACCTCAGTCCGTCAGCGTAGTATTCCAGGCTACTTCCTTGTCAGGTCCTTAAAAACGTTGCTTTTGCATTTGAGTATTTCATGGCGTTGGTATGGGTGCTTTGTTGTAATTGAGTCATAGCATGCGCTAGCAGTAGATTCAACCAGTCTGAAGCATGCGAGCAAATGAAGTGGCCAAATCCATGTGCTGACAGCATGACCCCTTCGGCGCAGTCCGTCATCGCGGTGTGGGCCCTCCCCTTTTCTGAGGGTCCAGTTGATCGGCCACCAATGATCACGGCGCCAGCCCGCGCCCGTGACGAGGTTGGGTCACGGCCTGTTAGTGCGCCGTCCGCCGGTCGTCCCGGCAGCCGCAGCGGCAGCCGAGACGACCGGTGCGATCGAAAGACTTCGCCGAACTTGACAGCCGCCGCGCCGGGGGCGGCCGGTGATGTGTGTAGGGGGAGGGGGCGCTCCAGGCCCGGCCGTTGTTCCGATCTCGTGACGCCGGCTGTCTGGCGCGCTGCCAGCCGGTCGTCCGCTGTGCAGGGCGTCGCCGGCGCCGGGCGTCTGCTGCCGGCGGCTCGGGCTCGCGCGTCTGCGTCCGGCGGCTGTCCCGCCGGCGCGGCCCCGGTCGCAGGGTGGGCCGCCGCCGGACGAGCTGTGGCAGCCGCTGCCGCCGCCGACGGCCGCTCGGCGTGAGGCGAAGGCCCGACGCTGCCGACGGGTAACAGGAGACCGCATCGTTCGTCGGTGGAGCTCGTCTTCGATGCTTGAACGGCCCATCCCCCTCGCCGCTGAGATGGGTTACGTAGGAAAGGCTTCGTTGGATCTAGTCGTGGCAGAAGGCGTACGAAAATCATTGGGGTGTCTGAAACGAACCTCAGATCATTCTTGTCTGAAAAGAACTTTTGATCATTTCTTTCCAACCATGGCCAAAGGCCCAATGAATGTCTGAAAACTGTGGGTCTAAACCCTCCGTGCCCCAAAAATTCCGGGATATTGAGCCATGGACCTATCCCTTGCGTCACCCAGCAACTGTGGGTCATGGCATTTTGCTTCATGTGTTCTTGGATTTCTCAGAAAAATTATTGTGCCGTTCAGACGTCATTGTCAGTTTCTCATGCTTCTCTTTGAATTGTTCTTTCGGCTGTCGGCCTTTGAATCGGCCGGTTCGGGCTGTCGGTCGGTTTTGCTGATGAGCGGCGGTTGCAGCCTGTCGGGCGGGCCCGACAGTCGGTCCCGCCGCCGGACGATAACCGGAACCGGCCGCAGCCGCTGGACTCTGCTCTCGTCATCGCTGAAACTCCCGAACACCCCGATATGGATACGCCCGTTGGCACCTACCCTCGTGGCCAAGTGCGCAGCACGTGACGTCTTCGTCTCGCGCGTCACGGCGGGCGGTGCAGGTCGAGCGCCCTGGTCGACGCCTGCCGTTCATGTGGTCGGTAATTTGAGCAGTTCTGTGTGCGATGCGCCTGTTGCCTTTCGTCTGTGGGCCAGTGATGGTCGGACCAGTCGCCGTGCTGATTTGGTATTCGGACGGGGGCCTGGGAGGGGGGGGGCGGTTGACCTTGATGGGTGCTGTGTACGCCGGTTTCCGCCTAGACAGCGGCAGCTGCCGTCCGCTGGCACGGCCGTCCGTGCGCTGCAGATCGACAGGTCGCCGTGCTGCGGCTCCTTCGCGTCCAGAGGCAGGGAGGAGGGCTCCTCGCCTCCACCCGGGGAGGGCACTCCGTCCCTGCCTGATATCAGGGGTGTTTATTGATCGTCCCCAGATGAGTTTGGCTGCGGCAGTGCCGGGGGGTCGCCGTCGCCGAGGGAACCGCTCTTGACTGGGCAGCAGTGCGGGACGCTGCTAATGCCAGTCGTAATAGTTCACAGATGTGGCTTCCCGGCTTATTTATTTTCGCGTGATCAGACAGCATGGCCTTTTGAAAAGCCTGCTGTTGGGCGATGTCGGCCATGCAGTGTCATGAAATGACCGTATAAAGAAGGAGAAAGCATTGAACATTGCTACAGTCGCAGACCGGGAAGATCTGGATTCGTTACGTTACGTAAACAGACATTTCGTTACTGTGACTGTTCTTTTTGAAATTGTTTGGGCGTCTTTTTGTGCCGTTCTTTTTTACGGACTGGGTTTGAGGCGTACTGAATCGCCAGTGCTTACGACCATTGCGGCGTTGCAGCGGCCTAGTGGCGAGTTGAACGACTGTAATATTCGTACCGAGCTGCCTTCTTCCCGAGACCCGAAGTTGTGGTTACATATTTGATTACCTGATGCGTGACGAGGAAATAACGGCCTTCATACACCTGGTATAGGCCTTTTTGGATACAAAACGCGTTTAAATGTAAGAGTCAAGGGTTTTGCGGTAAGTCATCTTCAAGAGATAGCCTTGCGCCGAAGCTTAGGTGAGTCCTTTGTTTAATCATTGTTACGTGAAACATTATACAGTTTTATATGTAAAAACTGCAGCCTCCTCCCCCTCTCTTTCCAGTTAAAAAGGTTGTGCTCAGCACGTTGTCATAAGTGTGTCAGCCATAGGACGCTTAGAACGCTTGCAAATTGGACACTTGACTTCACCGCCGAGTCACTGGGAAATTTATAACTAATGTCAAATTTGGGTATTGGACGTATTTTATGGCCCATCAATATTTTCCTGTCCACATGTTGGTGCTTTGCGAACCTTTTTAAGAAAATCCCCACCGCAAGAATAATAACGTCATTTTAATGACAGCCGCCGGCGCGCGGTCGCTTTAACGGTTGGTAGCATCACGACTGTGGTATCTTTGGTTTCAAACATCATATTGAATTTGTTTGCGAATATGTTTAAAACCATTTTCGATCGTACTAGGCCATTGGTTTTCATAGCGTATTTGATGGACCATGGCAGCTGAAGGCAAGAACAGAGGCGGTAATGGGCGCCGGCGATAACTTCGGCAAAATCGTCCCAAAACTTACATTTACCGCTGGTAAATACTTTCTTGCGATGATGGCAAACCTTCCGAAAATGGCAGACATTTGGTTCATCTGGCTTTATCGAACCCAGACGATATCGACCTACGGTCATGAAACTTGCACTCTAAATACTTGAAGGATATTTAAAGATAAACCGAAAATTGAATGCCTCTGGCTTTGGTAGTTTTTTTGGTCCCAGAGAGGTGCAAATATGTGCGCCCCCTGGAGGTTTCGTAACTCTAGGAGGTCTTGCGGCGTGCGTGCTGAGGACATTTTCCGGCTTGTTAAGAACGTAACGGCCCATTGTGAAGTGAGTTGTTACTTATTAACGACATATTTACGCGTTAGCCATCGCTTCTTCACCAGAAGAAGAAAAAAGCATACGGCGTCCATTAGTTTGACGTATTCCATGGTTTCTTGGTACTGGGCGCGGAACACGTCAACAGTTCGTGACGTCATCTACGGTGCATGCGCACTAGTGATAGGGGCGGACCGTTGTACCTTGTGTTTAAGACCTTGGTTGGCTTATTTCACCACGCCGAAAGGTCTGAAACCTTTCAGAGCCCTTTTTATTAAGTCCTGGTCGCTGGCTACGCGATAGACGACTGCAACAGCCAAGCCTTTCGTTCTTTATTCACGGCGCTCCGCCAGAGGGTCCAGCGCGGGGCCTGATGTGGGGCCCGGTGTGGGTGACCTGGTGACCTCCGCCCGCAGACGCGCCGCTCGCCCGGTAACGGCCTGCTGCACAAGCCGGTGCCGGGCCTGACGCCGGCCGGCAAGCCGTTCCGCCAGCTCAAGTCGTCGCGCTGGGACGAGAAGACGTTCCTGCAGCGGCTGCGCCAGTTCACGAGCCAGCGCGGCGGGTCCGTCGACCAGGCGGCCGTCCTCGACTTCAAACACGGTCTGTCGGCGCGCTGGCGGCCAGACGTTTCCTGGGGTGACCGACGGGATGCGTCACCGGCGGGGGGGGGGGGGCGGCCCGCCGCAAAGCTGCTGCCTGGTGGGGGAGGGGGACGATGATGGTGATGAGTGTGATCGGCCGTCGAGGTGGCGGTACTGACGAGGTGCGCTGGATTCAGTGGACGGGTGCTGCGAAGGAGCGCCGGCGGACGCACTGTTGTGTTTGATCACAAAGCTCGGACGGCCGCCGGAAAACGAGATCGCTGTTGGCCGCGTCTTCATTTCAGCTGGCGGCTGCCGTTTAATTGGTAAAGATTGCTTTACTGGCGCAGTTAGCCGTCTGCATCATGTGAAAACTTGCCTGTACCACTCCACCGCCACAGGCCGCTCACTCCGAGCAGAAGCACGTTTCTGCGAACTGTGAACCCGCCCTCGCAACAGTACGGGCTTTGTTACGGCCCGTTATAGACTGGGTTGCCATGGTGTGGGCTGTTCAAACGTAACGGACTTCCACGCCGGTGCCCTCCCCGTTGAGTGGTGGTTACCGCTCTGCATTTTCGTGATCGTTAGTTGGATGCCACTGATGAAAAATGCAGCTGCCCATGAGGGGCTCACAGAACCATGCGGCGTCTAGTCGCTGCCGGCTGTTCATGGCTGCGATTCTGGATGTGATCATACGGTCGTTTACGTTTTATGTTACCGGAGCCCTGAACTGTCCAAAACAGAAATCTACCGCTTCACGGAGCGCATGCCAGAGAAGCCCTTGGATAATTACGGGCTCAAGAGATTCTTCCCTAGGCGATTAATCATGGTCATCCGTTTTGGTTATGCCGGGACTGGCTAAATTGGATTCCGTCAAATTTAACGATGCCGCGTTCTCTTCCTCACAAAGGCGTGGGAGTTAGTATGTCATCAGCAGCAGCACATCAACAGACTTGCTCGTATCAAGGGCCGGAATTCCGTGAAAGCGAGGCATGGTTGGAGCTGACCGGCGGGCTTTTGTTACTCTTTCGTGCTCTGGCGTTGCGTCAGAACGACCGAAGGCGACTCTCCCGTTCATGTTTATCAGTGGTGCAGTGGTTTGGTATGCCGGGACGATGCATGCATCACGGCACTGCGAGGTTCATCCCCCCGGGAAAGCAGTCATCAGTTGCACGCCCGGAGCTAGGCCGTGTGGAGATTCCTCCCGGCCACAGCTCATTATGAGTGGTGGCTGTGAAGGTTTATCTGCTGTCTGTTGCTGTGGGTGTCCGTCATGTTTATGTAATGTGACGTGCTCGAACAGAACTGTACTGTAGTGAGCGGTACTGTAATTAAACGTCGTACCGTTTCACGGTTAAACTGTGTCGGCTGCTATGTCTTACATTTAGTGAGGCTTTCCCTTGTTGTTATGGGGTTTGCACGGACTGCGCGCAGCTCAGTTTATATTTTCCGTGTTGTTGATGACCTGTGTCACCATCGTGTGTCTGCTGTGGGGAAGATCTGTACCGCCTGCACTTGCAGTGTTCAAAACGTGTCGTGGCATAGCGTGACTCTGTATACCAACTGCGCTCTTTCAGTGAACCTATTCAGGCTCTACAGGCGGGTACAGGACCTGGGCGGCTACCAGGCGGTCTGCGCGCGCCGCATGTGGCGCCACCTGTTTGACGAACTGAGCGGTGACGTCGACTCGTCCGCCACGGTCGCCTCCGTGCGCAAGTGTTACGAGAGGTGAGCTGGACGGCGGGGAAAAGGTTGACAAAGCGGCCGCTGATGGAGACCGGGGGGTCGGGCATTGTGCGCTTGGCCGTTCAGCGGCGATCTGTGGCACGTCCACAGATTGTCCCGCGGCTGCGGGCGACGTGGCACAGAGAACAGTCGGGCTTAAATAAACAGCGCCCGTACTGGGAATTGATGTGGCGACGAGTATTGATTTGCTGGCCGCAGCAGCCCGTCCGTCTCCGTGCGGCCGCCGTTCGCCGGAACATCGGACGAGCGTGTGTCGGACGCGGTCGCCGGCCGCCGACAGCTGTTACGCGGGCCGTCACGGCGCGGTTTGTGAGATGTGCGCAGGCGAGTTACGAACTCGAGATCCTTTGATCGGGGAACGAATATGCTGGGGAAATTTGCGACCACTTCGCTCATGTTCTGCGCGCCGTTTGTGAGCTTTCGCTGATTAGAAATGTCGACTGGTGGACATTGCATGCATTTACGGATGCATGCAGTGTCAAATTCAGTGCAGCAAATGCAAATTCCGTGCAGCCGGTTTGGAACTGAATGGAAGAAAATATGAATCATTAAGGATAATGAGGGCCATGTGGTCGTGTCCGACGATTTTGGTGCAGTTTTTATTAGAAATATGCTGGCTTAGTGATGGCTAAGACGGTCACGGATAGCGATGTTGTAATTATTTTGTGCCACTGAAATGTTATGTCAGTCATACCAGTTTTGTGGAGCGTTTGTACTACCAGCAGGTTCAACATTCGCAGTGCATCGAGTTTGTTTCGAATCCGAACAGTCTGCTGTTTCAGTGAATATGCTCTGTTTCGGGCTGAATCGTGGATGTTTTAAGACCTGTTAATCGTTGCGCAGATTGACGAGATTTCCCTTCAGACATTAATGTAATTTTTATCCGTGGCGAACGTAGAATAACTATTGCTGTTCCCCCTCTTTTGCAGTAAAATCCGCGAAGAATGCAAGATCGTTTGCCGGCATTTCTTCCCCTAGTCTTTCTAGCCGGTCATTGCATGGCAATGGAAGCCACCGAAATTCCTCTTTAAGCCATGTATTCTGCTCACATGAATGACACTGTGGCGTGCTGTTAAGATCACTAATTCACGTCTTGGCCGTTGCGGTTGTTTCGTGTTTCATGGGAACGTGAACCTCCAGTATCCTGGAACGAGTCTCTGCTATTAGTCCGCCTGGCCGGCCGTGTTGTGTTGCTAATAGTGGCGTAGCTGACGATGCCACCGGTCCGCAGGCTGTGTCTGCCGTTTGAGCGGCACGAGCGTGGTTTGGCCGAGCCCACGGCCGCTGCCGCCGCGGCGCCCGGGACGTCTCCTGCCGCACAGCAGCAGCAGCAACAGGAGCATCAGCAGCAGCCGCCTCCCCCTCCGCCGCCGCCGCCTCCTCCGCCGCCGCCGCCGCGGCCGGCTGGACGGAAGCGGCCTGCTCCAGCGGCGCCAGACGCAGCGACGCTGGCGCGGCTGGCGCAGGCGCGGCCGGCCATCACCATCACGCCGGTGCGGCGCGCGGCGGCCGCCCCGCCGCTGGCCGAGTACACGGCGCTGCAGCGGCTGAGCGACATGGCGCGCCGCTCGGACAGCCGCCGGCCGCGTCCGGAGCCGCCGCCGGCGCACCAGAGCGCGCCGCGCCGAGCCGCCGCCACCGCCGCCCCCGTCGCCCCCGCCAGCCAGGTGGAGGTGATCGACCTGACGACGGGCGGCGGCGGCAGCGCGCGGCCGCCGTCCGGGCCCACCCGCATCGGTTCCATCACCATCACGCCCGTGGAGAAGATGGCCGAGCCGGCCGGGGCGCCGCCGGCCGGCTCGGTGGAGCAGCTGCTGGCGCTGCGGATGGCGTCGTCCTCGCTGCCGCCGCCGATGCTGCAGTACATGGGCCTGCTTCCGGGCGGCGGCAAGACCGGCGGCCTGGAGCAGCTACAGCGGCTGCAGCAGCAGCTGGCGCTGCAGAGCATGATGGCCCAGCGCATGGTGATGATGCCGGCCGGCCTGCCGGGCCTGTCGCCCGAGCAGGCGCAGGCCAGCATCGAGGCCTACCAGCGGATGATGCAGGCGGGCTTCCGCCGCTCGTGAGGCAGGGCCGGGAGCCGCCCGCGCGCCGGACAGTACAAAGGAGGAGGCGGCGACGGCGCCGAGTCCGCCCGCGGCCGCGGACGGGCGGCGGCCGCGCCACGCGCCCGCCTGCACCCATCTCATCGTCATCGCGTGTCCAAGACGTGCTCATCCGTGCCGAGGGTGGTTGGCAGCGCCGCGCGGCGGCGGCCGACGGCCAGCGTTTTTGATGCTATTTTTGTGGCGAGTGTGGTGGCATTCACGCAGTGTTTGTTATTGTTCCGACTTGGTCTGCCACGGACAAGTGTGCCGGAGTTCTGTGTAGTACACTTCCCAGCCCACGCGCGATAAACGAGCTACCTGTCGTTCTTTTCGAATGCAACGCGGCGGCGAAACGGTAATCCGGTTAACAAGGAGGCTTCTTGTATTATTAACGCATATTAGCATGTCCTGCTCGTAAGCCTGTTTGCTTGGTAACTCTCTTCGGTTGTAGATGTTACTCTGCTGTCCAGAAAAAAAATGTGCGATTGTCTTTCATCATGTGCTGCATAACCAAGCAGGTGCTGTACAAAATAAAGGATCGGAAGCAATGTTTTAACTTGCGCACACGTGACTTGAGCTGCAGCGGAAGCCAAACTGGGGCATTCGCTCAAGGCGACGTGACGCTTAACCCAGAGGTACCGTGTTAAGTATGAGGACGTAATAAATTGTCCGCCAGTGTCTTATGCCTGGAATGGGGCCAGCCACCTGGTTGAAAGAGCAGTGTGAACTTTGAAGGACTTTTGTACCAAAGCCTGGATGGACAGCGTGATTTTTTTGCTGGACTGGCCTCGGTTCGGAACGGATCTGGTTTGACAACCATCTGGCCTGTCAGAACCGGCTGCCGAAGAGATGCCGATCATGCCGAGTATTTCGAAAGCGGGCATGCTGCTTGGACATGGTTTACTCACTGAGTCATGACGCCCGGAAAAGAAAACATTTCCATGGTCACTAGTCACTGTCGGTGACATTATCATTTTCCATAACACGCTGGTGCTCGTCCAGATAGCAATCTGCTCCGACTGGGAAGCACGAGATGCAGACTGAGCTTGTTGAGGAAGTGGCTGCGTCTGCGCGGCAAGGAAACCGGGCGGAGGATCGTCTTGCACACGTCTTGCACAAAACGAAGTGTCTCTTCAAAGGGATGTCAGTCTTGTGAACAGCGAACACGGACGATCCCGACTTGGAAAATGGCCACCTCGGCTCATCAGGATTGCGCCAGTATCCCAATGTCGAAGAAAAATGTCCCTTGAACACCGGTATTTCTTACAGAGTACCGAACACATACCAGCAAAAGAACCCTTCTTTTGAGAAGGTCCATTGCCGGTGTCTCTTCGGGGACTGGCTGGTTGATTGGTTTGGGTTAAGGCACCCAGGCATTTAGGCACTAGCGTCCGGTTTCCAATACACGCCAAACGTGTCATCGATCGAGAGCATGCGACGTCGAGATTTGAACCCACAACCTTGCGATTTTGAGTCCGAATTTCTGTCCACTAGAGGAGGACGCTACGGGAAATGAGTGATCAAACATATGGAGATTCTGTCACGTCCGTTAACTTAACGTCGTGTTCGCACCGGAATTCATCGTCGAGCTAAGTTTTGAAATGCAATTTCATACCAGGTCAGACTCAGCGAGCTATTCACAGACCTGCAGTCGGGTTTCCTTTGCGACGCACCATTTGACCTCGACAGGTCAAATAACGGGGTACCGCAGCAGAGGCAGGCTATGGGGCAAAATGCCACAAATGGGGTGCCTGCCATACCCAAGGTCTAGTCCGTTCTAGGTGGCGCAACCAGAGCTTGACCCATGAGGTCAAAGGTCAAGGTCACAGCCAAGGTCAAACAGGGGTACTGCAGAATGAGGTACCGCAGCAAAGCCAAGCTATGTGATGAAATGTCGCAAATGGAGTGTCGTATCCTAGAGCTAATCCGTTCCTAGGTGGCGCGAACTTCACCCGTGAAGTCCAGGTCAAGGTCATAGACGAGATCAAGGACGGAGTACCGGAATAGAGCCAGGCTATGGGACAAAATACTGCAAACGGGTTTTCATACCCAAGGTATAATGTGCATCCAGGTGGCGCGACCAGAATTTAACCCATGAGGTCAAAGGTCAAAGTCACAGACGAGGCCAAAGGACGTGGTGCTGTGGGTGAATGCGGGTCGTGTGATTGACAGAGCGAGCTGGACTGTTACTTGTCTGTCAGTGCAAGTGCGATGAGGTGGCTGCGAGTCACCAGATGTCTGTGGCCAGTCAGGTTGACACGACGTCCCCACGTATGTGTGAGTCAGCTACACCACGCGGCGCCTTGCGAAATCCGCCGAACAGCGTGTTTGCTGTGAGAGGAAGGGATAGAATGTCTCGCTTTTTACCTCTGCCAGCGGCAGTGTGGCACCGCTACACCCTATTCCCGGCAGGGGGGGGGGCTGAATCCGTCCCCTCTCTGGTTTTTTGCTTGCCAATTCCAGGCTTTTTAACGCAGCTTCACGAAACTTGGTGACTTTCCTAGCTATTCTTTCTACGCGTTGTGACAAAATTTCACAATTCTGCGTTGCTCAGGAGCGGAGCCAGGCAACGTTTTTGGGACGCACCTCATGCCATTTTTGGCCATGTTGAGGGTAAAAGAAAAATGTCTGCCAAAAACAGAGTTTTTTAAAATAGAACGTAAAACCTTATATGGGTGTATAGCTAAATAGTTGGGCAATGTGCACACAAAAATTTTGTTTATCTGAAGTCACTCTACAAGGTCAAGTCAAGGTCAAAAGTCAAAATTTGTTTTTTTTGCAATAATTTCGGCGCCATTTTTTTCAAATGCCAAATTTGGAATATAAATGACCTAGAAGGGTGCCCTCTACTTGTGTAACAAGTTTCAGCTTGATATCAGGTCGGGTCACGGAGCTATGGCCTAAAATGTCACTGCGCTTACCCTACATCGCTATAGTCATAACATGAAATTTTTTGAAATAGAGTGAATTCAAATGATTGAAAACGTTTACAGATAATATCAAATGCACACGAGATCATTCCAGGTGACCCCCAGGTCACTGGAGGTCATTTAAGGCGAAAGGTCACAAGTTGATCTGAAGAACGTGTGACCATGATAGTTCCCCTTTTTCATGTCCCTGGCACCGCCTATGTACTTCTTTAGCATAGCATGACTAGCAGAAGCCAAAAAAGTGTTTTTACCGTTTTTGTTCATTCACTTGTTAGAAAACTAATCCTCCCATTTTTGAAACCCTGTGAACGCCCATGAATTTTCTCAAAATTTCATATTTGTGTACCCATGGTAAAAACCCTATTCATAATCTCTCGATTCATGCCAGTTTCATTGAAATCGGTCGATAAACAACGGAGTTATAAGAAGTCCAAAAGCACCCCCATTTTGACATTTTTGCCCCCCGTATCCACAAATTTCAAAATTTTGATTTTTTTTCACAAAAATGTAGTTTATGTCACGGCAAATCGATTGCCGTTTGTTGCGATGAAATCAGACGAGTAGTTCTCGAGATCTCAAGGGGGCCGAATCCGCCCCCCCCCCCCTGCCGGGAATCGGCCATACCGTCTAGCCCTCCGGGAATAGGGTTAAATGGAATTTCTGCGCACGCCAGCTGCTAGTTTCGGTCTACCCACATTGCTAACGTAGCCTCTGACTTCTCAGTACTTAACTCGCCACTCAGTGTGACAGTAACGTCCCTCACCTTCTCCGACATGTACACCCATCGGCATGCAAACATCGCGTGGCAGGCTAGGCATTCGCACTGTTACTACCGGATGCGGGTGAAGCAAAGGCGCGATAGTGGCGGTTAAGAGGTACTTGCGGCGACCTGTTCCGGCTAACGACAACAGCAACAAAAAAGCAAATAGGAAAATAATGATCGTCCAGAGCCACGAAAACTCCACCCCAACTCCGTAAGTTTGAACTTAATCTTGAGCACCAGATCTGGAGCTTAACCAGCGCGCCGTCCCCGCATCTGACCTCGTCTGTGACCTTGGCCTTAAAACATCGCCAGTGTAGGAAGTAGATGCGACTCTACGTGGATTTTTCCGGGACCACAGAAAAAGGGTGCGAGTTAGTGCGACCAAAGTTAAGATATCCTCTTTGGCATTCATTGCTAGAGCCCTTTGGAGAAACGTAAGTCCGGGTTATGTCGGGCCACCTATCTATGACCTTATTTTTCAACCTCTGCAAAGCCGATGCCAAAATGTCGGGAAATCCCAAATTTAAGATAGCGCATGGCACTCTAAAGGCTTGCTGCGGTCACACTAGGTGTGAACTGATCGTGCCCTTGGTTTTCCTTTAAGTCCGTGACTTTTGCGAGGTCAGCAGAGGTCTCTGACCTCAGATGAACTTTCTGGCCGCGGATCGTCTGTATGATATCTTAGGGTACAGGCTTCAAACTTGGCATCCATTTTGCACCATTCCGACTCATTCGGTTTGATTCCATGGCCATGGAGCTGGCGGCCATGGAGCTCTCTAGAGCATTTAGAGCCCTCTGAAGGGCTCTAAATGTCATGCCGTTCCGAACGGTCAGCGTCACGGTCATCTTTGACCTGAGCTGACCTGTGTCATTGACCGAAAGTCACAATAATGGGTACCATTAAATTTGTAAAGTTTCGGGGAGTCCAAAACGTATCGTTCGGTGCCTCTCAGTGTGCCATTGTGTTTTGCGGCCCTTCCGACAAAACGGTTTTCGGTTTCCGTTAATTTTGGGGCATGGACTTGACTTTAAAGGCCGCTAGTTGATCTAAGACCTTAAAACCGAATACCAATGGTTTCTCTTATGACAGGCCGTATGCCTGTTTTGTTTCGCGGCTCTCGCTCAATAATGGCCAAACGTTAGCAGGCGTACCAGGCACGTAGCTAGGATTTTCCTGAGGGAGGGGTCAAATGTGAAATTTTGTCATATGCCTCTGCAGGGACGTAGCCAATTGGGGGGGGGGGGGCACTGGGGCCCTGGCCCGCCCCTGAGCCAAGCGGTCTACACTAGATACATGGCGATTTCGCATGAATACCTAATAGTGATCATATGTATGCTGCAAAAGTAAACATTATATGTTTTCCTATGCATTAATTATGAGATAAATTGCTTGAAATTGCTGCTTTTTGCAAATTTTATCATATGACCGTGGCATATGACAAAATTTGATATTTGGCCCCTCGAGGAAAATTTTGACTACGTGCCTGTGCCTCTGGCATATGACGAAACTTATATGAAAAAGCAGCAATTTTATGTAAATGACCTCATATTAAACGAAAATGTTTGCTCTTGCATTATATAAATAATCCTTATTTCGTATTCATGCGAAATTGCTAAATATCTAGTGTACACCGCTTGGCTCAGGCGGCATGGCTCCCAGCCCCCTCCCCTCCCCCGGCTATGTGCCTGGTACCAACGAACCCCTCCTTCACTATCAAGTCCACTGATCGATTCACCTGGGAACGGACTAGGCCTTGGATATGACACCCCATTTGCGGCATTTTGTCCCGTAGCCTGGCTACACTGCGGTAACCCGTCCTTTGATCCTGTCTGTGACCTTGACCTTTGACCTCATGGGTCAAGTTTTGGTCGCGTCCTCGGGAACGGACTAGACCGTGGATACGACACCCCATTTGCGGCATTCTGTGTCATACCCTTGCTATGCTGTGGTGCCCCGTCCTTTTACCTCGCCCGTGACCTTGGCCTTTGACCTCATGGATCAAGTTCTTGTCGGGCCACCTGAGAACAGACTAGGTCTTGGATATGACATCCCAATTGAGGCATTTCGTCTCAAAGCTTGGCTCTGCTGCGGCACCCCGTTCTGCGGTACTCCGTCTTTTGACATCGTCTGTGACATTGACCTTTGCCCTCACTGGTCAAGTTCTGGTCGCGCCACCGGGGAACGGATAAGACCTTGGATATGATATTTCATTCGTGGTATTTTGCCCCATAGCCTGGTTTTGCTGCGGTACCTCGCTGTTTGACCCCTCAATGCTAAACGGTGGGTCGTTGACAAAGGAAAGCCGGCCAGATTTGTGAATTGCCCCCCGAGTTTGACTTAGAATGAAATTATTTTTCAAAAGTTAACTCGGTGATGAATTCGAATACGAATACGATGCTAAGTTAACAGACCTGGTGCTGCAATTGCCGTCGTACTGAACAACAGGTTCGTGTCCTTGTCGACTGCGGCACGGTCTTTCTGTTGAACCCTGCTGTGGATTAAACGCTTTCGCAGGGGTCTTTCCAAGGTATGTGTTCATTCTATATCGCCAACGTCAGCTTCCAAAGTTTGCAGGACTAAAGCTATTGTTCGTCAAGTTCGCAGAATTTCTGAAAGTTATGAAGTTCGTAGGTCCTAGGGTAAGACCGTCGTCAAGCTGACAGGGTCGCTGCTCTTTCTGTCGTAAGGGTTGCTATTAAAGCTGAACATTCGGATTTGCAGGACTAAAATAGATTCTAAAAAATTAAAATCTTGCGAATCTCTGGATCCCGAAAACGGGGATCTGAGCCCTGGAAATCGTGATTCTGATCCTAAAAACCAAGGTGGTATCCAGAAAATCATCATTTGAATATGAAAATAAATGCACGAATACCTACATGTTCTAGGCTCAAATTTTCTTCAGCTGAACAGCATGTAACACGTATATGCCGGTGCTACATCGGACTGAGCCGCCCGTCCCGCGTTTCATTACATTATATTACTTGCTGCCGGACGCGCTACCGTGGTTACGGTTTTACTCCACCACCATGTTTCGCTGGTTTGTTGTGGGAGCGAAAGTAAGACAACTTTTGTAGCGACTCAAACAGCAACTTTTTGGTCAGCGCGGTATCATACCAAGATCACGGTGCCATGCCCACCTTGTCATATACTTTCCCCATACCTCATTAAAAAACAAACCTTTGACACCTACACAGATTGATACGAATGCCCTCCTCCATGTTTTAATCGGGCAAGAAACGCGCCACTGGTAAAAGCGTTGAGAACAGTCAGAAACCAATGAAATCATTTAAAAGTGGGAGCTACACGACGTTAAAAATTCGGTATTTCGATGCAAAGATTCGAATCTATTCCAGTCTACTCGAATCTCGAATCCGAATCGGAATACGAATCCACCCACTGTCAGATTCGAATCCCAAAATGTGTGCGAAACCTCAGCTGTAATTGCTACTCACATGCCCGTACACTAACCTGCTCGTGATTTGGAATTGACTAGAGGAGTTTGTAGGAACTTGGAGGAGATTGAGGTGCGAATGAAACAGACTCTGTGGAGCTTTGAGGAGGTTAGAGGAGGCTGGAGGAGGTTTAGGAACAGGCCCTAGGCTCGGATCCCGTTCATGAGGTGTGGACATTACCATGTGCAGTAAGTTCGAGGGATCAGTTTTTGGTGACAAAAAAACTTTCCCTTTCGGTAATTGTAATTTGGTGCCGGCTATATTTATTGCGCTTTTGAGACATATATGAAGGAACGGCGCGAAAGTTGCAACGCCTGACGAGACACGAGACTTGACCCAAGACTTACACCTGAGCCCAAGAGGCTGTGTGTCCGGTATTCTAGGCGACTGAGAAAAATAGACTGCAGTATGTCAGAGATGACCATTGGCCTGTTAGATGTGCATGTTTTTGTTATGGTGCAGATTGATACTCACTGCTCGCAGTTCAGCCTGGAAATATTTTCCCTGCACATGCATGTAGTCCTATGTTTTACATTGTGTATGCAGTGTTTGTGAGTGGGAAAGTGTTGAAGTGCATACCATAAATGCTGCAGTCTTATAGGGGTGCTGATGATCAGGTCACTAAATTCTGTTGTCTCACTGTTTTACTCTAAAGTCTCACTGTTTCTCAGCTCACTGAAAATGCTTATTTTTAACTTTTTTGTTCTTTTAGCCAGCTCAAAGGATTCCAAATAGTTTAGTCAGACTTATAGTATGCCTTCAAGTCATCATACATGTTATGCTATGCTTTAAGACAGGCGTTTAATAAAATATAATGTCTGTCTAACAATGTTTAATCTCTTGTGCATAGCAGGGACACCATTGGTGGGCAGGGGAGGGGCAGGAGGGAAAGCTTCCTTCTAGTTTAGTAAAGTTTGACATTTACCATGGGCTAATTTTTTATAATTTGCATTTAAGTCTGTTTGCATAGCATTTAAACTGCAGGTTCCAGTGGCTGTCAGCATTGACATTGTCATGTGTATTCAGGGCAGCAGGGAAAAACTTAATTTTTGAGTTGCTTCTTTTCTTGTATCACCAGTGGGATAGTGCTAAGCTTTTTCAAGCTGGAGGGCAACTGCTCTTCACTGCCTGTCCCCTGACATTGTCACCACTGGCTCCCAGGCTGGAAATATGCTCAACACAGCTGTATTTTTGTGGTAGGCAGGGAAACTGAAATGTAACTTAATACATGGGATTGTCAGGAAAATCATTATTCCATCATTGAGCAAGCATATTAATATGGGGGACCATTTCTGTACTGCAGCATGCAGCCAGAACTGGCAATATTGTGATTATACTGAACAAATTAACAGTGAGTAATGCTAGTGATAAGGAAGTCTCAGCAAGTGAGTGAGCAACTGTTGATTCACAGTTAGCCACAAACCAGACCACAAGGGTTAAGTGAAATGTTGATGGTGAGGTGAGGAGTTGAAACATTGAGATAATGAATAAAAGCAGTGAGCCATGATTTGATGAGCCCAGAATTAATGGTCCCAGAGAGGAATAAAATATGTGAAGTTTAGGCAAAATTTGGTGAGCTGAAGCATTGTTGTTCATTTTATAACATTGTCACATGCTGTTTGGTAACACAAAAGACCACCTATTTGAATGGTCATGGCATTTGTTAAGGTACAAACATGGTTTAATAAATCAGAGGAAGGATATAATTTCATGAACAGATGCGGCATTGAATACTTTTTTCTCAATGAATGGTTCTATTGCATTTTTTACGAAAAGTTCTGTCTGAACATCCAAGCACACCATTTTCCATTATGTGCTCAACACATGATTTTCTGTAAAACGGAAGTGAAATTTTGTATTGTAATAATGTCTCGTCATCAGACATTTGATATACCAGCTATTCACCATGGTTTAGGTGTACAAAGGAACTTTTGCTGTTACAGAACAATGAAAATTAAGGCAGCTGATGATGTGCAGTGGTTGGAGAAGGACCCAGCACCTCCAATAAAGGCAGCTCGCTTCTCCAGGGTTTACTACAGGTATTTGCAAACTCCTCTGAATGTGCACACTGAACTGTAAATTCATTCAGTTTAGTGTGCTGTAAAGGATTCATTCATTCACACTGAGCTGTAAAGGATGATCTCCAGTGCTCCTGAGGATCATCCATACATTACATAATGCTTGAGTGTGGGGGAGGAGGATGGGGAGAGGGAGGAGAAAGTTAACTATTGTGTGACAAAGCATTATGATGGGGAGTACTGGGGTTGGGCATAGCATTACATAACATCTTAGCATCAAAGAAGAAAGGGGCTTATATTAAAAGCCTGAAACAGTTAATAGTCTTATTTTGTTTATCATTACCAGTTAACTAAAATAAATGGTGCACCATTCACAGACAACCAAACAGTTGGGGGAGGGGGGCGAGTGTTATGTAATTTTTATGGTAGGGATTTGGCTGGTCATTATGAAGCAGGACAAGAGGATGAATGAGTAAAAAAAAAAAAACGAAAAACGCGATGTGCAATTTATGGACAGCCCTTTATCTGAAAGATCAAGTACTCTAGATGACTATTGTTGATACATCTTTTTTGTTACAGGGAGATTACTTTTCACATCACATATATATAGATATATATATATATATATATATATATCGCTTTTGCGCGAAAGGGCCGCAGTAGCCGAAGCGCTTTATGAAACCCGATCATCATTATATATCGCTTCCCGCAGTTCGTGCCAATACGGGAAGCTGAAGTTATCAGTGAAGGATTTTGTCCTGATCTCCGATTTGTCTGCTGGAGATGAAGACAGTATTGATGGCTGTGAAGTGGCGGAAATATTACATATGTATGACACAGGTTTGTAGACTTTCGTTGGTGTTTCTTACCACTCTTAATTTGGGCGCATTGGATGGGCCGTTGTGCGCCTGTTATAATGATGAGATGCCGACGTTTGGACGTTTTAGCACTTTGCCTAAGTCCCACGGCAGTCATGTGTACGTATTATGCGCACCTAGCCGGGGTTTCTGCAATGACCCGAAGCACGCTCGTTCTTTCATGATGGCTTCCTTGTGTCTGTGCTGTGCTGACAGTCCTGGTCTCCTGTTCGTCCCCCCCCCCCTCACTCGTGGACCGCGCTTTGTCTGCCTCCTCCGTCTGACCGGTCGTTGGCGACAGGGGACCCGGACGAGGCGGACCCGGCCTGGATGACGGTGCAGTGGTTCACGCGGGTGGACCTGCTGCCTCCGGCGGTGCGTCGCGCCCTGGACTCCGGCCTGCCGCCGCTCCGGCCTGACCGGGAGGTGGTGCTCGACACCCGGGACTTCAGCCAGGAGGTCGAGGTCAAGGCCGTCTGGGGCAAGTGCCAGGTGAGACTCTCCGGACCGACGGTCACCGCCTGTCGACTCTGACTCGTTCGGGTTCGCGGCAGTCCTCCCCGTCTTGAACGGGCCTTGAATTATATCACAACGTGCACAGCAGTTGCGTTATTACGCCGTGTTGGCGCTCGCTCTCAGCTGCTGATCCGGGACAGCTAAACAGTGATGAAATGAGAACACCCGACTTGCGTTGCAAAAGCCGGATGCTTCCTTCCTGGGCTCGGGAGATTTGGTCAGTTCGGGCCTAGGAGGCATGGGGGCTGAACTGCGTGAGTCGGTACGGCCACCCACGCCTGAGGCCGACAGCGTCGTCAGCGTTGGGCCTCGCCGTTGTCACGTTGACCGAGCTGTTGCCGTGGCGTGGCCGGTCGTGGCGAGGCTGGGACTCCACCGCTGACTCGCGGCCGTCATAAGGTGCGCGTGCTGGAGGCGGGCCAGGACCCGGCGGCGGAGGCGGCGCCCGGCCCCGGCCAGCCTCCGCTCTTCGTCACGCGGTTCGCGCTCAAGCGGAGCCCGCTGCGTCTGGAGGCGTTGCGGCCGGCGGCGGCCGCCGACGTCTGCGCCCTGCGTGAGCTGGAGAACGGCCCGGCGCGGCCGGAGCCGGCCGGCCGGCGACCCTCTGCTGGCAAGGAGAACGGTGAGCGCGCCGCGCGCCCCGCGACGGTCGGGGGGGGGGGAGTAGACTGAGGTCCGCTATTGATATTCATATTGAGGTTCGAAGGAACTTGCATCTGATGTTTTTAATTACTGCCGTTAATTTACTGGCTCGGAGAATGGGTGTTCACATCGTTGTCGCTACTACTCGGTTTCAGGCAATGGTGCGGTAAGGTGACGTGTGTGTTCTCAGTCATAACCTTTAGGCTAATTCCGTGTCACAACTCTTCAGATCAACATATTGTGTCGTGTGAAATGCTGGAAGAAGGACGTTTACGCGCTCGTAAGCCGTGGAGGAACCACCGTGCTCCGAGTAAAAATCCTGCCCGATTTCTTGCACGGATAGCCACGTTGCGAGTATTATTATGCCTACGATCGTTCCATCTGTTGTGCTTCTTGTGTGCGTCTTTGACGCAACTCAACGGTCATGTCCCAAACGCAAACCCAAATGCAAACAAGTCAGTTTGCCTTTGGGCTCTCCTTACAAGCGAAGTTTATTTTGGAGACGGAAACGGCGGCACAGCGGCGCCATGTTGCTCCGAGCCGCAGTCATCTCGACCTGCCGCTGGACATACTGGTCACCGCTAACCGCTGGCCGTGCCCCGCCCTCAGAAGTCGTGACCCCGAGCCGACCCGAGCCGACCCCGGAGGGCGTCTCCCGCTCCGGCCGGCGCAGGAAGAACCGGTCCTACAGGGACATGGCGGCCGGGACGGTACGTCCGGTCACGGCGCAGGCCCGCAGTGCCGGGAGAGGAGCCGCATGGGAATCCAACGTCCTGCCAATCGCTCACAACGTGGAGAGAAGCGCGCTGTAGTAATCGCGGCCAATGTGGCTCCCTACACCGTTTGTGTGGCTTCTGCGTGAACGCCTGACCAGGGACGTGTTGCGTTGAATGTTTGTTTCAGGGCGCGTCTGGAGATGGCTTCTCCCTGGCGGCTCCTGCTCCTGAGTCCGCCACTCACCCGCCACCGTCGCCGCCGCCCCGCTGTCCTTTCTCCGCTTCCTCGGACTCCAGTTTTGAGGTCTCCTGCGCACTCGGCTGGAGGCTGTGACTTGAGTGTGCTTGTCAGCAGACCTGTGCTCGACATCGTTTGAGTGATCTGGATTAGGATTTGAATCACAGTGGTTTGATCCAGATCAGCATTTGTATCATGGCTGTTTTTAATTTGGTCTATATCAGATATGATTTATGCAAGCCTTTCAAAGCTGATCCAGATCAGATGTGATTCACAACAAGTTTTGAAAAAATGAAATTGTCCAGATTAGATACTGATTCACGAACTTTTTGTTGGTACGGATCAGCCGTTGATTCAAAAGGTCAGTTATATACCAATACAGTCATATTTACTCTTAACAGTTACTATGGCAGTTACTATAACAGTTACTAACAGCAATCGTTTGTTGGCACTCATTCAGTACAATTTACGAGTACAAGCAAATTGCATTGGATGGGACTAATGCAAGTACCTTCCACTGGCGTTGTCTTCAGATGAACTTGAGTGAAGACGACTTTGTGAAGATCAGCTACACGTCTCCGGACAAGCTGCGTATAAGGTTGATCCGCCTCAGCAGTGTAGTTTGTCGGGAAATATGGAACCGCGACAACAGTTCAACACGCGCTTCACAGTCTCCAAAAACGCCAAAAAGAAAGGTTGGTTTACGTGTGAAACGTCGCCTTCCTGTAATCTAGTTTAATGGGCCTGTGCTTCATAGACAAAACATGTTGTCGAAATACATTTTCACATCCTTTCAGGCTGCCTCTGTGAGTCGATTTATCCAGATGTTCAGTGGCCTTTACCACCCGTGGGCACGCGTTTCAGGCGGTGGGAGCCGACGTCTCAGGTGCGGGTGATCAGTCCCGTTCTCCACGGGGTGCTACTCCGTCGTCCGCCGCGGGCACGCCTCGTCCGGTGAAACGCACCGCAGCCCGTACCGCCGAGCAGAAGACTCCTCCTGAAGAGAGCACGTCTTCGCCGGCAAAACAGAGGGCCTCTCGCTCCTCTGAGAAGAACACGCCCCGCTCGGCGAAACAGAGCACGCCCCGCTCGGCGAAACAGAGCACGCCCCGCTCTGCGAAACAGAGCACGCCCCGCTCGGCGAAACAGAGCACCCCCCGCTCGACCAAACAGAGCACTCCTCGCTCGGCGGAACAGAGCGCTCCTCGTTCGGCAACACAGAACACCCCCCGCTCGGCGAAGGGCGCCGTCTCGCCGGCGGAGCGGGCCGGGTCGCCGTGCACGGGCGGCCGCGGCACGCCGCGCTCGGCGCGCCGCTCGCTGAGTCGGCGGCCCAGCCTGAGCACGGTGCCGGAGGAGGCGGAGCGGGCTCCCGGCGCGGCGCACTCGCCCGCCCGGTCGCCGGTCAAGCGGCTGTTCGCGGCGGGCGGCAGGCCCGCCAAGAGACGCCGCCTCAGCCCGTGCCGAGACGACCCGGAGGAGGAGGAGGAGGAGGAGACGCCGGTACCGCGCCGCGGCCGCCGGACGCCCCCGGCCACGCCCTCCCGGGCCCGGGGACGGGGCCGGAGGTCGGTCACCGCCTCACCGAGGACGCCCAAGGTAGCTGCCTTGATGGCTGATGCTGGGGAGGGGTAGGATACGGAGACTCTTCCGGTCGGGACAGGGGGCAGGATTGAGGGCTAATCGTTCGAGTTGTGTGCTTCGTTCATCGTTATAAGACGGTCACGCACTTTATACCATGTTTTCTTCCCCACGCCTGCTCAAGGGCAGTTCTTGTTCGAAGGCAATGGTGAACTGATTTTTCCCACTTGGCCTCTCGTGTAATTTAGCTGGTAGGCGTGGATAATAACAGGACATGGATCCGCAGTCCATTGACGTGCCAGTATAGTCCCACATGACCGTGCTCTGAACTCGTGGCGTGTGACCCGCCTCCGACACGTGTCCCCCCTCTGAGCGGTCGCTGCCGCTGCCGTCAGCCGGGCCGCAGTCCGGGCGGGCTGCTGGTGCCTGGCCGCGCCGCCGGCTGCCTCAGCACGCCCGGCACGCCGCTGGAGCAGGCGCGCAGTCGGCTGCACGTGGCCGCCGTGCCGGCCGCGCTGCCCTGCCGCGAGAACGAGTTCTTCGACATCTACACGTTCGTGGAGGCGCGCCTGCAGGACGGCACCGGCGGGTGAGCGCGGCTGCTGTGGAGGAGCGCGGTCGCAGCACGCCGGGTCCGTCACCCGACTGCTTGGACCGCGGGACGGTGCCAGGCGGTCGGGGGGGGGGGGGCTGTGCTGGGGATAGTCACGGTGGCACTGCTTTACCAGCGACGTCAAGCGGGGCTGAAACTGGCAGCGGCTGTGCTTCGTGTGGACATGTCCGCCTGTTGGACTGAGTAAGAGAACGTGCGTTTTCCACGCGAGGCCTTGGCTTCCCGTTTTATGCCGCCGTAGAACGTTTGGGGATATGCCTGTTTTTCGTAATCATGGGGTGTCCACATATCTCAAGTGGATATTATGCCCTGGAGATAAAAAGATGAAATGGACAAGGCAATCGAGTCACGAGGTCAGTAACATTCATTCAAACAGGTGCCGGGACGCTCAAACAGAAACACAGCCAAAGCTCACAAGCCACGGCCTGGTCACATGACGGTTTCAGTTGAGGGGCGACTCGATAGACGACGTTCGAGTGCCGTTCTAAACTCCTTAAAGCTCATCACCTTCAGATGCTTTGGGAGCTTGGGGTGACGCAAGCATCATATCGGTCTGTGACAAACTTAGAAACGTGCTGCGTCTTCATGTTTTCATGGGATATGCAAGCGTCTACATGTGCTCTCCGGTTTGGTGAATTAATGAAAAGGGTGTAGTTTATTGCGGTTTGGCCGAAGTGAAACGCACGTGCCGTGACATACAGACAAATGATTCCCGCGTTCTGTCTCATATAGCGCGAAAGGCTTCCACGGGTTGGTTGAAAGGTTTGCATGCTGCCTGTGATACGGCTACGGCGTTCTCTTTTTTTACACAGCGGTGCGTAGGTTGGCCGGTTTTTCGCGTCCTAAAGCGTCGCGAGAAAAAAACAGCATGTTGCGCATGACGGACTCCCGCGACTGGCATCCCGTTTTTAGGTCTCTGGTCAGCAGGTGACTTTCCAGGTCGGGTCAAAGGTCAGAGATTCGCAAAAGGCTATTGTCTGAGTTTAAAGAAACGAATGCAAAATATTACATGACAATGAAACGAAACAGATACCGTAGTATTTGCCATGTATTATTAGTCCACCTGTACCCCACATATTTCATTCATAGAAGTCCGATCCAGGCCACGCTAGATCAGTCCTTGTCAAGCGGGGTCGTCGGCTTAGATGGACTCTCGGAGCTGCTGAGGCGTGTTTTTTTTGTGGATAGCACTGCATGATGAAGTTAAATTTAGCATCTGAAGTAACCAAGACTACTGTAGAATGGCATCTAAAGGTCGTCTAAGGTCATTCAGGGTTATCTTAAGCCATTGACAGAATGACCTCGGAGTATCTTAGAGTCATTACTTGAGTTTTTTGAGTCGATATCCACCACAAAATCCAACTGTAGACATGTCGCATTGTAGGCTCGTCCCCCCCACGGCTGGCGCTGTTCCGCCAGTCTGAGCCGAATGACCTTCGCTGCATTCCGCCCGTTTTCATGAAATAAACAATAAATTGCAACTAATTTATATCATTCGATTCCTTACAATTCAAGGAGTTGGAATATATAGATCACCTTGCCATGCCTACTACCTGTCGCATTTCTAGAGATAAAAAGTAACGTCCCAGCAATGAGTATAAGCCGGCCAAATACACGCATATTCGTAGTCTTTTAGAGCGCACATTTTCGGGTCAATTAATTTAGATTTTATTGCCTTTGTGCACTCCAGCCGTCGTACAGTGAGACAAAAATGGGACAGTTGTCAGTCGGCCATATTGGGGCACGGAAACGGCTGACATGGTTCCCGTTGTGATGCCATAGTTCTTTACTGCGGCAACGTATCAGAAACATTTTTGCACCATAAGATACGGTTAGGATGCACGAAAGAGTGCGCCAAGTTTCAGGTGGATTACACGAACCGTTGGGAAGTTATCCTCGAGAAATTTCGGATGGCTGCATCCCCGCACTTTCCGCCCTAATACGGGCAAGGGCTCATGTTTGAGTTAACCCGAAGTGACAGATGTGTTCTTTTGGCAAAAACTATTGTACTTATTGCGGACTCTCGTGTGACGAATTGACGAAGCTGACAAGCGCCTTTTTGTCCTCCACGGCCAGTGTGACTTATTACTCTCTGCTGTCGACATGTTGTTGAGTTCTTTTCGCTGGTGCGATGTATTTCGTTCGCCGTCAGGTGAATGTACGACCGCAAATTGTTGAGTTGTTTTCGCCGGTTTCGTGTACTGCTTGCTCCACCGCAGGTGCGTGTGCGTCCGCAGCTTGTGGAATTGCTTCCTCCAGTTTGATGAACTGCGTCTTCGCAGCTTGTTGGTCGTTTCCGCTGGTTTGATGTACTGTGTCCTCCGACAGGGGTATGTACGTCCGCAGGTTGTTAGTTGTTTCCGCTGGTTTAATGTACTACGTGCTCCGCCGACAGGTATACGTACGTTCGCAGGTTGTCAGTTGTTTCCGCTGGTTTTATGTACTGTGTTCGCCGACAGGTGTATGTACGTTCGCAGGTTGTCAATTTCCGCTGGTTTGATGGACTGTGTCGGCCGACAGTAGTATGTGCGCCCGCAGGATATTAGTTTTTTCTGCTGGTTTCATGTACGTCGTGCTCCGCCGCCAGGTGTATGTACGTCAGCGGCGTGCCAGGTACCGGGAAGACGGCCACCATGCGGGAGGTGGTGCGCAGCCTCCAGGAGGCCGTGGACGCCGACCAGCTGCCCGCCTTCCAGGTCTGAGGCCACGAGACCGACGCCTGTCGGGAGGAGGCCGCTGATGTATCACCAAACTCATCTTGGTTTCTTCCCCAGCGGCGGCGCGTTTTACGTTTCACTCGCTTTGGGTAGGGTGGCTATTTGGGCATCTGTCGCCGCTTTCGACTAAGGCCGGAGTCGTCTGATATCTCAGCGCCCCAGGCTGTCGGGGGATGGGAACTGAGTCTTAACGTAAGCCGAGTTGGGTATCTTGCGCTCGGGAAATGAACGTGCCTATCACCCGATCATGCCGTCATCTAATGGTTACGTTTCGAATCTTGGTAAATTTACGTAATGTTATGACCAGATTCATGTCAGTCCACTTCATCGTTCAATCAGGCAAATGTCAGCGGCGTGCCGACCCCCGTTTCAAACCTTTTTATCCCTGCGTTGAAAACCAAACTGTTCGTCTTTAGTCTGTAGCCCTGTTGCGTTTTTTTTTTGTCTCTGCAACGCCGCTGGGCCAGTGTCGCACAGACCTCCGGACCGACAGCGTAGCGGAAACAATGACCTCACAGACCCTGGACCGACAGCACCACTGTACCAGTGACCTCGCAGATCGCGGACCGACAGCACCGCAGGACCATTGACCTCAGACGCCCGGACCGACAGTGCAGCGGGACCAGTGACATCACAGACCTCCAGACCGACAGCACCGCTGGACCAGTGACCTCACAGACCGCGGACCGACAACACCGCTGGACCATTGACCTCACAGACGCCCGGACCGACAGCGCAGCGGGACCAGTGACCGCACATTAGTGGTCACCGACAGCGCAGTGGGATCAGTGACCTCACATCAGTGATCACCGACCCCGCAGCGGGATCAGATCCCGCCGACCGGCGGCGCCGCTGTTCCTCTGAGCAGTGCTGAGAGCGGCCGCTCGCTGTGTGCCGGCAGTTTATCGAGGTGAACGGGATGCGGCTAACGGAGCCGCAGCGCGCCTACTGCCAGATCCTGGCCGAGCTGACCGGCACGCGCGCCGTGCCCGAGCACGCCGCCCAGATGCTCGACAAGAGGTTCTCGGCGCCTGCCGGCCGCCGCCAGCCGGTGCTGCTTCTGGTGGACGAGGTACGGCCGGCGCCACGCCCTGAAGAGGCAGCGGCTGTAAAACTGGCATTGACGGGGAGTTGGGACTCCGACTGTATTTCCATTGAAAGATCACATCATTGCGATGTTATGCGTAACTTCGTGGCCGGAAGGAGTGATCTTTTTAAAGAATCGTTGCCCCTTGCGCCATGGTAGCAAAACGAATTTTAAATTAAAAGTAATAGGAATTGCAGTTAACATTTTAGAAGGAAACAGCATCGATGTGTTTTATTGTGGTGATATTGTGACGTATCTTGCGGTTGATGGCTAGGATATCCAGTGTACTTGCGGAATTCGCGCTTTTTCTTGAGCTACATAGCATTCCCATTTGGATCATATTCAGGAGGTGTTTTACCATATTTCGGTAGGATGTGACAGTGTAATCACGTAGGACCTCTTCTTCAGCTTGACCTGCTCTGGACCCGGAAACAGAACGTGCTGTACAATCTGTTTGACTGGCCCAGTCGCGCCAGCGCCAAGCTGATCGTGGTGGCCATAGCCAATACGATGGACCTGCCGGAGAGGATCATGATGAACCGCGTCTCCAGCCGACTGGTGAGTGGCAAGAGAGAGAAAGTGGGAGAGAGAGAGAGAGAGAGAGAGAGAGAGAGAGAGAGAGAGAGAGAGAGAGAGAGAGAGAGAGAGAGAGAGAGAGAGAGAGAGAGAGAGAGAGAGAGAGAGAGAGAGTAAAAGAAAGAGTGAGGATAGAGAATGGAGAGAAAGAATTGAAAAGACACTGGAGAGAATGACAGGGAGAGAGAATGGGTAAAGAGTTTGAAAGAGGGTGGAAAAGATAAAGGGAGAAAAAGTTGGAGAGAGAACGGGAGAGATAAAGAGAGAGGGGGAGAGAACTGTTTGTGGCTTTGCTGACAACCAGTTGAGTTTGTTGCTTCATGGACCAGTCACCACAGCCTGCAGTGACGGGGCTCGGGCGGAGATGACCGGCTGATCTGGTCCCCGGCGTCCGTCTCACCTCGTCCCCGTGTTTCGGCAGGGCTTGACTCGGATGACGTTCCAGCCGTACACATTCCAGCAGCTGCAGGAGATTGTCACCAGTCGGCTCAGGGGCCTGGATGCCTTCGACCCGGACGCCGTCCAGCTGGTGTCCAGGTACTCCCGGCCGTGTGGCCGGTGGTGAGGAACTGCTGACGATGGAGAGTGGGAGGGGACCGGCCGCGGCTGGTGTCCAGGTACTCCCGGTCGTGTGGCCAGTGGTCAGAACCTCCGGACCGTGGAGGGTGGTGGAGACCGTCCAGCTGGTGTCCAAGTACTCCCGGCCGTGTGGCCATTGGTCAGAACCTCCGGACAGTGGAAGGTGGGGAGACCGTCGGGCTGGTGTCCAGGTACTCCCGGCCGTGTGGTCGGTGGTCAGGAACTGCTGACTGGACTGTCAGGGATCAGGTCAGCCCTGATGGCGGCGATTGGAATGTCAGGCGCCAGGTACGCCTTTTGGATGTTCGTCGGCGAGGACGGTTACAGGGCGCTGATTGGCGAGATGATCGTTAGGGCGGTCGGCGTACTTACCAGCTGCTGCAGTTGTATGGGGTGTGCCGAGGCTTATGTGGTTAACTGTTGGCTGGTGTGTGTTGGTGTCGCGGGCCGTTCGGTTCAAGATGCTCGATTGCGAGGTGGACCAGGTGGCAGACAAAGTTCTATGTTCGATGGCTATTCGGTCGTTAAGGCGGTCCGACTATGGGGCCATTCAACGCCCGCAAGGTCGTAGTCGGAGAGGCAACTTTTGACATCAACCAAAAATAAGTCACCGGATCTTGCATAGCATTCCACATATGAGTACGTGTTGGCCTTTTTAGATGTCTAGTATAAAGCACAGAAAAAGTTTCAGCAAAAAAAGTAGCCTTGTTATGTATTATTCGTGTGCAGAAAAAAAATGTGTGAGGTACTGCCTGTGTTTTTCACCTACTTGACTTTCTGTTTCCCTGCGCAGGAAAGTGGCAGCAGTATCCGGTGACGCCCGGCGGGCGCTGGACATCTGTCGGCGTGCTACAGAGCTAGCAGAGACAGACTTGAACGATAGGCGGCGCCACAAGTCTCCGAAGAAGTCTGGTTCCCTGGTCACCATGGCTCACGTAAATGGAGCCATCCAGGAAATGTTCTCCTCGCCGAAAATCGTCGCTATTCGGTGAGGACACGCATTTCAACTGAAATGCCGCGGCGTTTTACGTGTCGTTATGTGTACAATCTTCAGTCATTGGTGGGCTTTCAGTTTCATCTTCCAAACCCTGGAACAGGTGTTAGGTATATGCTGCCACTGGTTCCCTTATGCCTTTAATCCGTCCCCGACTGGGGGGAACAGTTGACTGCCCCCCCCCCGCTGACCTTTTTCTGGGATTGCGAGAGAACGAACAAACACAGTCACAAAACTTTGTGTACCTTTTGCTTCATCAATTTTACATCTCGTGTCAGAATTTTGACCTCAGGTCAGGTCAGGTGCTTGACCTAGGTCAGGTCAAACGGACCTATGTCAAAAAAGTTTAGCGCCCTGTAACTTTTTCGGAAAACAAGATATCTCAATAATACTTTCAGGGATTAGTGATCGTGATAGATGCAACAAATCTGCTATCTCAGGTTTTTCGGAATTTTCCGGTTCTTTGACCTAAGGTCAAGCCCATTTTTAAGACATGTCGTCGTTTTTTCGGAGGAATTGACGAAATTTTTCATTACATTTTTAGTGTGGAGTGAAGCAGACATCTAGTTACCGTCATTGGACAAAGTATGAATGACTTCCAGCCATTGACCTGAGGTCAGGTCACGAATAACTGTAGTGAGCCAAAATGTACCACCGCCAAAATCGACGATGAATTACTCAGAATGGGTAGAAAATGGCAGAACTAGCTTCTATAGACGTAAGTAATACCAGGAACCTCATAAAGTTTGAAAAAGTAGCATGTTTTGGAAATAAAGAGGCTCTCGCGAATAAAACTCTGCCAATTGTGTAGATTGGTAACTAATGAATTTTTCCAAAATTTTAAGCATGAAAAACCATCACAAGAAGCACTAAGATCAATCAAATTTACATAGATTGTCTTTTTTCTCGAAAATAAAGGAACGCTTAAAATTAGTTCCCGTCAATTTGTTACCGCATACGGCAGCGGCGCACGCCTGCAACTGACGCGAGAATTTCGGTGTCTTTAACTCAACGTTTCGGCGTATATATTGAACAAATCTGGGAAATTAGACGTGTATCGGCATCCATGGACCTTTACTTGTGTGCTGGTGCCTTTACATATGCGTTATTAGTCACAGCCCTTGAGATTCAGGCCATTTCTCGGTCTCATGCAGTCGTCTATGAGAAAACATACATAGGGTGTAAATTGCCTAAATATTATCTGAAATTAAAAATGAGACCAGTTTCGAGCTCTACTCGTCATAAGCTTTCCAACGGTATGCTTATTTTTATCGTGCAACCAACTGTTCGTGGGTTAGAGGGGGGCGGCCAACTGCTTCCCCCAGTCGCGCATGTTCGAAACCGACCGACGGTCGTGCGCGAGTTAAAAAGATGCTGATCGCATTTGTGTGAGAAAATTGCCATGGTCTTCATCTGTGTGGTGTACCCCATGTGCCATCGATGCTGTTTTGTGATGAAATCGGCGCGTCAAGATAACAGTTGGCACAGTGAACTCATGGAAGGGCGTTGGGTTCTCTGAAGTTGGCTTGTTTCGAAGGAAATAGGACCTAACGTCATGGTTCAAAAAAAAGAACTATCTGATTGTTTCGCGTTCTTCATCGTCTGCTTTTGGTGTTGGTGGGCTTGTCCGTCATGTAAACGTTTGAAAGTTGGGCGTATGAAAGCAAGGACAGGTCCTCAGGTGCAGAAAGGTCCGTCCCCGCTGCTCCTTTCCCCCACTGCCAAGCCCGGCTTAACCCTATTCCCGACACGGGGGCCGAATCCGCCCCCCTCGGGTTTTTTCGAGTTTTTCTGTGGGGCTGTCGATATACTTCCCAACGGTCCTGAAGCATTTCCTCGTCCGGTGTATCCTTTCTATGGCTGAGGTGCCCTCTGAAAACATCAAGGCCCTGCAAATGAATTCAAGGGTGTGGTTGCAAGGAATTTGAGGAAATTTTATTTCAGAGGAGTTCTTTAGGCCTTAGGGAGGGCCTTTAGGCCCCTCCTTGAACTAGTTTAAAGGGATCTTTGGAATTCTGTGGGCCCTCAAGCGTTTCGATAGGCCCTTTGACATTTTCAGAGGGCCACTAAAACAATGCTTTGTCCGGTCCAGAATTCCCTTTCTGAATGTTCGGAGCATCTCAAAGATTTGGGGGCGTCGCAAAAAAATCAACGTGTCCTCGAGATGAACTCAGAAGGGAACCCTCAGGCCTGGGAGAGGGTCATTCCTTTAATTCATCTAAAGGGCTCAGGGGAGATTTTTTAGACCCCTCGAGTTTTCGAGAGAGCTGTTGGCATTTTTAGAGGGCCTCTCAAACATTTTCTCAGGGTCCCTCATTCATTTCCTCGTTGATTTGAAAATTCTCTTGTGATTGTTTGAGGGGATCCCTAAGAATGTTTAAGGAGGGCCCACTAAGACCAGAATAGAGTCAACTGGATTCTTCTAGAGCATCTCCTTGAATTCATCTAGAGGGTCCATCGAGTAAGCTGTTGAGTTCTCGAGCTTTTGAAGGTGCCCTCACTATTTTTAGAAAACCCCAAAGTTCCAGGAGAGGATCCTCTAAACCAGACAGGGGATCTTTCTGTAAGTTGGATTTGGTTATTGCCTAGTACCGCCGTTCGAAAAAGTGGCAGAATATTTCACCAAATTTAAATGTCATTTCAATCATAGGTCCCGGCATACCATTGTAGGCCCCACTTCAAGATGGGGGGGGGGCTGAAATCATGTCTGGGTAGCTGAAATGAACATTAGGGGAAGGTGCGCGCAACCCCTCAAAAGGATTTAAAATGAAGTCCCTGTCCATGGTTAGAACACTGGGAATACTTGGTAAGAACTTGTTTTCTTTCCCACAATAACTAAGTTTTCTATTGAGAATGCTGGCCTGGATTATCTGCTTGGGCTGCTTTGGCCACTGGGGCCCCATTAACGGCAGAACTCCCAGTTTTTCCGGATCTAAATGGTCAGGCAGCCTGCCAGGCACCAACCTACCTACATTTCCACTGAATTGTTTTGATGATCGCCTAGTTATGCCGCTACCATGCCCGGCTCTGGCATCCGGCAGCCATTCCAAGGCAGAGATACCTTTCCTGCCACGAGCTGCCCGGCAGGAAAGGTGTCTTAGAAAGGCCCCAATGTCCACTGGCCTTTCCAGGTCAGTGGACATCGGGGCCCTGTGGGATATGCCAGGGGCCCGGCCCAAGGGACTCCCTTCCCGTCCCAAGAATTTCTAGAGTTGGGATGATCAGACCCCTACGTCCTTTGGCTTACGTTACGTCGCTGGGGCTCCCTTCTTGACACACCTACACCATCCATGACAGGACCTTGGCTGGCTGGCAGCTTCTTTGCAGAGCATTCTTTCCTGTTCTCGCATATGCCTTTTGGCAGGTACGTGCCAGGGGGCCCACTTACCTTCCCCTGGGGCGCCTGTCAGTGGCACCCCGCTACCTGCCAGAGGGGTCTTTGCCTGGGGTCTGGAGGCCCTTTGAGATGGAGTGGAATTGCCTTTCCCAGCCAGGGGGCCCCTTTAGGCAAATGCCAGGGGGCCCTTTGTGGGCCCTTCCCGACACACCGACACCATTCCATGACAGGAGAACCTTTCCTGGCTGGCGGTTCCTTTGCAGAGAGCTTCCTTTCCGCATGTGGCTATTCGCCTTTCGAATAGCCACATGCCGGGGTACCCACTTGCCTTTCCCGGTCAGAGGGCATCCCGCTATCTGCCGGAGGGATCTTTGCATGGGATCTGAGGGATCTTTGCGGAGGAGTGGATCTGTTTCTCCCGATGAGGGGGGCCCCTTTAGGCTAATGTCAGGCGCTCCTGGAAAAACTTCGGGGTCTCAGGACCCCAAGGACCCCCTGGTTACGCTACTGACCGGAGGTGCAGCAACGTGTCCAGACAGTACTGTGTGGACCACGACAAAGTTATTCGGAAGACGGAAAATACTTTTAGGTTGTCTCAGTACGTTTTCCCATAACCTCCTGACATCGACACATTCGTAAAAGAAATGTTGCAAATAATCCAACTCGAAACATGCACGACCCAACTTGCTTCCAACTATATTTCTGGAGAACAAGAACTTACGTGTGGGACGAAATTGTAGCGATGGAAGTTTAGTTGATGTTGAACAGTTATAAGTTACCTCATGAATTTTTCACCAGCACTGAATACTGAATCCTTCACCCATTCACATACGCTGCGCAGCTAGTGTTTTACGGCAAGTTATTTATTGTAAACATGTTGGTCTCGAAAACACCTTAAGTTTACTCTTGCATCGTGATCTCAGCTCATCAAACAACATCTGTTTTCCTCATAACTCAACGATACTCTGGGATCCTGACCTATCAGATTCTTGCATGCTTCTGGAATTGCATTTTTAAAGCTTTGTTATCTAAAGATTATTCTCACTTGCGGATATTATCTTTACAGTAGCGGAAGATATATCAAACCTCCATCTGTCCCAGGCAAGTCAACATGTCGTGTCCCTGCGTCATACACATGCTTTATAAATAATGACTTGGCTTCCACCCTTATTGCGTTGTTATACCAAAGGGACTGTCCACGTACCTGTAATAAACTTCTTACTCTATAGCTAAATGTAGTTTGGAAGTTGCTGATTATATCTCTGTAAAGCTCTGGAATACTTAATTTACTTATGAATAGCTTAGCGTTGCCGTTCTTCAGGATACCACTTATTACTTTCATGCGCAAGGCGTGCCTGGAGAAGTCGACGTCACCATGAATCTTCCTTTATGTACATCCTTTTGGTCCATTGTAATCTCAGTGTTTCGCAACATTTTACCACATCGGAAGCCTTCAGTCCACCGTGTTCTATGCCTTGACATAAAGTCGTGGGAAGGACTTTTGGCGGTCTTCATCGCCGCAGAAACTTCATTATGAGACTCGAAATTTATTGTAAGTCTATGTTGGGTATTTTTGTGCTTGATGCCAAATACACCATTTGAGATGTTAATTGTGCTTCTGAGGCGATAATGCAGGCAAAGTTCCTTTGAGACCAACTATGAACCCTATTCCCGGCAGAGGGGGGAGGGGCGGAATCCGCCCCCCCCCCTCGGGTTTTTTGCTTGCCAATTCTAGGCTTTTTAATGCAGATTCACGAAACTTGGTGAATTTTCCTAGCTATTCTTTCTACGTGCTGTGACAAAGTTTCAAAATTCTGTTTTGCTCAGGGGCGGAGCCAGGCAACGTTTTTGGGAGGCACCTCATGCCATTTTTGGCCATGTTGAGGGTAAAAGGAAAATGTCTGCCAAAAACAGTTTTAAAGCTAGAACTTAAAACTTTATATGGATGTATAGCCAAATAGTTGGGCAATGTGCGGATGTAATTTTGTTTATCTGAGGTCATTTTACAAGGTCAGGTCAAGGTCAAAAGTAAAAATTTGTTTTTTTCGCTATAATTTCGGCGCCGTTTTTTTCAAATGCCAAACCCGGAAGGTATATGACGTAGATCGATGCCTTCTACTTGTGTACCAAATTTCAGCTTGATATCAGGTCGGGTCACGGAGCTATGACCCAAAATGTCAGTGCGCGTACCCTATATCGCAATTGCCATAAAATGAAATTTTTGAAATATAGTGAATTCAAATGATTGAAAACGTTTACAGATAATATTAAATGCACACGAGATCATTCCAAGCGACTCCAAGGTCACTGGAGGTCATTTAAGGTCAAAGGTCACAAGTTGATCTGAAGAACGTGTGACCATGACAGTTCCCCCTTTTTCATGTCCCTGGCACCGCCTATGCTATCATTATACAAATACTGTGATGCGATTTCTACTTCTTTAGCATAATACGACTAGCAGAAGCCAAAGAAGTGTTTTTGCCTTTTTTGTTCATTCAGTTGTCAGGAAACTAATCCTCCTATTTTTGAAACCCTGTGAACGCCCTTGAATTTTCTCAAAATTTCAGATTGGTGTACCCATGGTGAAAGCCCTATCCATAATCTCTCGATTACCCCCATTTTGACACTTTTGCCCCCCTGTACCACACATTTCAATTTTTTGAAATTTCTTTTTATAAAAATGTAGTCACGTCATGGCGAATCGATTGCCGTTTGTTGCGATGAAATCGGACGAGTAGTTCTCGAGATCTCAGGGGGGGAGGCGAATCCGCCCCCCCCCCCTGCCGGGAATTGACCATACCGTCTAGCCCTCCGGGAATAGGGTTAAAGTTTGCTGTCCGATTTCAAAGACGGATCTTGACATTCCCTCCCAAAAGCTGGAGCTGATGACGCCGATGAAGTGGACTTGTGGGCCAGATGTTGGTCAGTCACCACTTCTCTCAGTAGACGCATCACGATGCACCTGCAGAACAGCGACCCATTGACACGCTATTTCGACCAACACGGCGAACCTTTGACGAGGCGATAGATGGTGGAAAACACCAAAATTTTTGCGAAAGCAGCCGGTGACAAACGAGGCTTTTGGTGGTTGACGTCGCGTACATACTAATATTGGCCCGAACTTAACGAACAGTTAAAAGCATTGGGCACCCTAAAATTATATGAGACCATGCTGCTTGGATGAGGATGAAAATACGCTATTTTTGTGTACGTTTTTGTGTATTTGGTGTTCGCATGACATGTCCTTTTTGTTTCGTGACATGTGCGTGTTTTGTTCATGCGGCGGGAATCTTTTGGCCGAAACTTCCTGCTTATATATACACACACATATATATATATATATGTATATTGTCTTTTCTGAACCAAGTAATATGGAACATAAACATACGAACATGAGACCAATAATACAGCAGTTTTAAGAGAGATTGAAATGCTATTAACGCATCCCCGACTGGGGGGGCAGTTGACTGCCCCTCCCCCTGAGGTTTTTCTGGGATTGCGAGAGAACGAACAAACACAGAGTCCCGAAACTCTGTGTACCTTTTACTTCATCAATTTTACATCTCATGTCAAAATTTTGACATCAGGCCAGGTCAGGTGCCTGACCTAGGTCAGGTCAAACGGACCTATGTCAAAAAAAGTTTAGTGCCCTGTAACTTTTTCGGAAAACGAGATATCTCAATAATACTTTCAGGGATTAGTGGTGGTGACAGATGCAACAAATCTGCTATCTCAGATTTTTCGGAATTTTCCGGGTCATTGACCTAAGGCCAAGCCCATTTTTAAGACATGTCGTTTTTTCGGAAATTGACGAAATATTTCATAACAGTTTTAGTGTGGAGTGAAGCAGACATCTAGTTACCGTCATTGGACAAAGTATGAATGACTTCCAGCCATTGACCTGAGGTCAGGTCACGAATAACTGTAGTGAGCCAAAATGTACCACCGTCAAAATCGACGATGAATTACTCAGAATGGGTAGAAAATGGCAGAACTAGCTTGCACAAACGTAAGTAATACCAGGAACCTCAAAAAGTTTGAAGAAGTAGCATATTTTGGAAATAAACAGGCTCTCGCAAATAGAGCACCGCCAATTGTGTAGATTGGTAACTAATGAATTTTTCCAAAATTTAAGCATGAGAAACCATCACAAGAACCACGAAGATCAATAAAATTAACGTAGATCGTCTTTTTTCTCGAAAATAAAGGAACGCTAAAACTAGTTCCCGTCAATTTGTTATCGCATGCGGCAGCGGCGCACGCCTACAGCTAGCGCGAGAATTGCCGTGTCTTTAACTCAGCGTTTCGGCGTATAGATTAAACAAATCTGGGAAATTAGACGTGTATCGGAATCCGGAGACCTTTACTTGTGCGCTGGTGCCTTAACCTATGCTTTATTAGTCACAGCCCTTGAGATTCAGGCCATTTCTCGGTCTCATGCAGTCGGCTATGAAAAAACATATATAGGGCGTAAATTGGCTTACATAGTATCTAAAACTAAAAATAACACCAGTTTCGAACTCTACTCGTCACAGGCTTTCCAACGGTATGCTTATTTTTATCGTGCGACCAACCGTTCGTGAGTTAGAGGGGGGCAGTCACCTGCCCCCCCCCCCAGTCGCCGATGTCCGAGACGGACCGACGGTCGTGCGCAGGTTAAAAGCCGCTCATTTCAGACTTGGCTGTGTTATAAATCACTTCCCAAAAACCTATAGGTTTTACAAGGATGAAAAATTATTTCGCTGCACGCATGACCTGGGTTCTAATCGTTTCTTCTCGCTTGCTAGGCTGGCTGGATCCTTCCCCGAGTCGTAGCGCGTGCTGTGTATTTCGTGCCGGTTTGGCGTAGAATGCATTGAGTTCCGCCAGTTGACGTGTACAATGGTAGTCTCGAGTGTTTTATGCACGAACATATAATCTAAATATAACTCGTAACTGCCGGCGAACGCTGCGTCGTCCTTTGCAAACGTTGCACACCGTTCTGCGAATTCTCTGCCACAACTTGAAACCGCCGACACCCGTGGCGCGTGACCGTATCCAACCGGAAACGGCCTGACGACCGGACCAACGCCGAATTCCCGCCCATTGTAGGAACCTGAGATCAGACACCTGGTTACATTGGCCCCGCGCTAGGTTGTCAATAGCGCTGGACTTTGCTGCCGGGCAGGAGCCGGGGTGCGGCCGCGCCCCGGAGGAGCCGGCGCCAACCACTCGTGTCCAGGCAGCGCGTCTCCGCGACCGTCCGTCGCTAGTTCTGCCTGCTGAGTGGTCCGCCCGTGTTCTGTAGTTGTTCCGCCTGCTGATCAGCCCGTCGACGCTCGCTGCCCGTGACTGTGTGCGGGCCGTGTGGACGCGGCCGGCGGCCTGCGTCGAGCATGGTTCATGGTCTGCAGGCTGGGATGATGTAAAACTGCTGCGGTGTTGCGAATTATCGCAAACTGCATCGGAGACGGCAAACGATGTGGTATTATTTCGCTGACTGGAGAGGTTAGACCAGACCACATTATCTGAATGGGTAAAACCAGGTAGCATTCGAATCAGACAGAAACAAGCTATATCCTCGTCTTTTTCGTGGCCCCATCTTGGTTAGGAGAAATGGGCAAGCGACTGGCGACCGCCCCCTCGTCCTGGGCGTAGATGAAAGTGTTCACGCCCGGCGAGAGCTAAATAGGGGAAAACTGAAAGTCGTCCGCGCTCCCCCTCCCCCGCCAAAAAGCTGTCCGCTCAGCATGGACTGGAGCAGACTCCTCATCTTCCTGCCCCGTGTTCCCAGCCGTTTCTCTGACGGTCGCGGCTGGTTTCAGGTCGTGTCCGCTGCACGCTCGCTCCCTGCTGCAGGCGGTGGTGGCCGAGTTTCAGCGCACCGGACTGGAGGAGGCCCGGCTCGGGCGCGTCTACGAGCAGATGGTGTCCGTCTGCCGGTTCGAAGGTGACGAGGCAGGCCATTGCCGCGTGTTGCGGTCTCGGGCTGGGCGTGGCGTGTGCGGTGGGCGCGGGATGTCTGTGTGGTATTGCCAGACTCGCGACATTGAGATGCGGATGCTGTTTGTTTGAAATGTTTTGCACTTCTGGGCGCCGAATGACCCTGCAGTCGGTGCGCCCCTAAGCCCCAATAACCAACCAACCAATTTTGCACTTCACTTGGTTTCGCAGCATATTCGCCGTGTTTTGGTTTAACGGTCTCTTTGTCTCATTCTGAGGGATATTTTGTCTCTTCACCCTAGCTGGCAAGGGAAGTGTCGGCATGGCCGGCGGCAAGGTCAGCGCCCGTGAGCACATGTGCTGTGTGACTGCGCTGACAGCAGAATGCCGTGACAGCGTAATGCTGTCTCGCCGTGGGTCCGTTTTTGGTGGTCGTCTGCGCTTCGTGGGGTTCCTGCGATGTCGAACACCGTGCTTTCTCAGTCTTTGAAGGGACTTCGAAGGAAACGCTTATCTATGAATTGTCGCTGCTTGCCCAGAGTGGTAGTCCGTTTAGTCACCTCGAGCCTTGCTATCACGCCTTTGCTGTCGATACGATTTCCCCGGTTTCGGTCTGTACTTTTCAGCTTCGTGCGAACGTCACTTGGCGGCAGCTTGTTCCTGTGTGCTGACTCAGTTTCTACTCCCTGCCTGACTGCCCCAATACGGGTGATGTAGTCTGACGTCCCTGCCTGGCTGCCCTAGTGCAGCCGATGTGGTCTGACGTCCCTGCTTGGCTGCCCCAGTACCGCTGATGTAGTCTGACGTCCTTCTCCTTTACCCCAGTATTGTCGGTGAAATCTGACGTCCCTGCATGACTGTCTCAGTACGGCCGTTGTAGTCTGACGCTCCTGCCTGGCTGCCGCAGGCGTCAGCCCGCCGTCGCTGTCGGAGACGTTCTCGCTGGTGTCGCAGCTGTCGGCCTGTCGCCTGCTGCTCGCCCAGCACGGCCGCCACGACCTCGAGGCCAGGCTGCGACTCAACGTCGGCGTCGACGACGTCTCGTACGCCCTGCGGGACGCGCCACAGGAGGAGTAGGCGGCCGCCACGCCGACGGGTGCCGCTCTGCGATTCTGGCGGCCAGCGAGTGTGATCTCCCGCCGTCTCCTGTGTGGCGTGCGGCCGGACGTCGGCCGGTGGAAACGGCGCCGCGCAGTGCTTCGACAGTGTTGGCCGTGCGTGGACGGGTTGGTGATGTCCAGGTTGCGCGTGGCATCGGGGTATGTCTTGTTGTTTTCAACGGTGCCGTGAGATGTCAACCACGTGCGCTGCCCGGCACGCTCGTGTATTTTTGTTTGGCCTGTTATTCAGCCTTGGTGGGATCGATTCGTGCCAAGGGGAACGACGACGGTGAGCTATGGGTTGACGTCATCCGTGCTTGTTTAGAGACACAATACAATGATGAGGTTCTCTCCATGCATTATGAACACGTCATTCCATTGCGACAACATTAGGCAATACCACATGCAGTTGTAGGCGTATCGTCACGTCCCCACTGGTTCAGTGGTAGCGACGAGGTTGCGAGTCACAGCTTTCGCGTGTCACACGACTGTCATTGTACCGTACTGTACCCATGGTTCGCGAGCGTTATTCGTCCAGGGGTGTAGTGACTGGTCGACATTGAACGTTGACTTGCTGATGTGCTGGATCAACGACCGCATTCGCGCGGTGTAAAACCACGAGGCCGCCCTGGCAGTGATCATAGTGCACATTGTGAATTTCTAAACTGATGTCAGAGAAGCGTGGAGAAATTTGAACATTGGAGACTTCCTTGACAACAAAATGGCTACGTATTTACGCATTGGAAAGGCCCGGCAAGCGGTGGTCGCCACTCGGCGTACTAAAATTCGTAGTTAGTAGTAAGGCCGTCAGCAGCTAGAAGATCGCCTGGGCACCCCTGTCATTCAAGTAGGTCTTCTGCACACCGTCAGTGAAGCAGACAGGAAGCAGGCCCATCCCTGTGATTGGAGCAGGGTTTGCGAAAGCAGGTATTCTGCATACCCTCGTGTATGCAGTACGTGAGATGACCGTAGCTCACGTGGTAAGTAGGTCCCGAAATAAGAAGAGACTTCTCAAAATCTTTAGAAGTAAGAGCTCTCAGCACAATGCCTGAGCAAATACTTGTAATAATGGGAGGCGAGAGGACATCACCTGAGGGATATGGAGAGACGTAAAGAACGTCCGTGATGTTTTTGGTTCCTGACAATCGGTTAGCTGAAACTTTCCAGCACCGCTACCGTGCTACGTCGTTTTGGCGGACACGTCGGCAAGGACTGCTGGATTCCCGCCAAGCCGGGAGCAGCGTCCGTGAAGGATCTCACTCCGCATCCACCGCAGTGTTGTCCAAATGAAATTGCTCCCACTTGCGAGGGCTGGTTTCGCAGCAGATGTTGCCGACGATTGTCAGCCTGCTGCCAGTGCGGACGCAGGATTTGGGAAGCTGATCAGCTGACTGTTTTCAATCCCAAAAATCGGAAAAATGGGACGTGCGCATGCTCCCTGCCACGCCTGGTTCCGTTTCCATATGCACAGCTGACGGTCAGATGCAGTTTCAGGAAAGGGCAGGGAGGGGGACTAGGGAGTACGCACCCCCTGTTTCGACATTTTTCAAGAATGAGAAAGTAATAACCATTACATGGCAAACTTTCGATTAACTGCATTCCCGCATGGTGTCTTTAGAACCCCCCCTCTCTCCCCTTCCGGTTTTTGCTCGCAATTTCCAAAGTTTTTCAAAGCAACTTGACGAAATTTGGTGACTGCCTAGCATTTCTTCGTACGCATTATGCCAAATTTAAATAACTTCACAATGCCCAGGGACGGAGTCAGGACAAGTTTTACGAGGCATCTCAGGCCATTGTGGCACTGTTGAAAGTTAAAGAAAATTGGCCGTGAAAAATGCTTTTCTTTAAGTAGAGTTCTTAAAACCTTACACCAATATATACGTGAATAACCGGGCAAACATATGATTTTTTTTTTTTTATTGGGCTGAGGCCATTTTGGAAGGTCAGGTCAAGGTAAAAAAATGGTTTTCCGTAAATATTTTTGACGCCAATTTCCAAAATGCAAAATACGAATTACACATTAGGCAGCATAGTGCTCTGTACTTGCACTATTTCTGCTTCTACTTCTACTTCGCGTTTCAGGTTTACATCAGGTCGGGTCACGGAAGCTATGACCTAAAACGTTCACGCGCGCACTCTGTATCGCAATGACCATAAACGGGACTATTAGGAATAAAATCAATTCAAACGATTGCGAACGTTTTCAGACACTATGAAATGTACTCAATGCCATGTCATGTGGCTCTTAGGTCATTTAAAGTCAACGATCGTAAACTGACCTGACAAACACGAGACCATGGCAGTTCTCTCTTTTGATGTGTAATGTCGGCTTTGCCAACATTACACAAACAATGCATGATTTGTATTCGTTAAGTACAACATGCGAAGTAAACCGTCAGCACATGCCCGCGAATGGGGTCGGGTCCCCTGCTCCCTGCTCCTGGCAAGACGCTCGTGTGAACGCCATGCGCGTGTATTCGGACTGCCAACAGTGAACGACTGCAGTGTTGTTTGAACATAGGTGCCATGATACAAGCACGGTGAATCTAGCCCAAGTCAGACTATCTAAGCTGGATACTGACCGTGAAAAATGAGGAGACGAGGCAGCAAAGGCGAGCTGAACTGCCGTGAATTGGACTCTGGCAGGCTGGACGTGGCTGGACACCGATCGTGATCTGATTAGCCGTTAGGGCTTCGGACTCAGCCAGTGTGGACGATTCATCGTTCAGTGCCGATTGTGGCAGCAAGGGGCACGGACAGCGGACGCCAGCGCCAGGTCTCCGTTCCAGAAATGGCTCGCCGCGCTGAAGACCGTGAAGTCAGGCGGCCTGCTGCCAGCCGCCCCTCCTGCTCACCCGGCGCGGCCGGCGGCGCCGGCGCCGCCTGCGGCTACGCGGCCGTCCTCTGAGCCTTCTGCCCGGGTGGAGCTGAACGCAGCGTCGCTGGCGGCCATACAGCGAACGATCGAGTCTGGCGTCGCTGAAGTCGTGGCCGCTTTCGATGCCGAGTTCGAACATCTCGAAAGGAGAATCTCATTCTTCGAGAGTGAGATGTGGACAGCGAATGCGAGATGAAGAAACTCATAGAGCAATTAGAAGCGCAGGTGAAAACCGGCAGTCATTTAGGATCAAGTGGAAAACATGGATATGAACCCCAGACTGTCACCGCTGATTCTGACGCGCTCAGAATTCGACAATCGTCACCCGAATGAAAACGTCGAACAAAAAGCCGTCGAGGTCCTGAATCGGCGATTCAACGACATTCACTTGACGACCGCCGACCTGCAAGCCGCGCGCCGATTGCAAGGGAGCTCGAAAGTGATTGCCAGACTTGTGAAACGACGAGTTCGTGACATGGTGCACGACAGGCGGTTTGACTTGGCCAGGCGCGACGCCGGGGCCGGTGGGCCTGGCCCCGGTCACGGTCACCGTGGCGACGCGTGTGGAACGCCTGGAGCTGCTCCGTGTTAGTGAGAGCTTATCTCCTGCCAGCAGAGCTATCTCGAACGAGTTGTTGGAAGCCCGCAGGCCCTTCAGTGGCCATAGAATCGCATTCGTCTTCAGTCGGCGTAGAGTGGTGTACAGTCTCCGAGGAAAGGGCGGCGTCAGCATCACGGTGCCTGATCAGCACCGTCTGCAGAACATCCTGACGGGCGTCCTCTCTCCGCCGACGCGTCATGATCGGCGGCCTGTGCCTTCGGCCGGCCGCCCGACGCGCTGCCGGCGACGGCGCCGTGGCCGCGGGGGTCGCCGGCGGGCGGCGGGTCGCAGCTGTCGGCGGCTGGTGGGGCGGCGCACCCGACTCCTGCCGCGCGCATCGTCCCCGAGCTGTCGGCGTCGGCGACAGCGGCCGATTGGGCGGCGCCTCCCCGTCGATGCCGTGTGGTGCGGCGCTGCCATCGGTTCCGTCGTCGTGCGAGCCGGTGTGCCCTCCGGGCGTCGGTCGCCGCCGTCGGCGCGTGGTCGGGCCGGGGCTGACGTCTCTGGATCAGACCTGTCCGATCTGAACGGGTCTACTCCGGCGGCCGATCGCCGGCTGTCCGGGGTGCTTTGAGCCGTCCTCTGCGTCCTGCGAGCTTCCGTGTCCATATGTCTAGACTCGTCCCGAGGTATCTGTCAGTCGTGATCAGTCGCAGTCGCGTCGCGGTGTTCATTGTTGGGTGAGGTGCTGAACCTACCGCTGTTAGCGATAGCTGCTTGCTTGCGTGAGTAGTGTTCGTCAGCACTCGCTTCCTTCGCAGTTGTACGAGCAGCGAGACCAATCGATTTTACGAGTGGGTGACTCCAGACATAACGTATTCAGGCTGCACTGTCAGCCTGGGTACGCTGGGTACCTGGGTCCCGCCCCGTGCACGCCGGGAAGCGACATAGCCTTTTCTCGTCGTCTCGCGCATTAGAGTGAGGCCGATAGTGGTTTACGGGCGCAGTGTGGCGGGCCGGTTTCACACACCGCAAACGTTAGTCGGTGCGCAGCTGGGGCTAGAGATCATGTGTGTGCCGTGGCCCGGGTGGGGCGAGGTCGTCCGGGCCCGAATGGTGCGCGGGGTCGGAGTGTTGTGCACTGCGATGAGTCGCCGGGCCGACCCATCGATGCGATGAGTCCCCGTCCTCTGCCGAGGGGAGTCGGGCCGGCGTTGTTTTGAGGTGGCGTGATTATGGGATTGTCCCTGGCTTCTACCGGAATGATACCGGGTCCCTTGCCAGATGCGGACAATGTAAAACATTACTTCACGGCGCATGTGAAGCGGGTGTGCTGTTCGCTGAACGCTTTTTCGTTTGTCCACTTCACTTTGTCCCGCCGTCCGGGGCGCGCTGCCGCCGATCTGTCGTAATTGACGCTATGTCAGGCCTTAGGTCGGGTGCTTTGGAGTGAAGGTGGGGTGGCCGACGGCGGGTAAGGATTTCTACCGTGTGGTCTGTGGTAAGAGGAGCAAGGCAGGGTTATGTAGACGCTTACAAAGATTCTATATATTTCCGCGGTGGATCCTACCCGGTAGTCAGTGTCGCGCCGGCAGAGCAAAACTTGGTGTGGAACAGATTTTTTATGTTCAGCATGCATAGTGGACGTAAAAGCAATTAATAAACCGGTCACAAAATGATGACCAGTCTCCATTATTTCACACAGTGCCAGAGGACTACAAAACCGCGCCAAAAGACGCTCTGCATTTCGTCATCCCCGCATTGCGTACAAAATCGTAATAATTCTGCGGGAAACACATTCCATACCCAATATGGAAAACATACGGACGCATAAATGTGGAGGGCCAGATTATTTCTCGCACGGCTCCGAGCCATGACGAACGGGTGTGGCGGTTATATTTCCATCCGGTTTTGAACATCCCATTCGTGAAGTTTGCTTGGACTTAGAACGACCAATAGCGTGCTTGGAGGTGGACCATAATCACAAGTGCTACTGGGAATTTATCACAGGCATCCCGTTGGAGGGGGGGGGGATCAGCCCTGGGTCAGTCAACCTGGGATGCCCTCAAATGCTAATTTCCCCCGGGATCTGGGCCATTTTGTTTTGCAGTTTTAAAGAAGTTGGGGACTGGCTGCCAAGTTGGGGGGGGGGGCTGAGTTGCAAGTTGGGGGGAGGCTGGATTCCCCTCAACTGTATAGGATCCTTCATCTCTGGTTTGCGGCAATCGGACCATTCTTAAAACATGTGCCGAGAACTCTTAGTTCCAGTACACGTCGAAAGAAGTACACCGCAACCGCTTTCTGGCTTTCATATTGAGAGAAAATGTTCCTGCGAAAACAGGAAGAGAAACGCGGATGCGAGTGGCCTATCACCAAAGAAGAAAGTAAGTATGCATTGTCGAGAATAAAATTTAACAAAACGGTAGGAGTTCCTAGGTCTTCCGCCAATTTTTTCCATTTTGGGAGGAAATAGGATCTGTCATCGTTGAAAGTCAATGAAGCGAAGATTAACCCTATTCCCGGCAGGGGGGCGGAATCCGCCCCCCCTCGGGTTTTTTGCTTGCCAATTACCAGGCTTTTTAACGCAGATTTACGAAACTTGGTGACTTTTCCTAGCTATTCTTTCTACGTGCCGTGACAAAATTTCAAAATTCTATTTCGCTGAGGGGCGGAGCCAGGCAACGTTTTCGGGAGGCACCTCATGCCATTTTTGGCCATGTTGAGGGTAAAATGAAAATGTCTGCCAAAAACAGAGTTTTAAAGCTAGAACTTGAAACTTTATATGGATGTATAGCTAAATAGTTGGGCAATGTGCAGATTTAATTTTGTTTATCTGAGGTCATTTTACAAGGTCAGGTCAAGGTCAAAAATCAAAATTGGTTTTTTTTCGCTATAATTTCGGCGCCGTTTTTTTTCAATGTCAAACCCGGAATACATATCACGTAGAAGGGTGCCTTCTACTTGTGTACCAAGTTTCAGCTTGATATCAGGTCAGGTCACGGAGCTATGACCTAAAATGTCAGTGCGCGTACCCTATATCGCAATTGCCATAAAATGAAATTTTTGAAATAGAGTGAATTCAAATGATTGAAAGCGTTTACAGATAATATTAAATGCACACGAGATCATTCCAAGTGACCCCAAGGTCACTGGAGGTCATTTAAGGTCAAAGGTCACAAGTTGATCTGGGAAACGTGTGACCATGACAGTTCCCCCTTTTTCATGTCCCTGGCACCGCCTATGCTAACATTATACAAACATTGTAATGCGATTTGTACTTCTTTAGTATAACAAGACTAGCAGAAGCGAAAAAAAGGTGTTTGCCTCTTTTGTTCATTTAGTTGTTAAAAAACTAATCCCTCCTATTTTTGAAACCCTGTGAACGCCCATGAATTTTTTCAAAATTTCAGATTAGTGTACCCGTGGTAAAAGCCCTATTCATAATCTCTCGATTCATGCCAGTTTCATCGAAATCGGTCGATAAACAACGGAGTTATAAGAAGTCCAAAAGTACCCCCATTTTGACATTTTTACCCCCCTGTATCCACAAATTTTAAAATTTTGGAAATTTCTTTTCATAAAAATGTAGTTCACGTCACGTCAAATCGATTGCCGTTTGTTGCGATGAAATCGGGCTAGTAGTTCTCGAGATCTCAGGGGGGGGCCGAATCCGCCCCCCCCCCTGCCGGGAATCGACCATACCGTCTAGCCCTCCGGGAATAGGGTTAAGCAATAGCCATTTGCAGCCCACAGAAGGGGTACTTTGTCACTTATTCCGAATAAGGAAACCAGACGGTACTGGCGAATAATTGGCCCATTTGTTTACTCGGTGTAATCTGCAAGCTAATAGCCGAGGTCGATACAGAGCGGCAGGTATAAAAGGTTAATTTGTCGACCTGATGTAACCTGAAAGCTAATAGCCGACGCCAATGTAAAGCAGTACGTATAACAGACCCATTTGCTCATTTGATGTTATCTACAAGCTAATAGCCGAGGTCGATGTCGAGCGGAAGCTACAGAAGGCTCATTTGCTTATTTGATGTTATCTACAAGCTAATAGCCGAGATCGATGTAGGACGGTAGATTACCGCAATGTATTCGACTCCATTGAACTGGTACAGTTTCATGTCAAATAATTTTGATTAAGACATTATCTCGTGGGCCAAGTTGTCATACAAAAGAGCTTTATGCACTGTTAGCAATAGTGGTTGTACGTCTGAATGGTTTCAGTGCACACTTGACAACTTTCAAGGATTACCGTTGAGAAGCATGCTATTTAACATCATAGGAGAAATGCTAGCAAACAGCATAAGGGTAGTGAATACAATTCAGAGTATCACGATAAATAATATAGCAGCGAAAATCAGCCAATATGCTGATGATACGACTTTGTTTCTGAACAGGTGTCGTTCCGTGTCACATGTATTACACATATTAGGCAAATTTAAAGAAGCATCCAGTCTGGAAACAAACATGGCAAAAGCAAAGATGATGTGACTGGGACTAGCCCGACCAAAGCGACACCAGATAAACGGCATTGAAGCTGTGTCTAAAATTAAAATTGCAAGCGTAGTTCAGAGCGTCACAGAAGAGTGCGCAGAGGAAAACGGTAGCCCAGTTATTAACGAGCGTTATTAACGCTATTCCCGGAGGGCTAGACAGTATGGTCGATTCCCGGCAGGGGGGCGGATTCGGCCCCCCTGAGATCTCGAGAGCTGCTTCTCCGATTTCATCGCAACAAACGGCAATCGATTCCCTGTGACGTGAACTACACTTTTATAAAAAGAAATTTCAAAAATTTTAAAATTTGTGGATACAGGGGGGTAAAAATGTCAAAATGGGGGTACTTTTGGACTTCTTAGAACTCCGTTGTTTATCGACCGATTTCGATGAAACTGGCATGAATCGAGAGATTATGAATAGGGCTTTTACCATGGGTCCGCAAATCTGAAATTTTGAGAAAATTCATGGGCGTTCACAGGGTTTCAAAAATAGGAGGATTAGTTTCCTAACAACTGAATGAACAAAAGAGGCAAACACCCTTTTTTGGCTTCTGCTAGTCATGTTATACTAAAGAAGTACAAGTCGCATTATAATGTTTGTATATTGTTAGCATAGGCGGTGCCAGGGACATGAAAAAGGGGGAACTGTCATGGTCACACGTTTCCCAGATCAACTTGTGACCTTTGACCTTAAATGACCTCCAGTGACCTTGGGGTCACTTGGAATGATCTCGTGTGCATTTAATATTATCTGTAAACGTTTTCAATCATTTGAATTTACTCTATTTCAAAAATTTCATTTTATGGCTATTGCGATAAAGGGTACGCGCACTGACATTTTAGATCATAGCTCCGTGACCCGGCCTGATATCAAGCTGAAACTTGGTACACAAGTAGAGGGCACCCTTCTACGTAATATATATTCCGGGTTTGACATTTGAAAAAACGGCGCCGAAATTTTAGCGAAAAAACAAATTTTGACTTTTGACCTTGACCTGACCTTGTAAAATGACCTCAGACAAATAAAATTACATCTGCACATTTCCCAACTATTTAGCTATACAGCAATATAAAGTTTTAAGTTTTAGCTTTAAAACTCTGTTTTTGGCAGACATTTTCATTTTACCCTCAACATGGCCAAAAATGGCATGAGGTGCCTCCCAAAAACGTTGCCTGGCTCCGCCCCTGAGCAAAATGGAATTTTGAAATTTTGTCACGGCACGTAGAAAGAATAGCTAGGAAAAGCGACCAAGTTTCGTGAATCTGCGTTAAAAAGCCCGGAATTGGCAAGCAAAAAACCCGACGGGGGGCGGATTCCGCCCCCCCCCCCCTGCCGGGAATAGGGTTAATAGTTGGTCTCAAAGGAACTTTACCTGCGTTATCGCCTCAGAAGCACAATTAACATCTCAAATGGTGTATTTGGCATCAAGCACAAAAATACCCAACATAGACTTGCAATAAATTTAGAGCCTCATAATGAAGTTTCTGTGGCGATGAAGACCGCCAAAAGTCCCTCCCGCGACTTTATGTCAAGGCATAAAATACTGTCAACTGAAGGCTTCCGATGTGATAAAATGTTGCGAAACACTGAGATTACAATGGACCAAAAGGATGTACATAAAGGAAGATTCATGGTGACGTCGACTTCTCCAGGCACGCCTTGCGCATGAAAGTAATAAGTGGTATCCTGAAGAACGGCAACGCTAAGCTATTCATAAGTAAATTAAGTATTCCAGAGCTTTACAGAGATATAATCAGCAACTTCCAAACTACATTTAGCAATAGAGTAAGACGTTTGTTACAGGTACGTGGACAGTCCCTTTGGTATAACAACGCAATAAGGGTGGAAGCCAAGTCATTATTTATAAAGCATATGTATGACGCAGGGACACGACATGTTGACTTGCTTGGTACAGATGGAGGTTTGGTATATCTTCCGCTACTGTAAAGATAATATCCGCAAGTGAGAATAATCTTTAGATAACAAAGCTTTAAAAATGCAATTCCAGAAGCATGCAAGAATCTGATAGGTCAGGAGCCCAGAGTATCGTTGAGTTATGAGGAAAACAGATGTTGTTTGATGAGCTGAGATCACGATGCAAGAGTAAACTTAAGGTGTTTTCGAGACCAACATGTTTACAATAAATAACTTGCCGTAAAACACTAGCTGCGCAGCGTATGTGAATGGGTGAAGGATTCAGTATTCAGTGCTGGTGAAAAATTCATGAGGTTATAACTGTTCAGCATCAACTAAACTTCCATCGCTACAATTTCGTCCCACACGTAAGTTCTTGTTCTCCAGAAATATAGTTGGAAGCAAGTTAGGTCGTGCATGTTTCGAGTTGGATTATTTGCAACATTTCTTTTACGAATGTGTCGATGTCAGGAGGTTATGGGAAAACGTATTGAGACAACCTAACAGTATTTTCCGTCTCCCAAATAACTTTGTCGTGGTCCACACAGTACTGTCTGGACACGCTGCTGCACCTCCGGTCAGTAGCGTAGCCAGGGGGTCCTTGGGGTCCTGAGACCCCGAAGTTTTTCCAGGAGCGCCTGACATTAGCCTAAAGGGGCCCCCCTCACCGGGAGAAACAGATCCACTCCTCCGCAAAGATCCCCAAATCCCAGGCAAAGATCCCTCCGGCAGATAGCGGGATGCCCTCTGACCGGGAAAGGTAAGTGGGTACCCCGGCATGTACTATTCAAAAGGCGAGTATCGGAAAGGAAGCTCTTTGCAAAGGAACCGCCAGCCAGGAAAGGTTCTCCTGTCATGGAATGGTGTCGGTGTGTCGGGAAGGGCCCACAAAGGGCCCCCTGGCATTTGCCTAAAGGGGCCCCCTGGCCGGGAAACGCAATTCCACTCCATTTCAAAGGGCCTCCAGACCCCAGGCAAAGACCCCTCTGGCAGGTAGCGGGGTGCCACTGACAGGCGCCCCAGGGGAAGGTAAGTGGGCCCCCTGGCACGTACCTGCCAAAAGGCATATGCGAGAACAGGAAAGAATGCTCTGCAAAGAAGCTGCCAGCCAGCAAAGGTCCTGTCATGGATGGTGTAGGTGTGTCGAGAAGGGAGCCCCAGCGACGTAACGTAAGCCAAAGAACGTAGGGGTCTGATCATCCCAACTCTAGAAATTCTTGGGACGGAAAGGGAGTTCCTTGGGCCGGGCTCCTGGCATATCCTACAGGGCCCCGATGTCCACTGACCTGGAAAGGCCAGTGGACATTGGGGCCTTTCCAAGACACCTTTCCTGCCGGGCAGCTCGTGGCAGGAAAGGTATCTCTGCCTTGGAATGGCTGCCGGATGCCAGAGCCGGGCATGGTAGCGGCATAACTAGGCGATCATCAAAACAATTCAGTGGAAATGTAGGTAGGTTGGCGCCTGGCAGGCTGCCTGACCATTTAGATCCGGAAAAACTGGGAGTTCTGCCGTTAATGGGGCCCCAGTGGCCAAAGCAGCCCAAGCAGATAATCCAGGCCAGCATTCTCAATAGAAAGCTTAGTTATTGTGGGAAAGAAAACAAGTTCTTACCAAGTATTCCCAGTGTTCTAACCATGGACAGGGACTTCATTTTAAATCCTTTTGAGGGGGTGCGCGCACCTTCCCCTAATGTTCATTTCAGCTACCCAGAGATGATTTCAGCCCCCCCCCCCCATCTTGAAGTGGGGCCTACAATGGTATGCAGGGACCTATGATTGAAATGACATTTAAATTTGGTGAAATATTCTGCCACTTTTTCGAACGGCGGTACTAGGCAATGACCAAATCCAACTTACAGAAAGATCCCCTGTCTGGTTTAGAGGATCCTCTCCTGGAACTTTGGGGTTTTCTAAAAATAGTGAGGGCACCTTCAAAAGTTCGAGAACTCAACAGCTTACTCGATGGACCCTCTAGATGAATTCAAGGAGATGCTCTAGAAGAATCCAGTTGACTCTACTCTGGTCTTAGGGGCCCTCCTTAAACATTCTTAGGGATCCCCTCAAACAATTACAAGAGAATTTTCAAATCAACGAGGAAATGAATGAGGGACCCTGAGAAAATGTTTGAGAGGCCCTCTAAAAATGCCAACAGCTCTCTCGAAAACTCGAGGGGTCTAAAAAATCTCCCCTGAGCCCTTCAGATGAATTAAAGGAATGACCCTCTCCCAGGCCTGAGGGTTCCCTTCTGAGTTCATCTCGAGGACACGTTGATTTTTTTGCGACGCCCCCAAATCTTTGAGATGCTCCGAACATTCAGAAAGGGAATTCTGAACCGGACAAGGCATTGTTTTAGTGGCCCTCTGAAAATATCAAAGGGCCTGTCGAAACGCTTGAGGGCCCACAGAATTCCAAAGATCCCTTTAAACTAGTTCAAGGAGGGGCCTAAAGGCCCTCCCTAAGGCCTAAAGAACTCCTCTGAAATAAAATTTCCTCAAATTCCTTGCAACCACACCCTTGAATTCATTTGCAGGGCCTTGATGTTTTCAGAGGGCACCTCAGCCATAGAAAGGATACACCGGACGAGGAAATGCTTGAGGACCGTTGGGAAATATATCGACAGCCCCACAGAAAAACTCTAAGGGCCCTTTAGATGAATACAATGAGTGGCCCGTTAAAATCGAAGGGACCCTTACTGAATTTCTTTTCAGAGCTCGTTGGAATATTTGTGCGTCCCTCAAGCATTTGAGAGGCCCATTGGTATTTCGAAGGGTATCTAAAGCATTCAGGATGGGAGTTTTTAATCGGATGAGGAAATGTCTGCGGCGCCCTCCGAAAACATTAAAGGGCTTCTCGAAAGGCATGAGGTTCCATACAAACTCAATGGATCCTTAAAGAAAGGAAGAGACCTCCATGGCGGTCAAAGGCCCTCCTTAAATTTATTCGAAATGTCCTTGATATTTTCAGAGGCACCTCATATATTCTGGGAAGGGTGAAATGGACGAATAAATGTTCTTTGGGCCCTCTGAAAATATTAGTTGCACCCCTAAAACGTTTAGGGACCCACAAATATCTCCAAAAGACACTTAATATAAATTCAAGGGGAGACATTCCCGAAAGTCTATTTGAATTCGTCTGGAGAACCATTGAAATATTTGTGGACCCCTTGGACCTTTGAGAAAGCCTTCAGTACCTTCAGGGGGCCCACATTCAGGAACGTAGTTTTAAGCCGGACAAGAAGATGTTTGTGGGCCCTCTGAAGATACCAAAAGCCCTCTCAAAAAGCTTGAGGGTTTCACGAAAAACTCCAATGAACCCTCGAGATGAATTCAACGAGGACCTTTAAGACCGCAGGCCCTGTCTTGAACTTACCTAGAGGGCCCATTATAGTTTTTGTGGGCCTTTAACTCTCTGAGTGGGACCTTGATCATCGTATATTCAGAATAATTCTAAACAATGCCCTAGTTTGATTTAACAGTTTTTCCTTAATGATTTAGGGGTTTTCTGGAAACATCAAGGGCTCTCTCCTTGAAGGCACAACAACAACCCTAATGATGCTTTTGGTAAACATGAGATACACATATATATATATATATATATATATATATATATATGTATGTATATATATATATTCACAATAAGCCACACAACCATGAACACTTCAGCTGTCGCACCATCACCTCGAACATAAAGATCCTGGCGAAGGCAACGGATAAACGGCGTCTAGCGGCTCTCAAAACCATATTCATTCGGGATATGGACCCACTAATTAACCGCCAGGTTAACGCGCGTGGGACCTTGCAGTTATTTGAAGCGCCCCCACTAGGATCTGGACTATGAGTATGCGAAAAGATGTTGTGCTGATTTTTCATGTGTTTTTTTCAACGCTGCTTGTCCATGTTTAATTATGTGTGCGAACCAGAATACCCACGTCTTTACTAGCCGTGTACTTTATTTTTCAAATTTAAATCAAATGTTGACCCCATACCCACAAAGGCCCACAAAACCGGCCCACAACAACTCTAATGGGCCCGCTAGATAAATTCAAGACAGAGCCATCCCTGTGGCCTTAAGAGTCCTCGTTGAGTTCATCTCGAGGGTTCATTGGAGTTTTTCGTGAAACCCTCAAGCTTTTTGAGAGGGCTTTTGGTATCTTCAGAGGGCCCACAAACATTTTCTTGTCCGGCTTAAAACTACGTTCCTGAATGTGGGCCCCCTGAAGGTACTGAAGACTTTCTCAAAGGTCCAAGGGGTCCACAAATATTTCAATGGTTCTCCAGACGAATTCAAATAGACTTTCGGAATGTCTCCCCTTGAATTTATATTAAGTGTCTTTTGGAGATAGTTGTGGGTCCCTAAACGTTTTAGGGGTGCAACTGATATTTTCAGAGGGCCCAAAGAACATTTATTCGTCCATTTCACCCTTCCCAGAATATATGAGGCGCCTCTGAAAATATCAAGGACATTTCGAATAAATTTAAGGAGGGCCCTCGACCGCCATGGAGGTCTTTTCCTTTCTTTAAGGATCCATTGAGTTCGTGTGGAACCTCATGCCTTTCAAGAAGCCCTTTAATGTTTTCGGAGGGCGCCGCAGACATTTCCTCATCCGATTAAAAACTCCCATCCTGAATGCTTTAGATACCCTTCGAAATACCAATGGGCCCTCAAATGTTTGAGGGTCGCACGAACACTCCAACGAGCCCTGAAGACGAATTCAGTGAGGGTTCTTTGGATTTTAGAGGGTCACTCCTGGTATTAGTCTAAAGTGCTCTTAGAGTTTTTTTCTGTGGGGCTGCTGATCTTTTCAGGGAGTCCTTGATGTTTTCAAACGGTCCTCAAGCATTTGCTCGTCCGGTGTATCCTTTCTATGGCTGAGGTGTCCTCTGAAAATATCAAGGCCATGCAAATGAATTGAAGGGTTACGTTGCAAGGAATTTGAAGGGACTTTATTTCAAAGGAATTCTTTAGGTCTTGGGAGGGGCCCCTCCTTGAAGTAGTTTAAATGGCCCTTTGGAAAGTTTAAAGGGCCCCCAGCGTGGGGAAAGCCGAAGTCGCCGGGGCGGTGGTTGACCCTATCGCAAAATCCTCAGTTCCATCAATAGCCGGGTGGGGAGGGTGGGTCGGTAGGGGAGGAGCAAAAGTGGGGGGTCGTTATGCAAATATGTATGTGCATGGTGTGCCTTGTTATAAGGCAGAAAAGAGCATAAGAAGTAAAAGCTAGAAATATATTTCTTTTATTCCAATTCGGTTTTCAAAGAACAAATTCCTCGCTTTTCCAGACCCTGTGAACGCTGATGGATTTTCTCAAAATTTCAAACCTGGATCAATGAGAAAATTATCATTGACTAGCTCTCGATTCCTACCAACTGCACCAAAGTCACTCCATAAACAGAGGAATCATAACAAGTCAAAAATATCCCCTCTTCTGATCTCGACAGAGGGCCTGATTGACTGACCCTCTGTATCCACCCCTTTCAAGATTTTCGAAACTTCTTGTAAAAACAAATGTAGTTTGCGTCATGGAGAATCGGCTGTCGTTTGTTACGATGAAATCGGACGGAAGTTCTCGAGATCTCGGCGGAGGGAGGTGGGGTGGAGAATAAGTCCTCCTAGATAAATGCGACCTAGCGCTATGAGTACGGGAATAGGGTTAAGGAGGCTCCTTGCCCCCGTCCCCATCTAACGGTGTCCGTATTTTCAAGTTCTGTATCTGTGCCTGTTAATACTGGGATCTTAGTCAGTACAGATTAAAGTCTTATTTGTGTGCATAAAACCAATGTGTTCGAAAGAAATTGCATTTAACACACATTAACGCATAATGACAATGAGTCCGATTCCAAGGGAAAGGCGGGTTGGTGAGTGAATCAGTTTCGCATGCTGTTTTCTTGCTGTTTCCGTTGCAACGCAGTGACGTTTGCTTGAACAATCCGCAAAAAGGCAATTTAATGGTGTGCCGCGGAATAGCAACCATTGTTTTTTTATTTATCGTACATTGCATACGTCTGTCAAGAAGGAATCGTTCCGTCCAACAAGTGAACATCGATTCCAATGCGATCCACCGTATAACAGTGCGTGGGGACAGAACGTTAGTGACACTGACACAAAGGCACATTTCAGCACAGCTACGCTATCGGCGATGACGTGGACTTCTCCTTCCACAGCTGCAGCGCGGCGATCCGGCGGCGGGCGGCCGTTTTCCAGAACGGCGGGACTTTCCCGCGCCATTGCCGCGGGCCGCGGCTGGGGATCTGCTCGCTGACCTTGGCCGGCCGGTGTTCTGCGGCCTGCAGGCCGAACCCTGCCAGTCGGCCGCCGGCCGACAACCGCAGCCGGATGTCTGGTGCCGGGCCTGCAGTTGTAGTGGTCTGCAGCTGCGACAGCAGCAGTGACAGAGCCTCGGCAGACCGACGCTCTGTCGCCACAAGCTCCGGCCGGGTGGGGCGGGCGGCCGGTGACCGGCTGCTCCGGATGCTGGACGGCTCGGCCTCGCTCGAACGGCGCCGGCTCTGCTTTCAGCCGGGCTGCGCCGTCTTGGAACTCAGATGCGACCGGCAGCCTTTCTAAGACTTCTTATGAATAACTTACTATTAAAACATGCCACACTGCCACTAACGTGTGAAACTGTAACATTATTGGCATGCTGTATCCCCGGGTCTGTGTGTGTCTGTCAGCTACCGTAACTAGGATTTCCGTAAGGAGGCCAAGGCTAAAATAAGAAAGTTTGGTGTTATTCGTGCCGTTTTATCGCAAACATGGAGAGCTGACCCTACCAAATCGCACATCTGGTGATTTTGAAAATAGAAGTACGACACTTTTCTGCTATGAAGAAACTTTTGCCTTCTACACAAATTGTTTCTGACAATAGCCAATTGTTGAGAACCTCTGACCATGGGGGGGGGGGGGCGCTGACCACTCTACACGTTTGTGCTCAACAACGTTCTTATATCTCAGATTGGCGATTTTTGGGGACAGTCTAAACACTACACGTATGACCGTTGGACGAATCTGCATTGTCACAAACAAAATAGTGCAACTGATTCATGGAGATCCTTGATGACCACGGATCTCTGCTCTGACGGAGCAGAGATCGGAAAAAGTTTGGCAAGGCCATTAAGCAACAAGTCAGCACTATCTGTAACGTGGACAATGATCAGCACCAGTGGCGGCACCACCGGAGGGACAGCAGGTGCAACTGTTCCACCTCCCCCCCCCCATCTAGCTCGGCAAATGTAACATTGCCCCAGTGGCCTTGCATAGAAAGAAAAGATTCGACGACGTCATTTGCTCCCTCTGTCCTAAGTAGGTGGCGCTGCCATTTACCGGCACTACGTTGCACGGGCTCCCGGCTCTCTCGGGACGTTCTGTTAACCGAGACGACTACTCTGTGTCCTGGCGCCACTCTCTCGCGGATCACGGCTCATACTGGCAAGCGTAGGGGTGAGTCGGGTAGCAGGCGTTCATGTCGAAGCCAGTGCGAAACATACGCACGCAGGGTAGGCTGGACGAGTAAGTGTTGCTGCCCGACAGCCAGGAATTTGGCAACGACAGAACGCGGCCGTAGTAGTCGCCGTAGACAGTGGACGTTGGCGTTTCTTTAATGCCGAGCCACAGAATGCCGCCGGACAAACGGTTAGCGAGCTCTCTCAGGATCTGGAACTCAGCCTCGGTCTCCGGCACGGCAGGTGCAGCCCCCTGCTGGTTCGCCTCGCAGCTGCTTCGAATGCTTCCACCTGAAATGACGCTGGTGTAGACGCGGAAATACTTGCTCGTGCCCGTGAACGCCTCGTAGCCGGCGGGGGGCGGAGGCGGCGGGACGTAGGCGTCCTCGGTGGTCGCGTCGCTCTGGCCGCCGGACGCCGGGTACAGGCGACAGAGTGCCTCCTGGCCGTCGTACGTCCAGGCGGCGCAGCCTGCGGCGCGGAAACAGCGCAAGCCGCACTGCGGCCGCGTCGTGGCCGACACGCTCGCCAGGGCAGAGTCGGCCAGCTGGGTCGGCTTTCGGCTGTACCTGACCCCCTGGGCGCCGGCCGCGCCGGCCAGCGCGCCCGGCGCCCGGCAGCCGAAGCAGAGGAGCAGCGCGACCAGCAGGCCGGCGCCCAGCGGCCAGCATGGTCTCATGCTCAGCCCGCGGTCGACCCGGCGGATATTCGACTGCCCGTTCGCGGCGGCCGCGGCGAGATCGGTCCGGACCGCGCCTCCGTTTCAGCTTTGGTCCGCCGGACGCCCCTCCCACCTCAGGTGTGGTCCTTCGGGAGCCTTTCCCACCTCAGGTGTGGTCCGCCGGGAGCTTTTCCCACCTCAGGCGTGGTCCGTCGGACGCCGCTGGTTCCTCAAATGTGGTCCGCTGGTCGCTGCTGCAACCTCAGATGACGTCCACCGGGCGCCACTGCTGCCTCAGGTGTGGTCCGCTGGGCGCCGCCACGTCAGTTGTGGTCCGCCGCCATGCAACGTCCATCGAGCTGTCGCGATGCACACAAACAGCCGCAGTTGTCATGGAGATTGTCGTTGCCGGACGGAAACAGAACTACAAGGAAAGTCTTTGGTGTGGGTGGAAGTTTGGCGTTAGTCCTGAATGTGTCATTATCATAATTCAGCCTGGAAAAGTTCTGCTGCATTTTTGGAGAAAACCCAGAGCGTGCTACGTCCCTGTCGTATGTTCGACTGCACGCATCAGCCGATACTGGGAACTGAATGATTGGAGGTGAGATCCGGTGTTTATGCAACAACCTTTGTTTTGCACGATCTCAGACGATGCTACCGCGAACATCATCTGTCTTGTGCATCGATTGGAACTTTCAGAAATGTAACGGGCACAAGGAGTGTTCCACTATAGACTTCTCTTTTACTGGATTTTGCGCTGGAAATGACCGTGGACCATTTCCAGCGCAGATGGAACATTTTCACTTGCGGATGCGCCATTTGCACAGCGCACTTCGGGTCGGCAAACCTGGATTCCATATATAATCGCCATTTACCAGGCTACCAGGCGAGATATCGACGCAGGTTATAAGTTCATAGTACGGAGGAGATATCCTGAAAGACTGATTGCGATCCGATCAGCAGTTTCGTCGTGACGCTAGAGTATTTACGTTCGAATATTGTCGCCCCTCCAAGCCGTGTGATCACCGGAACTGGAGTCATCCTGTGTTTCTGGCATGCGAATTTGTGCGGCACATTTCCTGTGGCCCAAACATTCAACTATGCCGAGCGAACTAGCAATGGTTATTAGGTAAACGTTGGGCGTCTTGGATTTTCAAGTTTCGACCGTTAGTAAAAAGCGTTTTGTAGTGATTTTCCGGACCGGATAGGTGAAGCCTGTCATCAGTCGCTGGACATCTGACGACATTTTAACGTGGCGACGTTTAATCGTTCCCACAGGGTGATCAGTTCTGTCGGCACCGGCGGGCTAAGGTCTCAAGGCACAGAGTGAAATTGGCAGAAAGGTTCCCCTACTACCAAGAACGAACTCGACTGCGGCTTTTCCATCAATAAATGCATTGAAAAGGAAACCAGAACTATCTCGTCTCAAAGCTATGCAGCCGCAGAGAGCCGCAACTGCGCGGGCCGCGCGGGCACGCGCTCAGGCAGATCGATGTTATGGAGGCTAGATGGAGTGGAGTGTACCTAGAGTGGAGTGGAGTGGAGCTGGAGCGGAGGAGCAGTGCGCCTTTGATCATGTTGAGCTTGATAATTTGGAACTGTGCCTGCTGGACGAGGAAAGAAATTCCCAGCATGATCGTGTAGATGTTGATGTAGCTCAGTCGGATCATGTTCCTTTGTGCCGCTTCACTCTACAGTCACTGCAGCCGTCTGCGGAAGAACGTCGCGACTGCATCGAGGGTTGGTTGAGAGCGTTCCGCAAAAAAAGATCCTACTGACGGTCATACCAGCGCCCAATGCTGTGCTCCGTGCCACAACGCAGCGCTACCCAAAACTATAACTTGAAGAATTTGATGGTTCTCCCAGTGGAACGGGAGTAGGCAGCGGCTCCCCTAATAAACCGGGGGCCAGCAGCAGTTCCTGAGGCGGACTGGGAGTCGGAAGCGGTTATCCAAGTGGATCGGGAGTCGGAATTGACTCCCTTGTGAAACGGGAATCAACAGCTGCTCCTGA